>CM017563.1:28856813-28997593 GCA_007844125.1 Sinonovacula constricta
GACTGAACGAATAACAACCTTAGCACTGCTTAGAGGTAAGAATAAAATCTGCTTAACACACTTGGTTCGAAATTGCCAACATCGGTACTTTATATTATGGTAAGAAAGTGAAGTGGTACAAAACTGTAAACACCTCAAAACCACTCGTATATTTCTACGAAATAGACTTGTCCTGATAACACGAGAAGTTACGAAAGGACAAGATACAAAAACCCACATTTCGAATGCATTTTATAAAGGATGGGAGATGCGGGGGCGATTCAGAGCGGAGTCCAATGACGATGTCATTGAAGAATTAATTGCACTTAAATTATACTCGTAATCAATAATAATTTATAGAAGTTTCAAAAATGTGCTAAAGTGATTTAAATATCATAACGGGTTACAATTTTAAAACAAAAGTTATATCTCAATAGAATTTGTTTGACTTGGAAGAGTTATTAATATAACGAAATATGTATCAGTTGTTAGATAACAAGAAAAGATGGTTATGTCAATTGAAACATATATTGTATTCATTGTAACTGGCAGTTTTCGCAAATCTTATCTTTTTGAACTATGCATGTGTCTAAGTCTTTTAAGAGTGGTAATGCTGTTTGTATCTTATGCAGCACAGCACTGGTGAATCTTGGCAAATACAGCATAGAATCGATTGGCTTCAGATGAAAGTAACGTAATTCAACTTTAAAGAAGGCTTAACATGGCACCTGGACCTGAATCTGGGATCGGCAAAGGAATATTAATGTGTGCTTGCTCCTTAGCATTTCCTCTGAAACTACTGCTTATTTGTTGATTGACTTCACATTTTTGTTTCCATCGAATTGCTTGAATGTTGGCAGAACAAGGTTGTGGAACAAGTAGATAATGGGTGTTTTGTAGAGTGTTTGTTTTACTGTCAGGTACCTGTGTTTTTCAGCCATGTATTTCATTATGTATCTTAGATCATTTCCAACTGTTAGTTTTGTACCCTAATCAGCTTGCGAGATAAACATACTGATACCCCGATGGCCTATCTATCACTATATGATAACCGGCAAGTGTATCGAGCTTATTTTGGAGAGGCAGCTCATTTCTGATTTTAAGTTCAATGTTCAATAAAATTGTCCAACTCAGCTGCAGGATTTTTTTATGCATTCACATTTCTTCGAGGTGAATCTTTATTTGCTGATTAATAGAATATAAAGTAATAAAACCTTGTTCGGATTAAATGTTCGTTTTAGGTTCTAAATTACACTTTGTTGATATTTTGGACACAAGATATATTTAAAGCAATAGATCTAGACTCATTTGGTTTTTTAACGTTTTAAGTTAACAAATACTTTTAACCGTTGATTAGATTTGCCCTAAATTCAATATACTGCCTAGTAAGCAGGAAATAGAGGTTTTTTCTTTAAGTTTGATATTAACTCATAGCCTAGGCATAGCCTAGGCAGGTCAAGAAATTGTCGCGAAGAGAAACTCATGCATGTGTGGAAGCTCTTAAAATAGATATGGATTAAAGGATAAATGTTTTTAGTTTCTTAGTATTTCAAAAATATTGATAAGGAAAAGGTGGCAAATTAAAACAACATTTTAAGCATTTTGTAAAAATTCCATTTACCCTTTAAACTTGAATTTGGTACTTACTAGATATTTCTTTTACTACTTTATAAAGAAATTAACCAGAAAACTTTAATAAGTGACACAGCAAAAACAACAACCGGCACATAGACTTTATTTCTAAGTATCTGATGGAAGTCTTAAGCCTTTTTATTACCTTGATGTTTCTTATTCTGTTGACAAACTCATGGAACAAAGTATAAATACGATTAGAGAATCATACTCAAACTACACTCTGTTTAATGTAAGCTTCTACAATTGTCATCGTTGAAGAAAGCAACAAGACACTCGCTAAAGTCCGTAGGTTTATAAACGTGAATATGTAAAGGAGCGGTTTGTTAAATGGTAGTCACATGTCTTTAAAATGTTACTAAGCACTTGCATTACCCTTCAACCTGTCGTCTGTCGTGTTTGACAAATTGTGAGTTTATACCACCTAGTGTTCTGATAGTAGTAACGACTGTAAAAGTAATTGATAAACTACAACGAACAAAGCCCATGTTACATACTTAATATCAGATGAAAATCTGATATTATTGCCCACATATCATTATATTATTTTGATTTAACTTCACATTTATTAAATGCAGCATAAAAATATTGTTAAGAGTTACACACGGATAAGTATGCCATGATTCATATTTTTTTATCTTTACATTGTTGGTACATGGACGAAACGGCGACAGTTAAATTTTAGCTTATTTAAATTACTTTAGTTTGTTTAATTTATTTTATTATTAATGTATTTAGTGCGCAAAGTTTACATTATAAAACAATTTTAAACATTTTAGTTTACACAAATAATGCTGATTTACAAACTATTTCATTATTGGCATTGGCTGTCGACTCTGTAAATAACAATAATTGCTGTACATATTTATTAAGCATTTCATGTTTAGTTCATAATTATGTCTTATTTCAATTAAATGGAACGAAATAAACATTATAATTATAATTATTATTATTATTATACTAAGCATAATTATCAGTTTACCTCGTTAAGCATAAACATTATTAATCAGTAAATTTTGCATCTTTCGAAAAAGATTTTTTTTTAATATTCTGGCTTCATCGAGGAGACAGGCGTGGCATCAAACTTCCCAAAATCAATGCAGTCAAAACGTTGTGGCTCAACTTGAAAGATTCCACTTTAAAAACAATTGTATGACAATCACTGTCAAACACATTAAAAAAGCTATGTAAAGTATTTTATCTAAATAACAATAAAATGTTATCAACTTACAAGTGCGCGCTTTTGTTTGGGTGTGCTAGAATGCGAATATCTGTGTGTTAAACATTAATTGATAGTCATTTACTGTTAAAATCACATGTCAGTTACTATCAAACGAGCAAGTTAAGCCATAACAATGGTTATTGAGTTTTACTCTTATATAACTTCGCTACTAAAAATATTTCACCACTTTTCATTTCCATTTTGTACATGACATACTGCATGCGCTGGTTCATACCATTTAATACCGTTTAATTTTAATTGGAGTCAAAAACGTATATACAATAAAAATCGCAAACAAACATGCACTTAAGTCATTGTTAAAAATAAATCATTAGAATGTTGTGGATTGATAGAACACAGCTGTAAATGCATATCATATCCCTTTGAATTAATGATTATTTACAATGCAAAAAATATGATAAAATGTAGATGTTATTTATCAATGGCATAAGCTCACCATTGACCATTGTACAGTACTTGAATCTTTAAATTACGTCCAAACAAATGCACTTTAGCTGTTTATTTATGAAGTAAGTGGTAGAAAGGTTAAATAATACAATACATCACTAAATCTTTAATTTAGTGAAATAGGAATTCCGGCGTCGCTGTACAATAAATTGGAAAATAATAGGCACACAAGTTTTTCTCATTCCGTCTTGATTAAAATGGCTGAATTGTACTTCTGTGCATCTTTTCTTTTTCTACATTGATGCACAACGAAATGTGTGCCTGAAATGTTCTGTGATAAACAAATTCCGTTTTATGATTAAAAAGGTGATAACATTTTAAAAGTGTGTAAAATTTAAACAGAATACATAGGGGTGTGGGGGTACCCGTCGTACCATTTATTTGTTTGCAAACACATTACATAAAAAGTTGTGATTTTAAACATTTGGTCTTTTAAAAAATGATAATATTGATATTGATTTGAAAAAAAAAAACCCTTTAAATTGGAACTTTTTTTGTGTTGTTTTGCTTATTAACATATCGTGGCTTTGAAACATACTTTACGATACTACATGCATCCCAACTATGTTCATTAACCGACTAACATAAAAAAATCAACGATTCATTCCATAAATTAATTACGTCTAGTGAATGGATATCTAATAATTTAAACAGTCATATTTTAAGAAGTCATATACATGTAATCCAAGAAAACGACTTCGAAACAAGTGTTAACTTTCAATAAATTAGTTATGCTTACGGTAAACTTCTTTGTATATTGATATATTATATATACAACTATTTCGTTTAATACTCCAACCAGTCTAGTTTTGTCATTACCTGTTTTTAAAACAATTACGCTTTTAAGTTTTAATGTTTAGTGTTTGGAGCATGTAACATTACCACATCTTGTATTTAGTGCATGATTGATTCACTATAAAAAATTGTTGCCTGTCATAATATTGGTGACATACAGCATATAATGATTAGAATTGAAAACATTTGTTCTACTTATGTTCACGTAACATTAATTTCATGAAAGCACATTTGTGGAAACCAACTGGTAAACAATAAAATAAAAGTAATAATGTCACTGTACTCACGGTTGATTTTCAAATTTAGACTATTGAGGATTAAATAAAAGTTTTAGAAGTATTTACTTTATTTACGTTATCCTGGCAAGTCCATGGTTCGTGGGTTTTAATCCATTAACCTCTGATAGCGATATTTGTTTTAAACAACGTTCTTAAGAGAGATATCATACTAGATGTTACCACCGGCAACATATTTTTCTAATATGCATGTACATAAAAATTTGCCTGTTATTAACGAAAGTTCTGAAAGGAAAAAAACAGTTTAAAATTCAATTAACGTTCACAGTTAGCGACTGTTATGATACATTGTGCTGATGCTCCTAATGGAATGAAACATTTTATAAACAACTTCTATTTAAAATCAATTCTTGTCGATTAGGTTACAAATTAGGACACAGTCATTTCCAAATCCACATATTATATCGCACATTTCAAATTAGATACAGTTAGTGCAATAACGACAAAAGACAACAAAGACACAAACAAACAAATGACTAAAAGAAAAACATATTCAATTCTAACATAAAATCATATAATTTAATATATTGCCAAACATATGTAATCATTTTGTAATTATTTTGTACTATTATTTCTTTATTACTATGCGAAGTTATTTCGCATATGTTAATCAGTCTACAGTTACCATGTTTTGATAAATGATAGCTCTGAGACTGACCAGTGCTTCTATTTGCTTATGTTTGTATATGCAAATGTCAATGTCTTGAGAAAAAGGAGAAAACTGACATTTATAATTTAAATTATAGCATTAAACAAGACAGCAATGATGCAATCATCACAAGTCCACGTTAAGGTCCTGTTAAACGATGGAACATGTTTGCCTTACAACAACCGAACAAAAAACAGCAAAACTTTGTAATTATTTAAATACTTTCAATACAATAAATGTTCATGTCTTCAAAATATATTCAGTACCAAATTGTAATTGGGCGCATGGGTCCGAATACAGTTGTAAATATGTACATCGTTGTTACAAAATAATGTAACAAATAATACATACACATATGGAACATAAAAAAATTAATGTGACATGTAGTGATGTAGCAACATCTTGAACTACAATTATCTAATTTAATTCTCATTTTTACCAATTTGAAAAATAACTAAAATTCAATGCATGGAAGAGACGCACTTTGCTTATTTATACAACAACATGGCGCCAGCAATGGAACTTTTCCAGGAACAATTACATAGAGAAAATTACCAATGATGATGTTCGTCTTTCTCTGTCTAGCTATTTTCTTTCCTAAATACTATTCAACAATCTCCGAATCGCCCATTTATTAGTTTGGAACGTCCTCCTAGTGTATTGCGATGCACAAGTATGATTACTGTAGGCTTCATAGGTTGTTACGAAAATATCCACCCCAATCAATTTGACCTAAAACTTCATGCGTAGTTTGGTTCTACAATACTTATCGTTGCTTGGAAAATATATATTAAAGACCAGTAAATTATATTATATTACATAGCTTCATTCATTTAATATATTGCTATCAGTCAGACATACTAACGTACGTTAAAAGGTCTAAATATATTTTCACTGCTTGCTACATAGATTTTCATCAACGCTTATATAAATAAATAAAAATATGTAATATATAATAAAGTATATGAAAAAGAACATTAATATTGACGACTGTTTTTATTTAACTTTCCTCTTGACAATAATTTCTCTGGTTATCAAGATATAATATATCAAGGCTCTATAAATGCTATTGTATAGTGAACACCTAACGGTCCCAGCAAAGATCGCTCTCGTATATCGCGGAATGAGATAATTTAGCAAAGGTGAGTGAAACAAATCGGTTTGACCAAAGTATTATCTTAATAACAAAGGAAACATTAAACAGTTAATTCATACATGTATGCACAAAAGCACAATGTGACGTCAAAGAAGAGCTATCATGAAACACGTATGTAGAGACACGAGCAACAGCGTTATAACTCAGTAATGATGATTTATGTTAAAACAGCAAGGGCGCTACATCGCATTTTCAAAATAATCTTTGTTTGATTTCAAATGAATATTCATTTTTTAATATTTCGCAAACCTAGCAAAAATTGAAGATGCGCACCATATACTGAAACAACATTAAAGACAATTTTAATGATGTTGATTAATTTAACATTATATTAAATTGCTATAGAAAAAGTGAAGATGAAAATATGTTACATAAGAGGATTATGTTTTTATATCTAGCCCTTTAAAATGTATGTAGCATTGCTATGTTATGTGAAAATAATGGAAATTATGTATTGTCACTGTGGTATTTATTGCATCCCCACAATAGTTAAAATACAAATAGTGTTGGAATTAGCATGTAACATAACATTGTATGTCAGATCAAAAAGGTCACGGCTCGATCTCAAATGTAATTAGGTCAGACCACGATTTTACATTACTTTTTCATATATACGAGATGTGTTCCTTTCGCCCAATGTGTTCCCTTCAGGTGCAAGATAAACACAATTTGAAGACACGCCATTAAATTGGTCTATTAATCATCACAAAACGGTAATTGTATCTTGGCGATTATCAGTCAAGCACTTAATCGGCTTATTTCGGAGTTCATCGATGTTTGTGTCTAAATCGAGAGGCAATGTAAACAATCAGGGTGCAAATGTAAACACCCAAGCAAGTTTTCATTCCGTTGCTGTCGGCAGACAAACAAACTCCGTTGCTGAAGTAAAATACGACAAATGACACTAATGAGGAAACCATAATAGTTTAATGTTGCATTGCAGTCAAAATAATAATTCGAGACGTTGTATCTTCTCTTACAAAACCATTATCTAAATTATGACTTGCTTCATAACATGCATATCACAATAGAACACGTATTAATGCACCGTAATATAAAATCTTGGAGTATGCATCTCTGTTTTTCTTGTATGGTAAATAATTATTTTGGTTGTAACTTATACACTTTTGACAGGGATCTTTTATTCATAGAATATGCTCGACTGTGTATATAACATATACTATGATCTTGCATGTAGCTGCTGAGATGTGATTTTTATCGTTTTTACATAAATACAAAATGAAGCACACGTCATTTGATAATTTATTGTGATTAGAACTCAATGGAAAACATAAAATGGACAATTTCTCGAAATAGCATTTAACGGTTCATAATCTTCTACAAAAGAGCAAGACCTCAATGTAGCAAAATGAATTGTGTTGGTCTTATAGACTACAAGACATTGACTTTCCATTTAATACTTCAGAAAGGAAAATAATAAGTGATCACGAATATGCTATGATAACGCATACACAAGCTATATAGATTAACCTATATTTTCTGTATTTATTGGTCTCAAAGCGTTCTGTTGTTTTCCTTATAAAAGACTTATTCTAAATATGTAATCGTGTAGAAGTATACATCTAATATACTTTTGAATATATGGTCCGTTAAAGAAGACTCTCGTAAGTATGTATAGAACATAGGAAGACTCCCTTTCGGCGTACAGCACGTTTCTTCCCCTGTTGTAATAGGTAACATAATCTGTTAAATAAATCGAATGGTCAGTCGAATGAAAATACAACATGGATTAATAACAGCAATAAACACTGACTGTAGCCATATAACTTCACAGTTCGTGTACACTTCCTATTAGACCTGACAATACCATATCGCCAGTGGCATTGATTCAATGGGAGATTTGAATAATGAGGTTTAACTATGATAGATGATTTTGATGATGGAATACTATGTCAGGTGGCAATATTCTGTCATAAGTTAGAACTATATTTTTATATTTCTACTTTCCACATTTGAATCTACAAGCTATTCAATTATATCTGACGCGATGTAGTGAAGATGACAAACAAAAATGCCTGATCCCAATGCAATATATATTGTTACAGTTCAAAAAGTATCTGTTATGTGCCAATGATACGTTTCTCTGCATCTATGAAAATGTTGTGTTGTGTAGTCATTTTATTATTTTTATATTTAAACAAATGATCCAAAAACAAAGTATGAGAAAAGTGTTATTCATTTTAGTTTGCTGCTTTTACTACATTTACCGATAATATAAGAGACATTAAGTCACATTAAACGTCAAAATAATATAACCGGAAACAGAAAACCATACTTGCAAATCTTTTAAAGAAATACGTTTTGAAGTCAAAATAGCTCGTTTTCAACAGGTAAATGAATTGTAATCGTATGAAATACATAAATAATAGGTCATACTGTTATGTACAATAGTACACCAGCGTTAAAGGTTACGCTAGTCAGATTAAGGGTTGTTTACCGTTGTGGTTTGATGACGTAGCATTCGCGTAACTGCTAGAAGAAAAGGATCATGCTAGAAAGTTCAATTGTTTATTTTTAACTGGTTGTCGAGAATGTTCTGGGTACGTAAAATGTTCTGGAAATTCTTTGGGTATATATAAGGGCGTTTTTGCCGAATTAAGGTAAGTTTTAAAGTTTGGAAGTTTGAATAAAAAGTTTGCTTTAGAGATTGGACATATAATTTGGAAATACTTGCAGCTTCTATCTTAAATCTTTCCGTGTTGGCACTTATGTGGACTAACTATATTCTACAGTGATATAGATATTAAAGTGTTAAATTTGGATTATATAATTACCATTCGTGTATTGTTCTACCTTTGGATTATTTCAACTGTGCTTACCTACGAGGACATTCTACCAGTAACTGTTCAGGATTATTCGACATTGGATTATTTGTTGCATTGTTAAAGGGACACCTCCTAAAGGGACAAACTGTAAGCTAATATTTATTTTGCCTTCTGAAATTTTGTTTCATTTATTTGTAATTGTTTTATTACGCCATATTTTTAATTATTTAAAAAAACATTATAGTACTAGTTTGTTGCTGGCTTGTTCTTTCTGTTACACCATTTCGTCGTTTAGTAAACGTGCCACTTTATAAATAAACTTATATAGCGCGACAGGTCGTAACAATACATGCAAAACAAAACAGTATCTAGGAGCACCACTTATTATTTTCTTAAGTTAAAAGTCGTAAAAACCCAGAATCACCCCCCAGTACTGTTTGCTTCTACTAATCCAGAATGTACATACGATATCAATTTATTGCCCATAATGACATATGTCTTGGCCAATAATAAAAAGCCAACATACTTGCACCCCGCAACTGAGCACTATTCATCATTAGACCTAACAGTGTGTCACCCTCCTGTATATTTAGATTACACTTGGGATGTACACGATGACCTTTGTGGAAGTGATCACTGTCCTATAATACTTCGCCAATAGGCGACGATAATCCTCGTTGGAATTTGGACAGAGCAAACTGGGACCTGTTCTCAGCACTTTGTTCTGCAGAACTTGTCCACACTTCAATAGAAAATGTAGATGACAAAATTGTCGCATCTTCAAACACTTTGCACGCTATTGCAGAAAGGTGTATACCAAAGACCTCGACTCAATCAAAACATAATAAGCCTTTGTTTAATGAAGAATGTAAAAAATTTATTCGTGAACGTTTTGCATTAAAGCAATTTAATGTTAGACCTACCGATACAAATCTTAATAACCTTAAAAAAAGAACGCCTCAAAGTCGCCGGACTATTAAACATGCCAAACGATCATCTTGGCAAAAGTATGTTTCAAAAATAAATGGCAAGACTTCCATCAAAAACGTTTGGTCTGCTATTAAAAAGATTAGCGGTAAACCATCATATTCAACTGTTAACCACCTTAAAACAAATCGCACCGTAGTAACAGTTAAAAAAACATTTCGAACACACTGGCTGAAATTTTGCCAGAAAATTCCTCATCGGCCAGCTACACGCCTCAATTTCAAACCTTTAAACACTCTGCTGAAAGGGAAAAAGTTAATTTTAAATCTAATAATAACGAAACTTACAATCAATCCTTTTCCTTGAAAGAGCTTAAAGATGCTATAAATAAATCGCATGATACCGCTGCTGGTCCAGACGACATACCGTATCAATTCTTAAAACATTTACCAATTTGATCTCTAAACTTACTTCTGTAAATTTTTAAAGAAATTTGGATATCCGGTAAAGTACTCGATTCTTGGAAAAATGCCTTCATTATTCCACTTCATTAACAAGGTAAGGACCCAACGGATCCTCAAAGCTATACACCTATTGCTTTGACGAGCTGTATTTGTAACACCTTAGAACGAATGATCAATAATAGACGTGTCTGGTATCTTGAGTCAAACAAGTTTACAGAATATCAAAGTGGATTCAGGCACCTACGTAGCACAGTCGATCGTCTTGTTCGTTTAGAAACACTCATTCGAAATGCCTTCATCAAGAAGGAACACCTTTTAGCTGTGTTTTTCGATCTTGAAAAGGCTTATGAACGGCTTGGAAACATGGGATTTTAAAGGATTTTGGTGACCTTGGCCTCAGGGTTCGTTTACCAATATTAATTGACAGCTTCCTTTTTGACAGAAATTTTCAGGAACGTTGACAGGAAACTGACTTTTCTTCCACATATCAATTACATCAAGAAGAAATGTCTCAAGGCTCTTAACTTGCTTAAATATTTATCCCATACAGACTGGGGAGCCGATAGGTAAACATTGTTACTTCTGTAAGGTTCCCTAATTCGGTCTAAATTAGATTACGGAAGCAAAGTCTAAGGCTCTGCCAGGAGGTCCTATATCCAGATGCTGGAAGTTGTTCACAACCAGGGACTTCATCTAGCTTCAGGAGCGTTCAGAACCTCACCAGTGCAGAGCCTTTACGTTGAAGCCAATGTCCCATCATTATTCTTGCGTTGCGAGAAACTTTCTTTGCAGTATATAATTAAACTCGTGTCTAACCCCGATAACCCAACTTTTAATTGTGTTTTCTACCCTAAACATGAAGAGCTTTATGATCGATCACCGAAAGCCATCAACTCTCCTGGTTGAAGACTTGAAGAAAGCATAAACACATCAGGTATAAAACTCGATAACATTTCTGAAAATCCCACAATTGAACATCCACCATGGCAACTCCGTTCTGCTGGTGTGAATTTAGAACTCTGTAAAATAAAAGATCCTTTGATTTTACGATCTAAATTTCTCGAACTCTGTGACAAGTATTCTGATCACCTTCATATATATACTGATGGTTCAAAGACGGACACTCACGTTGGCTGTGCTTCCGTAAGTAATAGCCACTGCATTAAACAAAGACATCCTAGCAACTTGTCTATCTTCACTGCTGAAATCCAAGCTATAAATCTAAGCCTTGATTTCATTTCAGAACAATCCTGCCAAAAAATATGTCATATTTTCAGACTCATTATCTGTATTGCAGAGCATAAATTCACTGAATAATTCAAATCCACATGTTCGCACCGTTTTTGGCAAACTTCAAAGTTTATATGACACTAACGAAATCTCCTTCTGTTGGCTTTCTAGTAATGTAGGCATGCGATGAAACGAAGATTCTGACAGGGTGCAAGATCTGCCTCAGCCCTCACTGAGACAGATCTTTGCATCCCACACACTGATTTTAAACTACTTATTAACCGATGTATTTTAACCAAGTGGCAAACAAGTTGGGACAGTATTGTTTGTAACAAATTACACGTGATTAAACCTAACGTCGGTGCCAATCGCCCTTTCTTTAAAACCGTTTTATGTGTTGACCTGTTTTCAATTATTATTTATTTTTTTAACCTGGTAGTTTTTATATTTTCTATATTTTACTTGCTTGGTTTTGTTTTAACCTGATTATGCTCTTTTCACATTTAACTTTGTTTTCGGCGCTGTAAGACCTGTTAAGTGTCAGTGTGCCGTAAAACCCAAATAAACAACATGTTTAGAATGACAACAGAACCCACATATTAACGGATATAACTGCATTGTAATATTATATAAAAAAAATTTCGTTGACCTTTTAAAAAAAGATGTGTACTTTAAATAGCTTTAATTAGGAAAATTATCAAGATCATGATTAAAGTTTACCTTTTAATGATCATTTAAGCAGCCAGCCTTATTTATCTAGCCACAACTGTCTACTTACCTTGTAAAAATATTATGTGGTCACTTTATCTCTAAGCACTTGCAACTTTTGTATAAAAACAATTACGAGACCTCCAATGTCCATTACCCGAGTTATCCCATTTCAGAGAATATAGTTAAATCTAGGAAACACACGTCTCTATTTTTTGCAAATATACTGTCTTCATTTGAATCTAATGTTAGTGTTGTGTGAACGTTTATTAAAAACTAAAAATATGTCAGGCAATAAATTAGTAATTTTCAACGTTTACACTTGTATTGTTTTATTATAAAATGCACATATTCCGTCCTTAAAAGGAATATTCATCGTTCTTAGTTTTGGTTAAAACAATACAGTAAGTACAAAACTATCCACACCATATTAAACCTGAACATTTCTACCGGCTATAACGTATGTTGCTGATAAACGATGAGTTTGTTGACTTTAAATCGTTGTGCGAGTTTCATCTCTGAATGTTAATCTTTGTGCGGTATTTGCGTTGCTTGAGTAGTTATAATGTCTACATACACGGACTCCACAAAGACCTATATTGAGTGCTACTATTAACATTTTGCGGATCTTAAAATAGGTTATTCTGACAGAGTAAGTACTGAAACTTGTCGTATATTTTTATATAATTTAAAGGTAAATTTTATTATATATTTATATGCATTTGTAAATATAATAAAAAAATTTTGTATCAAATATAAATGTAATGAAAGAATAAAGTACATTTAACGTCTTTCCCCTTTTAGCTGCTGGCAATCCACATTTTAAATTTCGCGAAATATACAAATGCATTATGAGCATTCTATGCAAAGGAATATTAAAATGTTAATGCATGATACATATGTGAAAGCTACTAATTGTTCTACCCAGAAGAAATTACTGTTATGAATGAAGCAGTTTTTGGACCCCAACAACAGCTGTCAAGCTAATATTTTAAAATTGTTTGTAAACGAAAAAAATGTTCCCAAGAGGTTTAATACTGGCATTATTAATTTTAGTATTTTACAGTTACTTGGTCATAAATTGAATAGAGCCACGTGCCATTAATCTGTTTACAAATGGATAGATTTTTGGAAAGTTACAAAAACAATAGATATCTATGGTGAGTTGAATATTCTGGCAAATACATGGATGCAGTTGAAGAAACAATATTCACTAAATTATCTAATACGTAAAGTCTGTACTGAAAAAGACCTTTAGCAAAAATTCCTATTTTATTGTAAATAAAGTAAATTTACTTTAAAAAAAGAAATGCATTTTAATATGCTTTTTACAATGGTTTAAAGTTATGGCTTATAATTAAATTTATTTAAAATATAATCTTGTCGTAACTTCAATATTTCTTTTTTAAAATGGCATTTAAATGGTTTTAATAAACACTTATTTCCAGTACACACAATGTTGTGTAAAATTGATATAAATATAATATCATAGATGGTCCTTCCAGGAAAAGATGACGCACCGTATTGAGTGACATTTTCTTCAAGGTTTTGGTGACTTATGGATGTTCTTTTACAATATATACTTTATATACAAACATGTATGTCTCTTTAGTACCTATGTTTAGTTTTCGAATTTGAACAAACCCTGATCAATATAACATGGATTTATTATTTAATTACTGAATTGATTTTTATTAAACAATAATCTTTAACCAGACCACAAGCTGTACAATATATATATATATATATATATATATATATATATATATATATATATATATATATATATATATATATATATATATATATATATATATATATATACAGAGAGACAGATATATATATATATATATATATATATATACAGAGAGAGAGAGAGAGAGAGAGAAATATTTGAATATTTGTATTCCTTCTGTCTATATATTTTGTTGCATGTGTATATATTTGCGTGAAGATTATATTTACCATAGATCAAGGGGTACTTTATGTAGTACTTCATGCTAAATTATCTTGTAAATAATACTACTAAATGAGCTAATCGTCAAGGTTCCTACATGCGAAGAGACATTGTACGTACGA
The DNA here is from genome assembly GCA_007844125.1 of Sinonovacula constricta. Classification (NCBI taxonomy): domain Eukaryota; kingdom Metazoa; phylum Mollusca; class Bivalvia; order Cardiida; family Solecurtidae; genus Sinonovacula; species Sinonovacula constricta. Next base: position 28,871,205 of record CM017563.1, read on the forward strand.
TACTTCATCTAACTTAAAAGTGTTTGAGTTTTACAAAAATAAGATAATATCATGAATCATTGTGTATTCTTCACAAAAAGTGTCGTTTTGATGGTGAATGAATGACAAATGCCCAATGTTATCGTCCTTTTTGGTGTTACGTGTCTATAGTTTAGTCTAATCGGATGTCAGTTGTCAAATATTGTTTCCAGAAGACATCAACCAGAAGCGAAATACATTTTGTGAAATACAACAGATCACACTACAGTTATAATTGCTAAAATGACACATTTTGAAACCGATACTTAAAACTTTAGTCCTAGTCTTGCTAACATATTTTCTCTCTGCAAGCATTTTCTTGAAACGAAGTTGATCGACATTACTTGATGCTTTAATTTATTTTGGCTAAATCTTTCAAGAAAACGTCTGCATGATTGTACATTTGAATATTTTAACATTGACTAAATAAATGACTTACAAGTTTAAAAAATATCTCTGAGTGGTTTTGTTTGACTTTGTAGGATAATACGATGAATCATAATTTCAAACTTTAATTGAAATTACGTAATTAAAAGAATCAAAATACGTTGCGGTCCATGAACACGACGGCTTTAGTGATTTCCCGTTTACACATCTTATTTGTATCAGTACATGTACTACTATTAATTTAAAAATTAATACCCGAAACTTTCTAAAAGATGAAAGACAATATTATCTTCATATTGTAGTATTATAACAAAATGCAAAGTTTATAATCTGCGGATAGTTAATGTAATTATTTTTTGTAACATTTTTGGACTTCTTATTATTTGAACATGACCCTGACATGAAGTAATCAGCTACCTGATAGAAATAACACAACTTGAGACGATTTTCAAGACGGAAATTGTTCTGACACTGTTTCGCATAAATTGTTTATGTGACCTCCAATTCTTTGTTATTGGTGTAGGAAGACCCCAGACTTATTCTTTTTTGGTGTACAAAAAAATATATTATCCAGATTCATTTCGTGTTGTTTACATCATATAGTAGCTATTGTCTTCACGCTTATAGCTAGATGAATATAAACAAATCGACTATTTACATTGAAGAATTCAAGTAAGATGATCGGAGCGATGATTTTCCTGCAATTGTTATCTTTTATCGATTGTAATCTAATAAAGCCACATTGTCTGAAAAAAGCTAACGCTTCAACGCCCAGTCGACAGTTTAAAAAAAAGTTATACACGGTATTCAAGAAAAAGATATTGCGCCAATTCTTCAATTTTGTTGCATCAGGCGTATGCCTTAAGACAAATTTAGAGACAGTGAAAAACAAAAGAAAACGACGGACAGAAAATAAAGACATAGCAGTTAGAATATATGGTATAAAAAAGGAAAAAATATCTTTGCGCACTGTGTCAGTAAGGACTGTGCATTTAAAATATATCCAGTTTTGATTTGTATATAATAAATACTTTGCCACGGGTAAAAATAAAATGAACAATTAATGAATCCGTTTACAAAGTTATTTAGGAATTGATGACCTTGGTCCTAGTGGTCAATCTCAAATAATTGTTTGTTTTGACGTCTATGAAGGCTCAAATCAGAAACAAATATAACTTCAATGATGTCTTCTGCGCATGCGCGAGTGGCGAGTCATGTAAAAATTTGGTCTGATAAAAATATCTAAAAAAGTTGTTGTTTGTGAAAAAAATGGATATGAATATTGAGTTAGTGTTGTGCAATTGTGTATTGACATCATTATGAGCCATTCTAAGAGATCTAAGCTCGGAAACTGACCGTAACTGTGTGTTTTTTCTGTGTCGTTCTTTGTTGATATTATTGGCGCGCATTCGTGTATGTTTTGATTTTCACCTGGATTACATCAAAGGTGTGATTGGAATTATACCAGATCTGAACAGTGGTATGCTATTTCCCTTCGTGTGTATTATAGCTAAATGTAGTAGTATAAAAACAACAATATGAAGTATTATTTGACTTAAACACATGTCTTGTTGTATCATGCTGAAAACAGTCTGTCTCTGTAAACAACAACAACAATAATAAACTGGGTTACACCTGTGAAAACACATCTAACAGCCCGCATGTCTTGAGGTAAACTTTCTGTGTGCATTTCGAACAATAGAATAAAACACACAGTTTATACTGTATTAAGCGTTACAAGAGCTCATGGAAAACTTCGAGCGAAAAGAGCGAGAAATAGAGTGCACGTCTTCAATGCCTGCAACGGAACCAGATAATAAATACCATGACTCGCAGCCTACTCCTGGCCAGAACCGTTATAGGTCATATCCTAAAACTACCATAACTTCAGTTGAAAAGTTGCTAGTGTCGGAAGCTGAACGGGTTAATGTAGTATATCAAAATGTTGATCAAATCTACAACAATGAGATTCACACATCTTCCCATCTTCAGCATCTACAAGCCTTGTTTCATGAATGTACTAGAAGCGACTATATTTATCGGCTGATTGCGGAGGCTTCATCAGGAAAACTTAACTTGGAGAATTTACGGGATTTAATCTTTAAGACGGTAAAATCCTGCAGTGACTATCCGTTTCAACAAACGTGTGTCTTAAACAGTAAATGGCGGCCCTTTTGAGGACGTCAAATGTCTTATGAGTGACCCAAAATTGCTCAATACCCAACCAGCTTCACAGAATAGTCAGGGCTGCGACCATGTTATCTTTCTGATGAAACAAACTCTTGCCGAAATTCAAAGTGACTTGTTACTGCTGAAAGAAGAAAACATAAAGCTAGAAAATGGCATTAAAATTGAACTAAAAAGCATGAAAAGTGAAATTGCCTCAGTCAAAAAGGAAACTAGCTCACAGTGTGCTGAGCTACACTTTATTATCAACAAGCATGTGAGAAAGTTTTAGATGAGAGGAGCTCGGGTGCAGTGAGGGTAAAGCATGAGCTGAAATTAATTAAATCGGAACTTACTTCAGCTACAGAAGCGCTAGATCAACATATGGTGAGATCCCAGCAGGAAATGGAAAACCTGACAAGAAGTTCTCTCGGCTTGAGCATAAGATGAGGTCGAGCAACAAGGGATTTCATCCCGTTGCTGCTCCAGCTCCGTCTCAGCAATTTAGGCCTCAGATACTCACGAACAAAGGCAAGATAAGGCATATGGAGAGAGTTTGGTTACCCCGCAGAGCATCATCCGGAACTCCAGTCCAGATGCTGCAAACCAACGCCGCGACTCGAACTCAGTCGAAAATCAGCGACTGGTAGTCACTACGATATCTGAGCACGGCCGTTTCAAGGCAGCCTAACGAGCACTTGACCACAGAGAGCACTAGGCCAGATAGTATCCCCGTTATTATCACGAGACCCACGGCAAACCGAGCAGTACCAGACCCTCAAAGTCAAAGCTCTATTTCCCGCGATCTACCTGGTGAGGACTTCTCGTTATACGTGCGTAAACGTAACAAGCGGTATTTCGTTGGAGGTTTCTTGCAGACAGTAAACAAAAATATAATTTACGCATATGCCAAGAAAAAGGTGTACAACTATCAACGGTGACTATATACGAACCAAAGCTTATGGAGACAGCCGTGATACGAGTGAATGCGCAGCCGGACATCGGCGACAGTATGCTCAACGGTGATTTCTTGCCCCCAGGTGTTACATGTGCGGAATGGGTAAACAAAGCGGACAGACACAGACAGTCGCGTTTCAGTTTTGGAACTGGTCGACATCATAGTCACAACGACAACATCGAACACAACTTTGGTAGCTTTGAGCGCGCTAGCGTACTCACGCATAACAACGTGAGTCGTGATAATCGCCGTTATAACTACGACCATAATGCCGGATACAAAAATGAGTACGACGTGCATGAATATATTTACACTGACGACAGATTTTAAATAATAATAAAACAGTGCTTATCTCAACCAATTTCTAGTGCAAGCCATGATAGTATGGCTATAAACATCACGCCCTTGGTAGTGTATAAAGTTTTTTGTCCTTATTAAAACATGCAAAATTTAACACTTTTTTCATGGAATGCTACAGGTATCATGTCAAGTGCGTTTTACATAAGTAAATTACTTTCTCATCATAAAATAGATATTTGTGGTATAGCCGAACATTGGTAAAACAAAACTAATATACAATTTCTCGACAGCGTCAAAAAAAAGACTACAACCATGTAAATAAATGTGAAGATTCCTTTTTACAAACAAAAAATGGTTCTAAGGTGTTTCGATTTTTTGAAATAAAAAATGGGATAATCATATAACACCTTTAGAGTTTGATATACAATGTGTGGTCGGTATTCAATTTCGACTTAGTAAGAACAATTTCTTATATTTTGTACAGGTATATATATACACCTTGCACTAACTACGCTGTCAGTGTTTACAGGGAACATCTGGCCAGTCCTCAGGATATAATTTCAATTTATTCCGTCAGGGGTCGTCTTATACTAATGGGTGACTTTAACTCCTATCGACAAGGAAACTACTTCATTAAAACTAGCGATAGGAGAAGTGTAGAATAAAGTAAGCTGATAAATGATAATCGAATAGTGTCAGTTAATTCCCTTCCATTGTGTTCTGGGGCACCTTTGTATCATATGACGGAAAGTATCGGTCATTGATATTTCATATAATAATACCGTTAGAAAGCGTTGATGACGTCACATCTTGTTGTATTCTAGATGACGACTGTCTTAATGTTTCTTCACACAGACCCATTATAGCTTCAATGTTATGCTTTGTACACTCAAATCAACACAATCCTTCGCTTTATAAACACTATAAGTGGGATGCAGCCAGTAATGTGGAATTACGTAATTATCAATCTGATATAGATACAATGTTATGCGATCAATTGCTACCGATTAATCGTATGAAACTTAAACGTGAACTCTGGGTAGCTGAAGGTACGCCTCGATTTACACATGTAGCAGCTACCAGTCATACTCACAGTACAAACATGCGAAACGTGCATTTAGGGCTTACCATAGACGTGTTGCAACAACATATTTCAACAACATAAATGCTGAAATTGATCTTGCTGCTTGTGTGAATAGTACACTATTCTGGAAACTTTTTAATAGAAAAAGAAAGGGTAACGGATTTTTGGCCGGAGCGAAATTAATTTTAAGGCAAAATGTTAAGGGATCAAGAAGAAATTACAAAAGCTTGGGGTACTTATTTTAAGAACTTGTACAGTGACAATGTTCATCTCTTGTATGACGAGGTTGTTTTTTTCAGCAAATAACTAACGAGGTAAATAAGCTTAAACGAGCCAAATCCACTACCTATTGCGATGACTGTATAATAAAGGAAGATGTGCAATCTAACATTAAAGAATTAAAACGGGGTAAAATGTGCGGGTTAGATGGAATTTATAACGAATATTTAATATACGTCAGTGAGAGTTTAATATATGCGTTAACTTGTCTGTTTGACGCTATGTATAGAACAGCGTACGTGCCTATAGAATTAAAAAGAGGCTTTATTATAACGCTGTTTAAGGGAGGTAATAAACGCAAAGATGATCCAAAGAGCTATCGGGCTATAACCTTGACATCCGTTATTCTAAAATTATATCAGAAAGTGCTGTTAAAACGTCTACAGTGTCACCTTGAGCTCTCTGTTAGTCCTCTTCAGGGTGGGTTCCAAAAGCGTATGGGCTGCATCATATCTAGTCAAGGAATGTGAATTATTTTGCAAAGAAAATAATAGTAAACTCTTCACATGTTTTCTTGATACAATGACCGCTTTTGATAAGGTGTGGCACGATGGCTTATTCAATAAACTGCATAAATTGGGCATTTCAGGTCGACTCTGGCACTCAGTATTGGCCATGCACACCGATATGTTTGTGTTATTATGAATGGCTATAAGTCAGACTTATTCCCGGTGCTGCTGGGAACCGCTCAAGGTGGAACCTGGTCACCGTTTTTTTGTATCTCATTTACATTAACGACTTGATTGTTAAGTTGACTAAAATTTCTAGTGGTTTATTAATAGGCAACATCTGCCCATGTGCACCGACAGTCGCTGACGACATGTTACTATTATCTATTTCGATAGATGACCTGCAATCAATGATTGATACGTGTTATGATTACTCACGTAAATGGATATTCCTATATAATTTATCCATTGTCTTTAACGAAACAAAGAATGCGGCCTTAAAGGCACGAAGAAAGTTTAACTTGGGTAGCAATACAATACAAGAGGTATTAGAATACACACACCCAGAGGTTTTAATGACACCGAGCTACTTAAAGCATACATGTGCTATAATGTATTCTACTAGAATAAGAAAAACATATTTTAGCTTACTTAATTGTGCCTTTCATGACAACGACTTAAGTCCAGTTACCTGTAAAAATATTTATTGCCACATCGTGCTCCCTAAGGCACTTTACGGAGCCGAATGTCTATTCAACTTAACACAGTCGGAGTTGTGCATCCTTGAACATGCTCACCGAATGTGTATCAAATCATTCCAAAGCCTACCTCTGCGTACACGAACTGATATTGCCCTTAGTCTTGTTGGTTGTCTGTCCTTGGAATCGGAATTAGATTTTTTTTAAACTAACATTATTTGGTCAACTGTGTAGATTGTGTCGGAAGTCTACCATAAAGAGGGTTTTTATTTATAGATGGGCTCAATTTAGACTGAATATATCAACCCACGGCTACTGCTATGATATCCAAAAAGTATTAGAGAAATACTCACTCACGCACTGGCTTAACTACTATTTAGATACTGGTGATTTTTCTGCCAAACTTAATTGGAAAGCGACCATTAAGGAAGCAGTGTGGAGCAGGGAAGTGTCTATTTGTTTAAATAATATTTCGATTTTAAAGTCTCTCCATAATCAATACAGACTGTCTTATATCTGGGTTTATAGCCTTTACATCTCGTTTTAATGAAACTTGTTCAAAATGCAACGTCTAATAGGCCAGTCAGCGTAGCATATCACCTTGAACAAATTGCAAAAGTTTTAATAAGTGTCATCTGCGAAACTTCAGACATAAATATTATAAAAGTTGCACTTCCGTGAATTTGGGGAAATTGTTTTAATTTACCATTTAAATTTCGGCTTTGGCAACTATTAGAGTTTCAACAATTACGGCTGGTATTGTACACCATACTCGGACACATAAAGTTTGCACGCGCCATTTTTGAACTTCCGGAAGCATGTAAACAAACAAGGTCATAGGTTTATTGCGATATTTTTCATCTGGAAGGACGACTTTTGTCATGTAAGTTGATTATTTATATCGTCGTTTATACATTTTGATATATGTGTTATTGTCTGGTCATTTATTTGAATGTTTGATTTTTTTAAAATGCGTATTTTTATCGATGTAATAGTTTTCAAAGGTAAACAAGTAGGGTTTGTATTTCATTTTCAGGACGATGGCTTTCAAGATGTCCTTACGATTCTGCTGATGTGAACATAAATTCTGACATGGAGATAAGAGTAAATATTTTCATTTAAAATACATGTCGTTACATTTGTTTGACATCGACTTGGAATTTTAATTTAAAACTTTCTTGCTTATGTATGATATATAAGTCTTACCAGTTTTTGGATAAATCTACATTCGGTAAAGAAATAAAGACAACATATCTAATACTTAAAAACAAACTTTATTTAACACAAAATGTTTCTTTAAATCAAATTACTTTTGTAAATCTATTGTGATAATGGCCAACTGATTTATTATTAAATAATTTTCCTGAAAATAATACTTTTTCAGCATGAAAGTCCTTTCTGCAACCTACCCGTTGATGACAGCAAACCAACAGTTGCAATCCGTAGTAAAGGCTGTGACACCATCAACACAACCAGCAAGGATAGAACTTTGAGTATCCATGTTGTTCCTGGTCAGCGGGTCCACGCAGACTGTAGACGTGACTTTATTCACCAAAGAAACCAATGTAACAATACTAATAATAACAATTACGTTACACGTTCAATTGTCACAATTGATTTTTGTAATACTTGTAATTTTTGTGGCAAGCATGCTAAACTTAATAGTAAGAAGAGATGTGCAGATGTCTATCCTGTCAGAACAATCGAATTTCAAGACACTATAAAACAGAAATGCACAGAACGAAATGATTCATGGTCCCATGAAGTACTTAAAAGAATATCGCCAGATCTAGATCTCCCTGCTGCGGATGCTTTGTACCACCAGAAATGCAATGTAAACGTTCGGACCCTAAGGCAAATTCCTCGAAATTATTTAGATACAGCTGAAACACCACCAAAGAAAAGCCCTGGAAGACCTGATTATGTTGACATTAACAAAAGGTTAAAAAATGTTGTTTCTTACGTTGATGAGCATCAAGGTACCATGCTTAACCTTAGTAAGCTGGTCAAGGTAATGGAAGACTCCTGTGGAGAAAGGGCATATTCAAAGAAATATCTTAAAAGCAAATTATTGGAACATTTTGGTGAAAATATATCAATCAGTACTCTTGAAGGAAAGGAAGACAGGGTGTGCCTGAGAAGAACACTTTCAACAATTGTACACAAACATTCTGAAAATGACAGTGGGTTAGATGAAGACAAGAAGAACATCATACTAGAAGCAACAAAAATCATCAAAGCTGAAATTGATGTAATTAAAACCAATAAGTTGTACTTCCCAAATGCCAGTACAATTTCTTCTTCAGAAGATAACAAGAAGTATATCCCTGAAAGTCTAATATTGTTCCTGTCTTCCCTGTTTTCAGCCTCTGATGACGTCAAGTTGGCTTCAATTGCACAAGCTCTCATCCAAGCCTGTCACCTCAAAAGCATTCTTGCTCCTTTACAGCTAGGCCAAGGGGTTCAGCTGCATCATCGGTTTAGATCAAGATACTTGATTGATCTTCTCTATAAAATGGGATTTTCTGCATCGTACACTCAGGTTCAAAGATAATTATGAAACCAGTGCTGCTGCTGTTTTGAAAACTAATCTACCTGATTTTTTCCCTGGAAAATGTGTTGCTGACAATGTTGATCATAATGCATGTACATTAGATGGTTATGGTACATTTCATGGAATGGGCATTATAGCTTGTACAAGGTCTGGATCAGTTCTGAAAATGCCGATACCCAAGAAAGAATTCCCTTTGAAAGAAATTGTAGAGCTTGGAAAGAGATAAGCATTAAGTATGTTACTCACACAAATTCAGTTGATCCTCGTTTAGTGTTTCAAAATATACAGTTAGATTTTAAACACTTGGTTACTGAGTTCCAGACAGAGAATGAACAATTCGATCTATTTTCAAAAATCATCTTGTCTCTAAACACAAGAAGGCTAGGCTGGTCATGGTTTATGCAGTTATACTACAAAGCAGAAGAAGACTATCCTTGAAAAACAGGGATAGCATTCATGCCAATGATAAACTTAAACCCAAGTGATGAGACATGTATCAACACAACCTTGCACTTTGTCTGTTCACAGTCGTCAAAGTATGGAGTTACTCCAGTGATCACCATCGACCAGCCACTATTTCAGAAGGCCACTAACATTATCGCATCCTGCACAGACTCAGATCCCTTAAGAAAGATAGTTCTTAGATTGGGTGCTTTTCATACTGATATGAGCTTTTAGGAAGCATTGGGCATATTATGTCTGATTCAGGATTGAAAGTGGCTATCGAGACAGTGTATGCACCAAATGCAGTAACGTAATAATGAATGGCAAATCTGTTGCCCGAGCGTTAAGGGGACACTTCTTGGTAGACACAGCTTTACATGCTATGCTTTTATCAAAGTCTTCAAATATTGGCATGCCATCACTGGAAGAAGGACTTAATTTGCACAAAAGGCAAGCAGAGAACGAAACAGATGAAAGCACCGATGTTAAAGATTCACTAAGTACCACCAAAAGAGACTTACATGGACAGCTATCAGCATTATATGAAAAATTAAGAGAGATCAGTAGCAGTGACATAACACAGAGTGACGCCTTGAATGTAGTAGCTGCCGAACTCAAAGAAGAAAAAGAGAGACTTGCCCAAAACAGAACTGCATTACTTTGGTTCCAGTATATGGAGATTGTATCCATACTTCAGCAGTTTATTAGGGCTTCTTCCATAGTAAACAAGTCTATCTTCAGAGCCAGATCTGGATCGGAAATACAATGCTTAAACCTGAAGACTGGGGATGGGACTTGACCAGTAACAAGTACACACCTGTGAAGTGTACTATGCCTCCTGCACCTGACATTCTCCTAAATGTCATTCGTTGCAATTGTAAAAGTCATTCTGATAACAAAAATGTACTTTGCAGAAAACATGGCTTGGAATGTTCACAAAGCTGTGGATCATGTCGTGGCATTGGATGCTCCAATTCTCCAACTCTAGCAGAATTAGATATCGATGGATACCTATGAACCTTAACAATATTTAAAGTAGTTTATCAACTCGATAGTATGAACTTAATTCATGTTTGCAATATTGTATCAGACAAAGCAGTTTTTATGCTTATCCACAATGTATTTTTAGAAATACATGGGCATATATATTTGTTGGTATGAAAACAATGCATGATTTTACCCTCATGAGTATAATGTGTACTATGCATTTTTCATTTTCATTATTATATCAATATGAAATGATTATATAATAAAATTATGCCTGTCATATTAATGCATTTACACATTGTAATTTTAAAAAACATAAGGAAAAATAAATAAATTTGAATTTTATCATAATTTTCATTTTTACTTAAGTGGGTTGGGTAAAATAACCCCTAAACATGTTCTTGTTTTGCAAAATGCAAAAACAAAATGAAAATATGGCAAGTTTTAAAACTTTATAAGGTCAATAACGACATTCCCGCGCATTCTATGAAGACAGTTTTATAAATAAGAATATATGACAAAATCCTATGAGCAACATAAACCCAAACTCCGAAAAGGCACAGAACAAATGTATCACATGCAAGCCAAGCGAAAAGTAAGAACAAATTTGTAATGAGTCATTTAAGGAAAAGAGCAAACCCGACAGTTACCGCCTTGGAAAGGCCAGTCGGCAATATGGACCGACTGGGGTGCTTAAACCGGTTTTACAGAGCTCTAACCTCCCACTTCCTGACGAGTTTCTCAAATGCGCGCAACGAAAAGAAAAACGATCTATTTGAAAACAAAATGTCCATGCGCTGATATTTTCTATACCTTACGACGAAAGTAGTGACGTCATCGACAAATAATGTCCACATAGTGTTCAGAAAAGGTATATGGTATTATTTCGATTTGAAAAACAACACAAAAATGGTTGACCACAAATAAAATTAACTTTCTGAATCATGAACAAACATGACCAGAGACGAATAAATGGTTGTAGCATCCTGTTAATGTGAAGATAGAATTGAAGAACCAAAGTTCAATGTTCATCAAATGAAATACACGTAACAATCCTTATAGGATGAATTAAATGACAACATAGATTACATGCACGGAGAGATTTTTACGACCGCCACACTGCACAAGTAACATTGTTGTGGTCATGAATAAGAATATATGACAAAGTCCTATGAGTATTGCAACATATTCCAAACTCCGAAAAGGCACAGAACAAAGGTATTTCACATGCAAGCCAAGCGAAAAGTAAGAAAATAATTGTGATGAGTCATTTAAGGAAAAGAGCAAACCCGACAGTTACTGCCTTGGAACGGTCAGTCGGCAATATAGACCGACTGGGGTGCTTTAACCGGTTTTACAGAGCTCTAACCTCGCACTTCCTGACGAGTTTCTCAAATGCAAGCAACGAAAAGAAAAACGATCTATTTAAAAACAAAATGTCCATGCGCTGATATTTTCTATACGTTATGACGAAAGTAGTGACGTCATCGAAAAATAATGTCCACATAGTGTTCAGAAAAGTAATATGGTATTATTTCGATTTGAAAAACAACACAAAAATGGTTGACCACAAATAAAATTAATAAAAACTATGATCAATCCTTTAATTTTTTCAAAATGGATATGTTTAATTTTTATAGACTTTTATCGGTAAGTCAGTTCAAAGGCATTTTTTCAAATTTCCCATAAGGTTTCAAGGTGCAACTTTTTATCCTCTAAAGTAGACATGGTCTTCTAACAAAAACATACAAATCAATTCTTTTACAATTTCTTCACACTTTGATGCTATTTTGGGGTATGCTGACTAGCCTATTACGGGTGATATTTGTCTTACCGACCACATACTTTTGGATTGTCCTGTTTTACGTACGTTCAGAACAAAATTACTTGATAATATCAATGTTGTATTTGGATCAAGCATTTGTTACTTTCTTCGTACACTTGATAGACATTGTCTTGTTAATATCTTGTTAGGTAAGTATTGCTCTATTGTAGAGTTGCATTTAAAATGTAACTATGATTATTTTTAGGATGTAATATTAAAACAAATTCACATAGCCTGGCTGCATTACAGCAAATGTGAAAATATACATACTGATTGTCTGCATGCTTAGCATTACTTTCCTCAAGTAAATAATGTTATTTATATATTTCAACTTATCTTTTACTATCATCATTGTCAAACCAATGGTATACCATGCAAACTGAATGTAATTTAAATTTGTTGTCTGGGTCATTCAATGGTTGCCACATTGATTTTGTTCAACGTTGTATTTTCTGAAATATATATAAATATATAACGCTTTCTGATCTTGTGTTTAGTTTCGGCAAGGTCACTCTATAGCGTCCTATCACTGATCATTTGCGTGCCTATATATGCTATTTGTACTACATGTATATAGTCTTTGTTTGTTCGCGCGTTTGAAATTGATTATACATGTATTGATTCTTTTGCTGGGTATATTTGTATTATTACATCAGCCTTTTTTATCTGTCTGTCTGTCTGCCTGCCTGTCTGTTTTGTCAGAATGTCTGTCTGTAGGAATGACTGTCTGTGGGTCTGTCGGTGCGTCTGTTTGTTTGTCTATCTGTCTTTCTGTCTATCACTCTGTTTGTCGGTCTGTCTGTGTGTCTGTCTTTCTGTCTGTCACTCTGATTGTCTGTCTGTCCGCGTGTTTTTCACTGTGTTTATCGATAATTGCGCCTTTTCTTTTCAGGACTTTTTCTGCTGTTTTTTTTTTCATGTGTTTTTATATTTAACCGCATTATATAAAAGATTGTATCGCCTATTTATTGCGCATTTGTTCGACTGTTTTAGTGATCTTTATAAGTGTTACCCTATTTTTTGTCTTCATATGTTGTTCTCTCTATAATGTCTTACATGCATAAACTTGTTTTTCATTTGTTTGTCTCAGTAAAGTTGCATGTTTTGTTAAGTTTCTAAACTTATAAGTATGTATTTCTTGTATCTTCTTAAATGGAGGAATAAAGATATATATTCATTGTGTCCGTTTATATATTATGTTATATGATGACGTATTCCACGGAAGATCGGTGAAAAGTACGACTGGACACTCAAACCGGCTTGATAGGTCATTTATCTATCTCATGCACATCCCAACCTTGAATAAAAAAAAACTAATACAACCACTTCCATTGTTTTCTTCCTCCTATCTCCCGTCTTTTGCATCTGGCAAAACTCATTCCCACCCCCATTTTCTGTTTAAGAACCACCTATAACTATTGGGAGGATTTTACACGAAATCAAAATTACAAATGTTAAGACCACAAACATTTGAATCACTTTGCAATGTGCACGTCCAAAGACAGAGATATTAAAGAAAACATTTAAATACCACGGAGTTACGTTTTGGAATAGATCATAATCTATTGTACATACAACCCTTATTCTCTAATATATATATAATAGTCTACATTATTATGCCTAGAATTTGGAATCTTATTAAAGAGAGAGATAGTGTGATGTTTGTGAAAAAAATGCAGAACTAAATTGCAATCCTGGGGAGTGTTTCAGAAAAAAAAATCTGAATGGAAATTGTTGTGTATTTTAGTAAGGATAATTTAAGAATGTCAGAGTTTGGCATCATCTACTGCTTAATGAGCTTTTCAATGTTTTACTCTTTAGACGAAAAGTCAGTAAATTGTATATGACGTCTTGACAGAATACACCGCTACGTACATGTATCAGTCGGTCTTGATTCTGAAACAAGTATTAAACTTGGTGCCACTTGCCCGATTGTTTAGTTTGCAAATGATTATGTCGTAAAATTATAGCTAAACCGTATCCAATTGTGCGTGCGTCCATTAACCGAAGAAAATGTTATTTTTTGAGTTCGTTCGCCTAAATTAAGCTTTATCGGCATGTTGTTATTTCTTTTCTAAATAGTTTACGACAATTCTAGAATATAATGCATTAACTTTGGTCAAATATAATATATAAAACATTTCATATATATTGCATGCAAAACATAGCGAAAGGAAAAGTATCAAAATTAACCGTCCAATATATGGGGAGGAATTGTTCTCGATTATATGAAAACCTAATATCGATCTTGATTTTGCGATAAAAACAAAAACAAGCATGAAACACCGGAATTGGTAGCGCTATTTGTAGTGCGTTGGCTCCAGGTGCGGGAGGGTCCGGGTTCGATTTTGGGCCGCTACATACCAAAGTCTTAAATTGGTAGTGGTATAGGTCCCTTGCTAACGCTTAAGCAATTATAAGGATAGTTCCACGACTGGTTTGCCCGGTGTCAGGATAATGTGATGGGTGTGGTATCATGCAAGGTGTTCACCGCATGCTTAACACAGTGAATACCGCACAATATCTGCTTCTAGTGGACATCGTCTCAAGATAATTGAAATACATGACTTATAAATGGAAAATTGTTATTTGACATGTATGTTTATTCAAAAACAATCAGATTCAGAATTAGCATGATAACGTGTTATGACTGTGAGAACTAATAATTGTACAACAACATATATATTGGCTGTTTATCTAGTTAGTTTTCATTTGCTTAAAACAAGTAAACATTTCAGAATAAAGGTTCTAATTCAATAAAATCAACCATGATTGTTGCTACAGGAGTTTTTTTTTATATTTCATTAGCTATTAACAACACACACAACCTTTACTGTAGATAATTGTTGTTGAATCACAGGCATAGAACTTACATTAAGAAAATTATTAATTAAATTAAAAAATACAACGTCGGCAAGAATTAAGTTTTGTTAAAAGTCCAATTAATGAGAAATAAAACAGTTAACGATCACACATTTATATGTAAAGGCCAAGTTTTAAAAGATACCGGTTTAGGGGATTGGTTAAAATATTAAAATTTACAAAATTTCATCAAAAAGATATGCGGCGTTCGTGAGGCAATAAAGAACATGATTTATTAATATTTCAACTTCAGTAAATGAGTTTTTATAAAACTGAAATATCAAATGATTATAAATCTTTGACAACAGAAGCTCTCATCGATTGCGCGGCTCAATTTAAGGCTACTCGCTTAATAGACCGAACAGAATCAAGTGATGTTTTATGCATTATGCACTCCAATAATAAACATTTTAATTGCTTATGTACGTAACCACACTTTTTAGAAATGTTATACCCCCAAGGTACGTTCAGTAGGTAAAAATACGGTATTGGTGTAACCTGGAATTTCTTCCAATTCCAGTCTTTCTGATAATAATTCGGATTGCCCTCGAGTTATTATTTCTTTTGTAAATCAAAAGTGAGGTTAGACAGCTACGCCGAAAAACACATATCCAGCTAATAATATCTTATAACATAAACAACATAATTTATTTTAATAAATTAAATACAGTTTGTATAATAAAACACTTTTCTGTCCGATATACTAACCACTATTTCAACATGTCACCAGTTTTATTATCCGTAAGCCAATACTTTTTATATGATTATAATTTAAAAAAAGCACAATGTAACACTTTAGACAGGATGTTATTATTAAAATCATAATTATATTTAAAAAAAGTTAGTGAATTCATAAGACCTATTAATTAATTTGTCGCAAGATATCTTTTAATCGTTTAGCTTATTTTCAGTAGTTTAGTGAATACTCGCCAATTTTTAGAAGTTATAAAATGTGTAACGTAATACATTGATAAAACACTCAGTATCGAGGCTAAGGAACCTCATTACGGTTGATTGATGAAGCCAATCTGCTAAGTGGTAGAAAAGAAGAACGATAATTAGGCCCACCTGTACGATTAATTAGAAATGCACCGGATTTAGCACCTGCACAACGGTAGAATCACAAATTCCACATTTGCCTGATGTTTGTCCATTTATGGTAACCTTGTTTTAAAAATGGATTTTCGCGTGGACTGAGTCGTGTTTCCGGCCAGCTTGGATCAGCTAAAGTAAATGTCGAAGAGAAATATAACAGCTGACACAAAATACTTGTAAAAACAACAAAGAAACAAAAAAACAAAACAAAAAAAACAAACAAACAAAAACGCTAAGAATGCACCCATTTAGTTCAAAATCAAAGATTCTAACCCCACAGAATGCACAAGATAAAACATGGAATTCCGAAATGTAATCATCATACTTTGTCTTCAGGAGCGCTGTTAAAGTATCGATGCGTAGTCTGAGTCAAAACGGTATCAACTTTGAAATGCGTATTGGTTCAAAGATTTCATTTACCTTTGCTGAGCTATCTGTTCATTTTCATTGCCTCCAAATTTAGAGAGTATTCATATATATGAACAAGATACAAAAAACAAGGAAAACAGTTCTTTTTCGCATCGTCAATGGGCACGCACGTCGATAAGTCATTTAAAAGTACACAGACGGAAAAAAAACTATAACACGGTTTTCTAATTTTTTGTCCTTATATAACAAGAAATAGTTATGTAATATGAATTTATGCGTAATAATTCAGGTGCAGTAAGATTATTAAACACGTCTAGATCTCATTAGACATTTTTATACAGGTCTCTACATTAATTAAAGTTTTGGCTGCAGTTTAATTGACGTATTTCTGGATTGAATGTCTAGTGATTTTCCAAAAAACATCACAAAAAAACATTCTTTAATTAGATTTTTTTAAAAGCAAGAGTGTTTAAAATAAGGCACTTTAGCATAGCAAATCAAATTTCGCTTAAATAAGACATTTTCAAATTGCCTTGCTGACCATTTGTAAGAGGAAACACGTACAAGAATTTCAAACTGATATTCATGCGATGAATTGAAACGTAAAACATATTTGGGGTTAAGGTGGGGCGCAACCATCAAATGCAGCTAAACCCCCCAAAATATGCAAAGACTAAAACATTAAGTGCAATATGTGTATGTCATTTTGCCTAGTTTGTTGTTGTTTTCAATGCATCACAGAGACAGAATTATAACCAGTATAGCGACGTACAGCTATTTGGTGGAGGAAGATGACAGACAAACGACTGAGGTAAAACTACCGGCGCACCGCCGGTTAGCTGGAAGCATTTTGCCTTGAGAAAGGCCATTATGAAACGGAAGTAAAAGTTTTATCCTTCGTTTCTCCTCATGATTAAATTAAATTTTATGTACAACTAACAATTTTGTGTAGTTTCTTTTCTATTAGAAATAATATTTCTTCCGCCCTCTAATTATCTCTCTCTCTCTGTCTTTCTGACTCTGTCCGTCTATTTGTCTGTCTGTCTCTATCTCTCTTTGTCTCTGTCTCTGCGTGACTTTCTGTGTGTGTGTGTCTCTCTCTCTGTCTCTGTGTCTGTCTGTCTGTCTCTCTCTCTCTTCCCTCTTCTCTCTCTCTCTCAATCTCTCTCTCTCTCTCTCTCTCTCTCTCTCTCTCTCTCTCTCTCTCTCTCTCTCTCTCTCTCCAGCTTTCACCCTCTTTCTCTTTAAAAGATCAAACTCATCGCTCGGACAATTTATCTGATCGGTTCTCCATCTATTTGAAATAACTAATAAAAGTGTAATGTCATGCGTAAAGATATTTTGATTTTTATAAGAACAATGAGACAGTATAAAAATAATTTTAACGTTTAAGATAAGATGTGCCAAGATGTTAACGATATTATTTTAAAAGCATCAAACGAAAAACAGACTACCAATACTAAACGAGTTCTTAATTACGGGGATTGAATAAAAATATCAATCAAACGTCACATCAATTATTCAGTGTAAGTGACGGTAGATTAGCTGCAGTAGATAGAACCAGAGCAGTCTCGTCAGACAGACAGAAAACGATCTGTCAATTTGCTCTTGCGTTTTACAGGAATGTGATCGATAAAAACAGTTATTGGCACAGACACCTGAACTATCTCTGCTGTTCGACTTGTTCCGTGTTTGTCGAGCGCCGTATTGTTAAACATTTCAGATTTCAAAACCATTATTTTACAAAACAATACATCAGTAGTAATGAGAGAGAAAAACATATTTTCAGTAGCATTAAATATTCCACTGAAAAACTTGCAATACAAAGCGAGTGTGTAGTTTTACACGACGACAAATGTAATGTTTGTTGTTAAGGTTTAAAATGCATATTACCGTAGCGACACTTTTACTGCCATAAACAGAGAGTCTAGTTATTTTGGTGAAGGAAAACTAAAATGGCTGGGTAGAACAAGCTGCGCACTACAGATCTGCTAAAGAATACTTCCACATTTAAGTCCGTCCCATGGGCTGACTGGTACTCAAACCTCCGCGCTGAAAGAGACTGAGTTTTTCTGGGAATTGTGACATCGGTAACAATTTTTATCAGCGTCTAAGATCATGTTCAATTACTCTTATTTGTTCTGTATGACAGAACTTAAATTGCAAGCGGTAGACAGCGGATGAGTCAGACCACAGATGACTGACGGCATACAACGGGTCCATCAGACTATAAATGACTGACGGCACACATTGGGTCCATCAGACCATAAATGTCCAACGTTTCACCACAGTATCATCAGATCATCCATAGCTGACGACACACAACGGGTCCATCAGACCATAAATTGCTGACGGCAAACAATAGGTCCATTAGACTATAAATGGCTGACGGAACACAAAGTGTCCATTAGACCATAAACGGGTAGCGGCACACAACAGGTCAATCGATCCTTAAAAGTCTAACGATACACAGCGGCTTCATCCGACAATAAATGAGTGACGGCACACAACGGATCCACGGACCATAAATGACTGGCGATACAAAATTGACTTGAGATGGCTAACAATGCACTGCGGGTTCATCAAACTATAAATGGATAACGGTAAAGAACGTGCACACAACAGTCCTATGAAGCCATAAACTGCAAGCGTCACACATCGGGTCTTTCAAACCAAAAATTGAAAGCGGCACACAGCGGGTCTATAAAACCATAAATTGCAAGTGGTACACAGCGGGTATATCAAACCATAAACACCAAGCGGTACACAATGAATATATCAAAACATAATCTGCAAGAGGTCAATGAGTCAAGTCTATCAAGCCATAAACTGCAGGCGGTACACAACTGGTCTATCGAACCACACACTGCAAGCGGTACACAACGCGTCTATCAAACAATAAATCAAAGCGCTGAAAGCGTTGGAAGACTGGCGCGACGGTTGAAAGCGTAGTTCCAAGGGAGTAATCAAGATGTCTTGAACGGCGAAATGCACATTAAGGAATTGGAAAGATTGCTGTTGATGGTCTTACATTGGCTGTCATAGGGGAGCAATGAATAACAATTAGTACTTTTCATATAAGAATTTAATGTAACAAAACTTTGAAAAACATTTGAAGATGAACAAAAGTGAGGTGGAGAAGAACAAAAGAATCAAACTTTTCCTGCACAGATATCATTACTCGAAACATATGAAACTACGTGTATGTTCTTTTCGTTTGTACGTGACAGTCACTATCAACAACATTAGCAAATAATTCAGTATATTCAGGGATTTTAACAGATCCAGATATTTGCATTTTGATGCAAGGAAAATTGAGGTTTTACATTTTTGACCTCACCTAAATCTTAGGTTGGGGGTCATTTTGATGCAGAAGCGCAGGATAAGTGGTCAAATTTTGCAAGAATAACCATAAATGTAGTATGTTAAGCATTTAAAAAATGAAGTAAATACTAATTGGACCCTTGTAAATATATGGAAATGAAGTTAAAGCAATTTAAAAATTAGTTAAGTTCGTGAACACATGATTTGACTTGTGTCAATCTGATCATGACCCCTTGAAAATTGTCAAAGAAATTCTCAACAAAAGTGAAAGCTATTGAAATCCCTGAGTATACAGTATCGTGGTGATAACCATTAACCTGGCTGTTGTAATTGGTTCATGCAATAGAAGTACAGTGATTGTCAACAGTAGCACAGCATGAAGGTTACGTGAACGGTTGCGGTCATCAGTATTGTAACATATATGTACATATGTAACATACATTCCACCAATGGATGTCACTGCTACCTTAATATTGCTTAGGAAACTCTCAATCCACAGAAGCTTACAAAAATGGCAACCTACGCTAGATTTTCCCGCAATTTTGGTCACGTGACTGATTTGTTTATAATCGTAGCCTCCTGTATTTAGGTCTAGATTTCAAGACAAAAAATGCCGAAGTCAGTTATATTATTAAACTAACAACACACCACAAACGTTACGAAAAATGCATTATCTGAAGTTAACGATAAAAACCTTCTAGTTCTAATGCAGTTATGATCAGCTTCCGCCACAACTGAAGTAGTGTCAACAATGAAATGCACACGGCCCACGTAACTTAAGAGACTGAAACAGTTACAATCCTAATTTTTACGTCGATCGCAACAATGCATTAACATAAATATTTGTCAACTTACTTTCGGTCCTTAAAAGCTGAGCAGAAACTCGTTCAAAAGCACTCCGATCTATCCAAAATGGCGACCAACGCTATCTCCCGCTTGTCACGAGACTGATTTGTTTGTAATCGTTCTTTTAATATCCTTTCATATTTGTTTGAAAAACAACATTACATTGTTTCCTTGTTTTTATTTGTCGCATTTCCTTACAAAGGTTCGCATTACTTCGTAATATTTGTGTTTTCTAAAAACGCACTACTTCTTATGCCGTACAACTACTTGAATACGCTCTCGTGGTCGCAATGATACACCCGATGTTAAAAACCGCGCGTCGCTGAGTTCACAGCATCGTTACTTAAGACTGGCGCATGCGCACCAGTCTAAAAACGGTATATCAAACCATAAACTGCAAGTTGTACACAACGGGTCTATCTAGCCATAAATTGTAATTGGTACACAACGGGTCTATCAAACCATAAACTACGTGCCGTACACAACGGGTCTCTCAAGGCATAAACTACAAGCGGTACACAATGGGTCTATCAAACCACAAACTGGAAGCAGTAAAAAAATAGGTCTATTAAACTTCAAACTGCCTGCGGAACACAACGGGTCTATCGATCCATAAAATGTAAGCGATACATAGTGGATCTATCGAGCCATAAAATGTAAGCGGTACATAGTGGGTCTATCGAGCCATAAACTGTAAGCGGTACATAGTGGGTCTATCGAGCCATAAACTGTAAGCGGTACATAGTGGATCTATCGAGCCATAAACTGTAAGCAGTACATAGTGGGTCTATCGAGCCATAAACTGTAAGCGGTACATAGTGGGTCAATCGAGCCATAAACTGTAAGCGGTACATAGTAGTCTATCGAGCCATAAACTGTAAGCTGTACATAGTGGGTCTATCGAGCCATAAACTGTAAGCGGTACATAGTGTGTCTATCAAGCCATAAACAGTAAGCGGTACATAGTAGTCTATCGAGCCATAAACTGTAAGCGGTACATAAGGGATCTATCGAGCCATAAACTGTAAGCGGTACACAGTGGGTCTATCGAGCCATAAACTGTAAGCGGTACATAGTGGGTCTATCGAGCCATAAACAGTAAGCGGTACATAGAAGTCTATCGAGCCATAAACTGTAAGCGGTACATAGTGGATCTATCGAGCCATAAACTGTAAGCGGTACATAGTGGGTCTATCGAGCCATAAACTGTAAGCGGTACATAGTGGGTCTATCGAGCCATAAACTGTAAGCGGTACATAGTAGTATATCGAGCCATAAACTGTAAGCGGTACATAGTAGATCTATCGAGCCATAAACTGTAAGCGGTACACAGTGGATCTATCGAGCCATAAACTGTAAGCGGTGCACAGTGGGTGTATCAAACGGCAAGCGGAACCCAACTGGTCTGTCAAACTATAAACTGCAAGCAGTGCACAACGGGTCTATGAAGTCTTAAACTGCAAGCCGTACACAACGGGCCTGTGAGACCACACACGGCAAGCGGAACCCAACGGATCTATCAAACAAAAAACTGCAAGCGGTACACAGCGGGTCTATCAAACCTCAAACTGGGAGCAGTACACAAATTGCAAGCGGTACACAACATGACTATCAGGTCATAATCTGAATCTGTACACAACGGGTCTTTCAATAAGAATCTATGACAAAGTCCTATGAGCACTTCAATATATTTCAACCTCGGAAAAGGCACAGGACAAAATAATTCACATGCAAGCCAAATTTTAAAGTAAGAACAACTCTGATGAGTCTGGTGAGCCATTTTACAAAAAAGCCATCCCAGCAGTTATTGTAAGTGAAATCATTTTACTCAAGAAAAGAAAAAGGCCAAACAAATGTAAATAGTTGTGGCATCTTGTTTATGTGACAATGGAATTAAGGAACCAAAGTTTAATGCCCATCAGAGGAAATAGACGTTACAAACCTTATAGGATACATTAAATGACAACATAGATTAAATACATGTCCGACCGCCACACTGCAAGGTAACGTTGTTGTAATCACATATTAAACTATACGACAAAGTCAACTGCAAGCGGTTCACATCGGGTCTATCAAGCCATGAACTGCAAGCGGTACACATGGGGTCTATCAAGCCATGAACTGCAAGCGGTACACATGGGGTCTATCAAGCCATGAACTGCAAGCGGTACACATCGGGTCTATCAAGCCATGAACTGTAAGCGGTACACACCGGTTCTATCAAACCATACATGGCTCGGGTTCATCAGATTATAAATGACTTAACTGGTCAATCACGCAATCATGTGAATGTTTTACCTGCTAAGATGAGTCCCGTGCTAGGATAAGTATATATATATATATAAGTATATATATATAATTAAGAACATTACATGTGGGCGTTTAAATGCATATTAGGATGCTTAGACGGGCTTCTTTATTTAAAAGCTGAAATACCAATAGGACTTGTATACAAAAAACGCCTTCGTTGAAAGTTACCAATAATATTAAAAAGAAAGATAAAAGAAATGAAAAATACATAAGGTTGAGTTAACATATAACTGTGATATTGGTATAATTAAGTGTAATTGCCTTAGTCTTTGTTTTGTTGTTATTGTTCATATCAAGTATATGTATAACTTTCCTTGTTTTAAATCTGCCATTATATGACATTGTGGATTCCCCATGATGAAATCAAACTATACGTTTGTTGAACAGAAAGTCTCAAGTTTGACCGCTGTCCGGTATAAGTTTTTTTTTTATTGAAGTACGGTATAGAGCCACCAAATCTATGTAGATAGTACAAGATCGGACAAACGATACATTTACCATTGGTCAATAATGGTTGCTTTTGCTAATAAGATAGCTGGCATAGTACAATGTTAGTACACTTTTTGGACACTTGCCATTTTCTTTCGAGCTATATGTTCAAGCGGGCTAATATTTATGTTACATTAAGCGCAATTCACATATTTATCATTTCGACACACAATGAGAGTGAAAACGAGTGTGTGGAGCCTGTGTCACAATAAGTCTTTGGTTAGCCATATTGCCAATAAATTCTCTACAATACATTTATAGTACATAATGCTTAAAAAGACACGTTATTTAAAAGGCGTCTTTGTTTCAAGAGAGTCAATCGTGGTTGATCGTTTCATAGTTTATCATTTGGCACAATGACAATTTTACAGCTGTCTTATCTTTCACCGGTTAAAACATAGGAAAACAACAATTCCAAAAATTACCGGAATCTTAAGTTAACAGATTCAGAAATGTCAATCATGACTGTTTGTCAGATGCTATGTCCATCATTCACACTCTGCATCGAACTCGGGATAGATATGTTTACAACCGTATTACAGGCTTAGTGTTGAAAGTAATTAAAAATTTTAAGGGTGAGTTTTAAATTTAACAGAAGGATGCAACAGCAATTATCTTACAATATTGACATGTACTGAGTTATACGAGTCAAGGCCAAAATAAATGTCAGACTACGTTAATATGATTAGGGACAATGCTGAATTTGCAGAAAATGTTTTTTTTTGCCATAATTTCGATTCATTTTGAATTCTTATATATTTAAGATTTAAACAATAAAAAGAATAACTGTGAAGCTAATACACAACGCTCCTATGCAATGTTTACCAAGACATCTGGCACAAACAGAAATGCCTAACAATATTAAAAGATCCCGAAAATTACTTTT
This sequence comes from Sinonovacula constricta, assembly GCA_007844125.1. Classification (NCBI taxonomy): domain Eukaryota; kingdom Metazoa; phylum Mollusca; class Bivalvia; order Cardiida; family Solecurtidae; genus Sinonovacula; species Sinonovacula constricta. Next base: position 28,895,535 of record CM017563.1, read on the forward strand.
ATGCATTCATTAATTTACATATAAACCGTTGTTTTAATAATTCGCCGTCGAAATAATGACCAAACATGGTGCATGTATGCCCTTTAACCATGTCTGCTGTGTATTATTTTGCAGTAAATGATTACAATTTTAAGTATTGATCAAACAGTTTAGGACATAGACATCACTATTTTTGATATGCAACACCATGCACATAAATCAGATTTGTTATGCGCGAAAATGCGATACATTGCATAAATATAAGCTCGAAAGAGTTCGATGAACCTCTGTTTGTTTTAGTTTTTTGTTGTATTTTGTAACTATAAGTGACATCAATCTTAATAGGCGTTTTATAGTTTCCTTTTATGAAGCCATGTTTTCATGCTTATCGTTATAACGACTGTCCTATAATTTGCAAATGCAAATTGTCAGATTATGTAGTTTGGCGGCATAAAACTGCAGGGAACAAAGAATCTGGTAAAGACAACGTCTCAGATGCAAGATTTGGCAAAGATGCTTTCGTTGATCATTACAAATAGACATTTGAACAGATATGGTGGTTTGTGATTTAAATCTCAACGTGTGCCTCATCTTTACTTTGCTTACTTGTTTTATAAAGTTGTCGAATTAAACTCTTATAAATGATCGATGGTAAAAGTCAACAGACCATTTGAAGAAGTTTAGTAGCGAGGTCTGTGTGGGATATAGGCCCGTGTGGAGTATGGGTCCGTGTGGGATATAGGCCCGTGTGGAGTATGGGTCCGTGTGGGATAAAGGCCTGTGTGGTGCATAGGTCCGTATGGGGTATTGGCCTGTGTGGAGTATAGGTCCGTATAGGATAAAGGCCTGTGTGGAGTATAGGTCCGTATAGGATAAAGGCCTGTGTGGAGTATAGGTCCGTATAGGATAAAGGCATATGTGGAGTATAGGTCCGTATAGGATAAAGACCTGTGTGGAGTATGGGTCCGTATAGGATAAAGGCCTGTGTTGAGTATAGGTCCGTATGGGATATAGGTCTGTGTGGAGTATAGGTCCGTATAGGATAAAGGCCTGTGTGGAGTATAGGTCCGTATAGGATAAAGTCTGTGTGGAGTATAGGTCCGTATAGGATAAAGGCCTGTGTGGAGTATGGGTCCGTATAGGATAAAGGTCTGTGTGGAGTATAGGTCCGTATGGGATATAGGCCTGTGTGGAGTATAGGACCGTATAGGATAAAGGTCTGTGTGGAGTATAGGTCCGTATGGGATAAAGGCCTGTGTGGAGTATAGGTCCGTATTGGATAAAGGCCTGTGTGGAGTATGGGTCCGTATGGGATATAGGCCTGTGTGGAGTAAGGGTCCGTATGGGATATAGGCCTGTGTGGAGTATGGGTCCGTATAGCATAAAGGTCTGTGTGGAGTATAGGTCCGTACGGGATATAGGTCTGTGTGGAGTATGGGTCCGTATAGGATAAAGGTCTGTGTGGAGTATAGGTCCGTATAGGATAAAGGTCTGTGTGGAGTATAGGTCCGTATAGGATAAAGGTCTGTGTGGAGTATAGGTCTGTATAGGATAAAGGTCTGTGTGGAGTATAGGTCCGTATGGGATAAAGGTCTGTGTGGAGTATAGGTCCGTATGGGATATAGGCCTGTGTGGAGTATAGGTCCGTATGGGATAAAGGTCTGTGTGGAGTATAGGTCCGTATGGGATAAAGGTCTGTGTGGAGTATAGGTCCGTATGGGATAAAGGTCTGTGTGGAGTATAGGTCCGTATGGGATAAAGGCCTGTGTGGAGTATAGGCCCGTATGGGATAAAGGTCTGTGTGGAGTATAGGTCCGTATGGGATAAAGGCCTGTGTGGAGTATAGGTCCGTATGGGATAAAGGTCTGTGTGGAGTATAGGTCCGTATGGGATAAAGGCCTGTGTGGAGTATAGGTCCGTATGGGATAAAGGTCTGTGTGGAGTATAGGTCCGTATGGGATATAGGCCTGTGTGGGGTATAGGTCCGTATAGGATAAAGGTCTGTGTGGAGTATAGGTCCGTATGGGATATAGGTCTGTGTGGAGTATAGGTCCGTATGGGATAAAGGTCTGTGTGGAGTATAGGTCCGTATGGGATAAAGGTCTGTGTGGAGTATAGGTCCGTATGGGATAAAGGCCTGTGTGGAGTATAGGTCCGTATGGGATAAAGGTCTGTGTGGAGTATAGGTCCGTATGGGATAAAGGCCTGTGTGGAGTATAGGTCCGTATGGGATAAAGGTCTGTGTGGAGTATAGGTCCGTATGGGATATAGGCCTGTGTGGGGTATAGGTCCGTATAGGATAAAGGTCTGTGTGGAGTATAGGTCCGTATGGGATATAGGTCTGTGTGGAGTATAGGTCCGTATGGGATAAAGGTCTGTGTGGAGTATAGGTCCGTATGGGATAAAGGTCTGTGTGGAGTATAGGTCCGTATAGGATAAAGGTCTGTGTGGAGTATAGGTCCGTATAGGATAAAGGTCTGTGTGGAGTATAGGTCCGTATGGGATAAAGGTCTGTGTGGAGTATAGGTCCGTATGGGATAAAGGTCTGTGTGGTGCATAGGTCCGTATGGGATAAAGGTCTGTGTGGGGTATAGGTCCGTATGGGATAAAGGTCTGTGTGGAGTATAGGTCCGTATGGGATAAAGGTCTGTATGGAGTATAGGTCCGTATGGGATATAGGCCTGTGTGGAGTATAGGTCCGTATGGGGTATAGGCCTGTGTGGGGTATAGGTCCGTATGGGATAAAGGTCTGTGTGGAGTATAGGTCCGTATGGGGTATAGGTCTGTGTGGAGTATAGGTCCGTATGGGGTATAGGCCTGTGTGGAGTATGGGTCCGTATGGGGTATAGGCCTGTGTGGAGTATAGGTCCGTATGGGATATAGGTCTGTGTGGAGTATAGGTCCGTATGGGATATAGGTCTGTGTGGAGTATGGGTCCGTATAGGATAAAGGCCTGTGTGGAGTATAGGTCCGTATGGGATATAGGCCCGTGTGGAGTATAGGTCCGTATGGGATAAAGGTCTGTGTGGAGTATAGGTCAGTATAGGATAAAGGTCTGTGTGGGGTATAGGTCCGTATGGGATATAGGCCTGTGTGGAGTATGGGTCCGTATAGGATAAAGGTCTGTGTGGAGTATAGGTCCGTATAGGATAAAGGTCTGTGTGGAGTATAGGTCCGTATAGGATAAAGGTCTGTGTGGAGTATAGGTCCGTATAGGATAAAGGCCTGTGTGGAGTATGGGTCCGTATAGGATAAAGGTCTGTGTGGAGTATAGGTCCGTATAGGATAAAGGTCTGTGTGGAGTATAGGTCCGTATAGGATAAAGGCCTGTGTGGAGTATGGGTCCGTATAGGATAAAGGTCTGTGTGGAGTATAGGTCCGTATAGGATAAAGACCTGTGTGGAGTATGGGTCCGTATAGGATAAAGGCCTGTGTTGAGTATAGGTCCGTATGGGATATAGGTCTGTGTGGAGTATAGGTCCGTATAGGATAAAGGCCTGTGTGGAGTATAGGTCCGTATGGGGTATAGGCCTGTGTGGGGTATAGGTCCGTATGGGATAAAGGTCTGTGTGGAGTATAGGTCCGTATGGGGTATAGGTCTGTGTGGAGTATAGGTCCGTATGGGATAAAGGTCTGTGTGGAGTATAGGTCCGTATGGGGTATAGGTCTGTGTGGGGTATAGGTCCGTATGGGATAAAGGTCTGTGTGGAGTATAGGTCCGTATGGGGTATAGGCCTGTGTGGAGTATAGGTCCGTATGGGATAAAGGTATGTGTGGAATATAGGTCCGTATGGGGTATAGGTCTGTGTGGAGTATAGGTCCGTATGGGGTATAGGCCTGTGTGGAGTATAGGTCCGTATGGGGTATAGGCCTGTGTGGAGTATAGGTCCGTATGGGATATAGGTCTGTGTGGAGTATAGGTCCGTATGGGATATAGGTCTGTGTGGAGTATAGGTCCGTATAGGATAAAGGTCTGTGTGGGGTATAGGTCCGTATGGGATATAGGCCTGTGTGGAGTATAGGTCCGTATGGGGTATAGGCCTGTGTGGAGTATATGTCCGTATGGGATATAGGTCTGTGTGGAGTATAGGTCCGTATGGGATAAAGGTCTGTGTGGAGTAAAGGTCCGTATGGGATAAAGTTCTGTGTGGAGTATAGGTCCGTATAGGATAAAGGCCTGTGTGGAGTATAGGTCCGTATAGGATAAAGGTCTGTGTGGAGTATAGGTCCGTATAGGATAAAGGTCTGTGTGGAGTATAGGTCCGTATAGGATAAAGGTCTGTGTGGAGTATAGGTCCGTATAGGATAAAGGCCTGTGTGGAGTATAGGTCCGTATAGGATAAAGGCCTGTGTGGGGTATAGGTCCGTATGGGATAAAGGTATGTGTGGAGTATAGGTGCGTATGGGATAAAGGTCTGTGTGGAGTATAGGTCCGTATGGGATATAGGTCTGTGTGGAGTATAGGTCCGTATGGGATAAAGGTCTGTGTGGGGTATAGGTCCGTATGGGATATAGGTCTGTGTGGAGTATAGGTCCGTATGGGATAAAGGCCTGTGTGGAGTATAGGTCCGTATGGGATAAAGGTCTGTGTGGAGTATAGGTCCGTATGGAATAAAGGCCTGTGTGGTGCATAGGTCAGTATGGGATAAAGGTCTGTGTGGGGTATAGGTCCGTATGGGATAAAGGTCTGTGTGGGGTATAGGTCCGTATGGGATATAGGTCTGTGTGGAGTATAGGTCCGTATGGGATAAAGGTCTGTGTGGAGTATAGGTCCGTATGGGATAAAGGTCTGTGTGGGGTATAGGTCCGTATGGGATATAGGCCTGTGTGGAGTATAGGTCCGTATGGGATAAAGGTCTGTGTGGAGTATAGGTCCGTATTGGATAAAGGTCTGTGTGGAGTATAGGTCCGTATGGGATATAGGTCTGTGTGGTGCATAGGTCCGTATGGGATATAGGTCTGTGTGGATTATAGGTCCGTATACGATAAAGGTCTGTGTGGGGTATAGGTCCGTATGGGATATAGGCCTGTGTGGAGTATAGGTCCGTATGGGGTATAGGCCTGTGTGGAGTATAGGTCCGTATGGGATATAGGTCTGTGCGGAGTATAGGTCCGTATGGGATAAAGGTCTGTGTGGAGTATAGGTCCGTATAGGATAAAGGTCTCTGTGGTGTATACGTCCGTATAGGATAAAGGCCTGTGTGGAGTATAGGTCCGTATAGGATAAAGGCCTGTGTGGAGTATAGGTCCGTATAGGATAAAGGTCTGTGTGGGGTTTTAGGTCCGTATGGGATATAGGTCTCTGTGGAGTATAGGTCCGTATGGGATATAGGTCTTGTGGAGTATAGGTCCGTATGGGATAAAGGTCTGTGTGGGGTATAGGTCCGTATGGGATATAGGCCCGTGTGGAGTACAGGTCCGTATGGGATATAGGTCTGTGTGGAGTATAGGTCCGTATGGGATAAAGGTCTGTGTGGGGTATAGGTCCGTATGGGATAAAGGTCTGTGTGGAGTATAGGTCCGTATGGGATAAAGGTCTGTGTGGAGTATAGGTCCGTTTAGGATATAGGTCTGTGTGGAGTATAGGTCCGTATGGGATAAAGGTCTGTGTGGGGTATAGGTCCGTATGGGATATAGGTCTGTGTGGAGTATAGGTCCGTATGGGATAAAGGCCTGTGTGGAGTATAGGTCCGTATGGGATAAAGGTCTGTGTGGAGTATAGGTCCGTATGGAATAAAGGCCTGTGTGGTGCATAGGTCCGTATGGGATAAAGGTCTGTGTGGAGTATAGGTCCGTATGGGATATAGGTCTGTGTGGAGTATAGGTCCGTATGGGATAAAGGTCTGTGTGGGGTATAGGTCCGTATGGGATAAAGGTCTGTGTGGGGTATAGGTCCGTATGGGATAAAGGTCTGTGTGGGGTATAGGTCCGTATGGGATATAGGTCTGTGTGGAGTATAGGTCCGTATGGGATAAAGGTCTGTGTGGAGTATAGGTCCGTATGGGATAAAGGTCTGTGTGGAATATAGGTCCGTATGGGATAAAGGTCTGTGTGGAGTATAGGTCCGTATGGGATAAAGGTCTGTGTGGAGTATAGGTCCGTATGGGATAAAGGTCTGTGTGGAGTATAGGTCCGTATAGGATAAAGGTCTGTGTGGAGTATAGGTCCGTATGGGATAAAGGCCTGTGTGGAGTATAGGTCCGTATTGGATAAAGGCCTGTGTGGAGTATGGGTCCGTATGGGATAAAGGTCTGTGTGGAGTATAGGTCCGTATAGGATAAAGGTCTGTGTGGAGTATAGGTCCGTATGGGATAAAGGCCTGTGTGGAGTATAGGTCCGTATTGGATAAAGGTCTGTGTGGAGTATAGGTCCGTATGGGATAAAGGTCTGTGTGGAGTATAGGTCCGTATAGGATAAAGGTCTGTGTGGAGTATAGGTCCGTATGGGATAAAGGCCTGTGTGGAGTATAGGTCCGTATTGGATAAAGGTCTGTGTGGAGTATAGGTCCGTATGGGATAAAGGTCTGTGTGGGGTATAGGTCCGTATGGGATATAGGTCTGTGTGGAGTATAGGTCCGTATGGGATAAAGGTCTGTGTGGAGTATAGGTCCGTATGGGATAAAGGTCTGTGTGGAGTATAGGTCCGTATGGGATAAAGGTCTGTGTGGAGTATGGGTCCGTATGGGATAAAGGTCTGTGTGGAGTATAGGTCCGTATAGGATAAAGGCCTGTCTGGAGTATAGGTCCGTATTGGATAAAGGCCTGTGTGGAGTATGGGTCCGTATGTGATAAAGGTCTGTGTGGAGTATAGGTCCGTATAGGATAAAGGCCTGTGTGGGGTATAGGTCCGTATGGGATAAAGGTCTGTGTGGAGTATGGGTCCGTATGGGATAAAGGTCTGTGTGTAGTATGGGTCCGTATGGGATAAAGGCATGTGTGGAGTATGGGTCCGTATGGGATAAAGGCCTGTGTGGAGTATGGGTCCGTATGGGATAAAGGCCTGTGTGGAGTATGGGTCCGTATGGGATAAAGGTCTGTGTGGAGTATAGGTCCGTATGGGATAAAGGTCTATGTGGAGTATAGGTCCGTATGGGATATAGGCCTGTGTGGAGTATAGGTCCGTATGGGATAAAGGCCTGTGTGGAGTATGGGTCCGTATGGTATAAAGGTCTGTGTGGAGTATAGGTCCGTATGGGATAACGGCCTGTGTGGAGTATGGGTAGGTATGGGATAAAGGCCTGTGTGGAGTATGGGTCCGTATGGGATAAAGGTCTGTGTGGAGTATGGGTCCGTATGGGATAAAGGTCTGTGTGGAGTATAGGTCCGTATGGGATAAAGGCCTGTGTGGAGTATGGGTCCGTATGGGATAAAGGCCTGTGTGGAGTATGGGTCCGTATGGGATAAAGGCCTGTGTGGAGTATGGGTCCGTATGGGATAAAGGTCTGTGTGGAGTATAGGTCCGTATGGGATAAAGGTCTGTGTGGAGTATAGGTCCGTATAGGATAAAGGTCTGTGTGGAGTATGGGTCCGTATGGGATAAAGGTCTGTGTGGAGTATGGGTCCGTATAGGATAAAGGCCTGTGTGGAGTATGGGTCCGTATGGGATAAAGGTCTGTGTGGAGTATAGGTCCGTATGGGATAAAGGTCTGTGTGGGGTATAGGTCCGTATGGGATTAAGGTCTGTGTGGAGTATAGGTCCGTATAGGATAAAGGTCTGTGTGGGGTATAGGTCCGTATGGGATAAAGCTCTGTGTGGAGTATAGGTCCGTATAGGATAAAGGTCTGTGTGGAGTATGGGTCCGTATGGGATAAAGGTCTGTGTGGAGTATAGGTCCGTATGGGATAAAGGTCTGTGTTGAGTATAGGTCCGTATGGGATAAAGGTCTGTGTGGGGTATAGGTCCGTATGGGATAAAGGTCTGTGTGGAGTATAGGTCCGTATAGGATAAAGGTCTGTGTGGAGTATGGGTCCGTATGGGATAAAGGTCTGTGTGGAGTATGGGTCCGTATGGGATAAAGGCCTGTGTGGAGTATGGGTCCGTATGTCATAAAGGTCTGTGTGGAGTATAGGTCCGTATGGGATAAAGGCCTGTGTGGAGTATAGGTCCGTATGGGGTATAGGCCTGTGTGGAGTATAGGTCCGTATGGGATAAAGGTCTGTGTGGGGTATAGGTCCGTATGGGATAAAGGTCTGTGTGGAGTATAGGTCCGTATGGGATAAAGGTCTGTGTGGAGTATAGGTCCGTATGGGATATAGGTCTGTGTGGAGTATAGGTCCGTATGGGATAAAGGTCTGTGTGGAGTATGGGTCCGTATGGGATATAGGTCTGTGTGGGGTATAGGTCCGTATAGGATAAAGGTCTGTGTGGGGTATAGGTCCATATGGGATATAGGTCTGTGTGGAGTATAGGTCCGTATGGGATAAAGGTCTGTGTGGGGTATAGGTCCGTATGGGATATAGGTCTGTGTGGAGTATAGGTCCCTATAGGATAAAGGCCTCTGTGGAGTATAGGTCCGTATGGGATAGAGGCCTGTGTGGAGTATAGGTCCGTATGGGGTATAGGCCTGTGTGGAGTATAGGTCCGTATGGAATATAGGCCTGTGCGGAGTATAGGTCCGTATGGGATAAAGGCCTGTGTGGGGTATAGGTCCGTATGGGGTATAGGCCTGTGTGGAGTATAGGTCCGTATGGGATAAAGGTCTGTGTGGAGTATAGGTCCGTATGGGATATAGGTCTGTGTGGAGTATAGGTCCGTATGGGGTATAGGACCTAAAATCGTTTTTAGCGGAAATTACCTTGTGAGTTTTACACACCGTTTTACTTTCATCCCATTTGAATGGCCAAATATATCTCATACATGGATATCCTTAAAAATACCAGAATCATAGGAAAGTGGTAAAATTTATTCATTTTCAGATTATATGCTACGTGCATCTCATAGCATATGTTCTATTCTCAAACGACACGTTTTAAAAACGACATATACACCTTAAATCCTTATCGGAAAAACATTCGCTGATTACGTGATCACGTGATCTAAAACATAACTGCTACATTTATATTTCCTTTTTACTGCTATTTTTTTTTATTATTTTAATAGTACTTCATCCACATGTGTTTAAAGTAACTTAGCTGTGTTCGACAATACTGATAAAATGAGGACATTAAATAGTCGAATCAGTTCGAAAACCTAAATATTATTCAATATGTTTAATGACATTAATTTTTAAAGTAGTTCTTTCATTGTACTAGTATATGAGCCGAAAAATACACGTTTAAACCGAAACCTATCATTTTTAATAAAGGTTTTGAAAAAGATCACATCATTGTGATAATGATACTCATAACTGACCCACCACAACAAATGAAATACAACGACCAGATGAGTTATTCATTAGAAAGATGTCAAACACCATTTGAACTAGACAGCAGTTGTTAATAGTAACAGACAGCCGATACATGTCAGCCACATCCATCTCATAACACAAAAATATGCCGCCCGTTATTACACATGCATTACACCAAAATATGAGTGCCAAAACTTTATGAAATACCATACGTATCTTTTCTAAATAGATTTTTCAGATTTCTTAAGGCCAGATAACATTTTATTTCTAGCAATCCACAAAACTGCCATTTAAATGATTTGGTCATCAATGTATCGTATTTACTGGTTGCATTTCATTAACTAAACTAATCTTTTCTTCTATATTCATCTTTAATTAAGACAAATTGACTCCCGATCGATTATACTCCTAGGTTAAATATGTCATAGGAAAATAAAATGCGTAACAGAATAATTACTTCGACAACGTTGCAGAACGCAACTAAAGGCATTAAATGGGTATAAATTCAGATTTTTGGTATTTTATAGAACATATTATCGGCGTTATATGAGATGTTCTATAAGACAACAATGAATATCTTTTATAACAGCCATCTTACTGAACAACAGTGCAATCCGTCCAGTACATGAATATCTGTGTCTGTGATCATTCAACAGCATACATACTGGGTTAAATGACAGAAAACCACAACATACATGTTTATGACAGGAGGTCGTAATGGTATATCCATTATAAGGATTGGTCGCTGTAGGGATGGCGTTCACTGAAACACAAAGGTATATTCAGAAAGTATATTATTATAAAAGAGTGAATATTCTGTATCTTTGAACTCGTACTTTGAAATAATGATCGATTTTATCTGTTTTCGCAATTAAACGAAGACGCTTAATGAGATGTATTTTGTAGTCTTGTACTTTTGTACTTTGATGTAAGATAATTGTGCTGTCAATATTCAACTATTACAAGTATACACAGCCTTTATGTAAGGTATGCTAGGCTAGTGTTTCCTTATAACAATGATGTCAACATCACATGTAAATGGTTTATTGTTTTGCCTATTAACATCATCATAAAACTTTGTTTGTGTATTCAATGTTACTTTACAGTTAGCTTTCAGACACGTCAACATGTACCTTCTAAATAAGTCCCATAATAAATAACAGCCTTTTAGACAATGTTAGGAAATAACATAATAATGATATAAAATATAATGATTGTAATTCAATGTACTTTGTTGGCAGCAGGAAACCATAGATTTTCACGCGTATGCCATATATACTCTCCATGTCTATTCACAAGTTTTTGTTCTCAATATTAATATATGTTCATTCCATTTATTTCAATGAACATGCGTGCAGTCCATTATGTTGAAAATGCTTGCATACTATCTTTATGATTATGTTGGTTTATAATGCCGCTGGACATGTAAATAAATTGACTAAAACAAGCTTAAGATAGATGAAATAATAATACAAGGTTAATTATTTCTACTGCTATACTTAACCTTAATATTAAGCTGTAAACTTTTATTACACTGTTAAAAGATGATTGATTGTTCATTTGTGTTTCGTTAATTAATTAGTCAGCTTTACCGTTATCTTAATAAAAAGACAAGATGCTCGAAAATAGCAAGTGTAGAATTTGCCATTAACGGTATATCAACGCTGACAGTGTATCAGGAAGTTATGTCATGCACAATCTGACTAGAATTGTCGAAGTTAAACCGGAATATAATTATAGGATGTTAAGTGTAAAATTTAATAACAGTTTCAATGGGAACATGTGATTGGTGTGATTTCTCTTTTCACAGGGTGACGACATTTTACTATCAGCTCATCAATAAAGACACACTAAAATTGGTTTTATTTGCAAGCTTGCGAAAGCAGCTAATTTGTTTGAAACAGAAAGTGTAATTATTGCTTCCCGACAAAGACGATTAGAAAAACTTGTTTGCAGTTTTAAGATACTTAAAAAAATTGTCTGCATTTACATCTTAGGCATTTTAGTTAGTTTGTTCATACGCGATTTTAAATAGGGCCATTTTTCCTTCAACTATGTTCCTTTTGAAATGTGAAAGTGTAAATAAATATCTAAACCCAACATTTTTATTTTAAATGTTGTTTTATGCTGTGTCGTCTGTAGCAGGCAAAGCAATGGCGATCAACATGTTTTTTCAAGTCAGAGCGCGAATGGCGAAAGTACATGTAGCACTTGTTATAATTGCAGTAAGACACAAACACAGACATCTTCTGAAAGTGAAACATCAACAGAAGTCAAACTACGAAACTATTTCTGTAAGGAATGGCTCGCCAAATACCAATTGCTGCTAAATATATATATAAGAATTCCAAGCGTCTTTTTTACATGACGCTATCAGCGTCTATAAATAATAGTGCTGAGGATTGTTAACTGGCTGGGATGGTGTATCAAGCAGATGCTGATCGTAGTCGAAGGCGGCTGTTACAATAACCCCTTCCAGTGCCGATTCTGGTCGTAGATTGATGTTAAATATTTCACTTTTTTGTGGTCAATAAATTCGTGGCCTTTATTTAATCAAGTCAAGCAACCGTACAAAGTAAATACGATTTCTTTGTGGTAGTTTCTCCGAAAAAAGGCTATAAGGGACAAGAGGTATCTACCATGAAGTTATGAAGGATTGTTACTTAAAATAAATTTGTCACTAAGCAAGCGGCCAAAATACATCCGCAAAGTAGTTCCATTCATTAATCAATGGTTTCATTCAATGATTTAAAAGATATGTATTTTGGGATTGAACTTATGATGCGGAGAACTTGTAAAAGATGAGTTTGATCACATTTAATGACGTCATGTAATCCTGTGATTGTCGAAACATTTAATCCATCTTTCAAAATTTGATCGTAAGATGTAGGACTATATTTTTGCGTAGGACTCTCTGAGCTGACTCATGTTCGGTCGGACATAAGAAGGCGTTCGAATTTAATCAGTGGTATGCATTTTGCGCCTTCAACTTATGAGATGGAAAGCCTGCAGCAAATGAGTTTGGTTATGTTTAATGATGTCATGTTATCAAGTGTTAGTCAAAAAAAGCACCTTTCAAATGTTGATCGTTAGCTAGCACAGTGAACACAAAAACGGTTCCTGTGTTCAAAGTGACGTTTAAATATGCACTTTTTGTTGTGGTTGTCTTCTTAATCATTTCTGTATAATTTTGTCCGTTTTTTGTGAAGTATCAAAGAAATGGCAAAAAAATTGAATGTTACTCAACTAAATGTTAATGTGTAGATATAGGATATCTACTGTAAATTTATCACATGAAAACACTTTATATCTTATAAATAATTTTATAAAGTATAAACAACGCGTAAAATGTTCTTCCCCTTCTGAGATGATAGAGTGAATTATTTAATGAAACCGAAAAATGACCAAACGTAAATGATACCTCTTCCAATTGACACTGTAGAGTAAGACTGTTTAAATACAATGAAGTAGTTGAATAATTTATTGCTGCTGTACCAAGTTAGCTGAGATTTGAAATGCGAAGACATCTAACAAGGAAAATTTTAGTCATTATTTGCCCCTAAGTGTGAATCACATCTAAGGTTCCGTGTAAATTTGGGGGGGGGGGGGTTGCGATATCTGTTGTTTGGCAGTATGAAGTACAATGTATCTTCGGCATGCATCTTTTAACACCGAAATAACAACACACGGGTATTGCATGCATGACGTACTTGATTGCCATGTTAAGGCGTTTTGAAGTCTATTCTTCCTGAGACAGACAATTAAAGCAATGTATAATAAGAAAAATGGGACAAGTGTTTTATTTTATTACAAAGCACCACGTTCAATGTTTTTTAATATAATGGTTTGATAGATAACAACACACCTTTATTGCATGCATGGCGTACTAAGACAGAATGATAAACGTTTCATAGGTCAACATGTCAGCGATAGAGTTCATTTTTATGTAAAAATATGCATCTCATCGAGGATTTATTTTAATTTTGTCTTGCGTTTAATGTGAAGATGAACTATCACCATAGTATTCCAAATCAACTCATTTTAAATGTATGATTATGTCTAAGAAATGTGTAACTATAGTGAAGTGAGAACATGATTTTAATTTATGTTGTATAACTTCAAAAGTGGTTTATGGCTAAGTAGTGTTTATGCTTACTAAGGCTTTACAATATATGTTCATACATTCATGCAATCAGGCAATATGTGAGTATAATTTCTATCAAAAAGGGCGATGCATTAACCTGTATATCTCCATCATGTCCACCTGTTTTGAATGCTTAAAATCTCCAACATTTAGATTTATACCAAAGACAAAACAAAAATGAAAATGACAAAATGTAGCTGATGAGGTTTTTCACCTTACCTTACTATTTTAGAACAGCACATCTCAAACCTTAATTTTTTAACGTCAATTGTATGTAGAAGCTCTGCTGCACTGTGCTGTGACCCACTGACCTCGCAATATTTGTCTTAAAAAATAAATAACTGTAACGCAATGATGATTTTAATTCTATGTCATGATTGGATGAGCCATGTTAAAATATTGGTACGTTTAGTTAAATGTCGAACTGCAGAACCCAACATACACATGCTCGCCATATGCCTACGGGTGAAAGGCGAGAGTAAACAAAACCATACTCGTACACACACAATATATTAAACATATTAAACATTTGAAAAACGATGTCAAATTTAGTTTTTGAACAAACCCGACGATTAAGTTTTGAACAACACCGACTAAGACTGAGTTATTGGCAAGTTTATTTAAAGAATGTACACCTTAAAGCATTTCGGACACCGATTATTAAATGATCCAAATATGTTTCATTCATATTTTGTGCATGTACAGGTAGATAAAAATATCATCTAAAAAGGTGTCTGAATTTGTTGAAAGTTAGTTTTCCATTTCAAATGGTTGGAATGGTAATGGTTAAATATTCAGACTAATAATCAAACATAAAAATAGACTATGTATTTCTTGTCTTGAAATGAATGACTTTCACCTTGTATAACCGAGGAGGCATAAAGTCGGCTGAAGAAACAACACCTGATGAAATCTGTAATCGTATTAATGTACCATGGAACGATCTTGCTGGTGAATGATCATCTCATCCTAGTATGCCGTAGATATTTATAGTTTCTGTCATAAACAATTATACTCTCGTCCGTAGACAACGCAATTATACTTTCGGGGGTAGACAATTATACTTTCAGGCAAGACCATTATACTTTCAGCCATAGACAATTATACTTTCGGCCGAAGACACTTATACTTTCGGCCGTATGCAATTATGCTTTCGGTCGTAGACAAGTATATTTGCGGCCTAGATAATTATAATTTTGGCCTAGACAAGTATACTTTCGGCCGAAGACAATTATACTTTCGACCGTATGCAATTATGCTTTCGGCCGTAGACAAGTATATTTGCGGCCTAGATAATTATAATTTTGGCCTAGACAATTATACTTTCGGCCGAAGAAAATTATATTTTCGACCGTAGACAATTTTACTTTCGGCTGAGACATTTATACTTTCGGCTTAGACAATTATACTTTTATGCCGTAGTTATACAATTATTCTTTTGGCCGAAGACAATTATACTTTCGGCTGTAGACAATTATACAAATGTACTTTCGGCCGCAAACAATTAATCTTTCGGCCGTTGACAATTTTCAGTAGACAATTATGCTTTCGGCCGTAGACAATTGTACTTGTACATTTATGCTTTCGGTCCAATAAATGTTGTGTTCAAATACTTTTTGTCGTAAATTAAGGTTTCTGCACTTAAATTCTGCTTGAATCCCATAATCTTTTTTTAGTATCGTTTCTATGATCATTATTTGAATATCACTAGCATCAGATTAAAAATATTTTTAAAGAAAACGTGAAAACAAAAAATAATTCACAATGTAAAACATTACAGCACGCGGTAAACAATTATTTTTGAAAGACTACTTTTCTGGAAAACTTTGACATATTTCTTACTTATGAAGGATTCAGCGACTTTGTAATTAGGCAGCATTTGTGTAAAATCCGTAATTGTGTTATGAATGGTAAGTTGATATTACATATTTCAAATACATATGAAATAGAAAAGCTAGAGAAGAAGTAAAAACAACGATTTCTCCAAAGCTTCCATAGAATCCGTAAACTTTTAAAAATTTGCAGAAAAACCAAAAATAAAAAAAAATCTACTTCGGAAAAACAACAGTGACCAGACAGGAAAAACTCATCTGTATTGATTTTTGTCAAAAGGTCATTTGTTTGTTACGCAAGTCATTCATTGTAAATGACATAATAGCCAGATAAGCCAGAGCATGCAGAACCAAAGCCATCTTATCAAAAACAAATATGATATTAGACGGTTTGTCCAATCTAGGGATGATTAATGAGGTCTTATCATCAGTACAGACATAGCGGAACTATCTCGCTAGATAAGGTTTAGTTAGGACGCGCCGTTGACTTGTGGAACAGAAAACGTATAAGATAACAAGGAAAAATCATTAAAAGTATTGTTTTATAGCTTAAAAACACATGAAATTATTACGTTAAAAAGTTGTGAACAAAGCCCAAATGCCCTTTTTAGTTGACACAGTATCTATCGCCACTATTTACTCTTTCTAAGAAAGCAAAGTACCATAGTTGTGCTCTTTTCACATATTCATATATATATATATATATATATATATATATATATATATATACATGTATATATGTGTGTGTATTTTACGCTGAAACAGTGAACTATGAACTATTTATGTTTAAGGCCATTTTAAACTATTTTTCGAATACAATTGAAACGAACGTGTGCTAGTTTGATTTAAACTATAATTTTCTGTAATAATAACTTTAATGTATGCATTTGTGTATTGATGTTTTTTTTTATAGTCTAATTTGTCATATTGATAAAAGCTATTGTAAACCACAAAGCTGTATTAGTGCCATTTGCGTAACCCTTTTTACTTTTTAAATTAATTGTCATCCCTCCATTGGAAGCGATAAAAACAGAGTTCTGCAATTGGTAGAGAATACTACGCTCTGTGGCACATGTCATTGGAATATTAATACATAGAAATCTTGCAGAAAACGGAAGTAAAAAGTATGTTAGTGGAAAGGTTAACAGAGAAACATCTGAGACGAGACATTATCAAACAGTTACTGCATACAAACCATCGGTTGGAAAATCAGACTGTCAGAGTGCCTCAATGGACCTTAATGGCCTCCCAACCTTGCACTTCCTGGTAATTGTCTTCACTTAGATCAACCATATGGGTGAGAGTTGTGACAAAAGTCCAGCAAACTCGACCTGGACTATGTATTATCTGAAAGAAGATATTTATCGAAACGGAAGTATCTCATCTCATTAGTACGTTGTGCAAGGTGGCATTGTCTAGACTATCTTTCAGACGGCTATATTTTTTTTTGTCTTATAAAAGATCTTAATGTAGACAACAATGAGGAGTGGTCCAAGAACTAATTATACAGAAAATGTAAAGAGAATACTGGATTGGTGTTGAATAATAAACAGTTTAGCATGCCGGCTGAGACAATTCTAAATCGTGGGGATTAAGCATTTTCGTGCCGAGTTAGTACGCCAGTTCGAGATGTCAGACGGCGTACGCTGGCGAAATCGGGTTGTTTGAATGAAATCCCCTCATTAGTGTACCTTCTCCATAATTGTTTGTAGTTTGAAATAATGCTAGCGAACCTTTTTGTCAGTAAATTAAGAAGATGTAAATATGCTTAGTAGTTAAAAGAAGAATAAAGGAGAAGCAAATGTAACAAAATATGTTTGTTTTTGTATGATTCAAACCTGTAATCTCGCGCACTGCAATCCAATCGGGACATTTTGTGTATCGGGACATTTTGTGTATCTTGTAACATGTGGAACTGTTAAGTAACCTTTAGTTAACGAAACAATCAAATATAACCTTGATTAGCCGTAGACATTTAATCTGATTTTCGAGAGACGGAATGTCCGTTTAAAACGCACTACATATACATTCTCCATTATACGGTAGACTATATCAAACAATCAATTAACCACATCACGTATTTAGTATAATTGAGGGTAGATGAACAGGATTAAACAGAACCAGAAGCGTCTCGTCAGACAATAAATATGACGTCAAGCAATGTGTTGTCGTATTTTACTTTAATATAATTGATGGATTATAACTCTTATTAACTATGCTGGTAGACTGAGGCTACATTTTAATTTAATGACGGAAGACTGAGGAACATAAACGTTTTCCTTGATTTAAAGTTACTCTTTGATGACTGCCACGTATTAAGGCTTCCTGTCTTTTCCACATTCTATTTAAGCATAAACGCTTGCTAAAAGTGTTTTTGTTACAAAGCATATTTTATTTATTTATCAATCGATACTTAAATTTCAAATTTGACAACCTAACTTACAAGCACACATGGACCTATATAAACAGTGTTCATGACCAATTAAATATTAACAATAGAGTCGTCTGTCGAACCGAAACTTCAAAATGCATTCAATGTCGTATAATCTTACTTTACTGGACATCACTAGATTACTGTCTAATGGACATTGCTTAGTCAAAAAAATGTACCATTTCTTTCTCTTCGATTGTATACCGTTTGACACATAAAGAAATAATGGCAAAATCAAGATCTTATAATGCTGAGTTAAAAGGTTATCCAAAACTTCTGCGTCGGCTTGCGGATCGGAAGGTCGTGGGTTCGAACCCTGGCCGGGTCAAACCAGGGACTATAAAGTTGGTAGTAGTGGCTTCCCTCTTAACGCTCGGGGCTAAGGGGACAGCATTACGCCTGACTCGTCGGTGTCAGTATAATGGACCGGCCGGGTTCAGTCCCTGGGCACCTCATAAATGCCCCTGTGATATGATGATAGAAATGTCGCTGCGCAGTATCGGCAAAAATGCCGGCTAATTCCATCCCATCCCAAAACTTCGGGGAAGTATTGTCAGCGACAAGAATCAGTCGTTATTATATTTAATGTTAGGAATGACACAATACCTTTTTAACGACGTATGTCTATCTATTGAGAAAAAGATTTGGCTTTAATATAAAAGCTCCTCACTGTATGTATGGAATATTTCGTTCAAGAAAAACTAAAGGTACAGGATAAGCTTACATTTTTTTCGTTGAATATACATGTAACTTTTATTTTCTTCAAATAAATAAAAATTGTACAAAACAAACGTATTCGATAAATACAAAAACATACATAGTATACCACCAATCTGGAAAAATACCTTAGAATTATAGTAGCAAACGAGGGATTATTTAAGTCATTGTATAATTAGATATTGCTGCCAACATTATATCATGCAATGATATCCACATTATCCGAAGACAGAAAAATCGGTTTTACATTGAAAATAAAGAGTAGGGGAAATACAAGTAAAGGATGTGACAGCAAATAAAGATCCGGCTCATCTTTTTTACGAGCAATTGCTGTAACTGTGTTTAAAATTCTCGTCAGAATAAAATACACAATAAATAACACCTGATATTGCGTCATATGCGTGTATACATTGTAACCACAGTCAGTGTGGTTATTTAATTGTTTATTATGTAAAAACTACAGACTTGACCTATCTGTTAATTCGTTTGTATCTGATAAAATGGCGTCTGTTTGTGGGATAATTATCATTATGTTTAAGGAACTTCATTTTTAAACGTCAATCTAAACATTAGACACCATGTATATGGGAGTGATTCAGACTTAATCTATTTTTTCTTAAATTATTGTTGTTGTTTGTATGTGTTTTTTTTTTATTTATGGTTTTACAATTATATAAGAAGTAGGTCTTGTCATAAAAGTTTATTTCATTTCATTCACCAGTATTTCATACTTCATGTACCTTCATGCGCGGCAGCAAAATATAGTCATACATGAAACAATCTTATAAATGACGTTGTTTTCGTCGGACTTCTTCGTTGTCAGCAAACCATACAAGACATTTTTTTTTATTTTATCATATTGTCGCCACTGCGTTTCCAATCGTATATTTTGACTTTTAAACCAAAAGCTATAATATAATATAATAATTCAAATATTTAATGTCGGTATTTAACAGAGATATAGGTATTTATGTGATACATGTACAAGTAATATTCCCCTCATTTAATAAAACTAAGTAGTACCAACTTTTTGATACATTTTCTCCTACTGCTGTTATGTTTTTTTTTGTTTCGTAATATCAGTCTATCAAATGGATAGAAGGATATTATAATGTTACATTTTTATATGTAGGTCAAAACTAACTTGTACCTAGATTGGCTAGTTTGGTTTTAGTTGTCTTAGAAACTTGTGGTTTTTAAACGTTAAAAAGTAGCAAAACATGTTTCGGAAAACAGAATATACATGAAACAAATACTCTGATTGTTTGTTTGTTCTTTCTTGAGTCTCATTATGTCTGTTATTATGACAAGAAAATTGTTCGTAATTTCAAAACCAGATGGTAAATGTGATCTTACGCTTATCCTTTCTGGCATAAAATACAAGAATCTTTTATCAAATTCCATTTTAATTCCGTTTCTTTTGGGAACACTCCTAGAAACCCAATTTATTGTTTTGGTTTTGCGCATTTTCTTCTGTTAGCGTCTTATACCATCGTGTTTTTTACATGCATATGTATAACTTATCTATTTATTGGTTTATCGTAACATTTTATACAAAGACCTTTTTCAGAATTTATATTTACACGATATGTCTGTTATATATACAATGTATATGGTTTCCAACTTAGGAAAGTTCTAACAATGTCATAAGATCTCCTAAGTAAAAAATATGTTCCAAGAAACAAGGACAATAAGAAATCTCTAAATATGATACATGTTTTTACTTTAGTCAAAATGCCCTGGTATAGAAATTATAAATTATAAACGCCTATTATTAATAGTTTTCATCATTGAGTCAGCACCAAAGAAATTAAAATGATACATTATAGCAGAATAATCATGTTAAAATGTAAATACATACACCATGTAAAGTCAGGAGCACACGTTTGCCATTTTTACGAGTTTCATTCTTTAACCATAATTATGCTAAATATTTAAAAGAAAATGTTATTTGATACCTGTACGATCATTAAAATGATTCTATTAAATCGTATAATCGCCCAAATTAAAAGCATCGCTTAAGTTACAATATTCAAATAACAATGAGTACATTGTTCAGTTGGACTCGAATTTACTCCAAATAAACTGATGATGGCCGGTTGACGCTTTTCTTAATCTTATTCAAGGTTATGTTCAAATTTAAATATAAACATTGTTCCAGTCGCAATCTATAATAAATCTGATTAAACGACCATGAACAGTGTCACAGTCTATAAAGCACTGGACAGTCAACGTCAGGTCCCGGATTCGCATCCAACAAAAACAAGCATGTTTGAGCTTACTACATATAGCTTCTGAAGAATAAGGTAAGACAAAGTGCATTTGAAGTTATTGTGGCTTTATTATCATCACACATATATCATAAGGATTCAATCGAAACACAGAAATTATAACTTTCAGGCATAACATTTTATTTAAATATGCGTTGTATTATTATTATTATCAATCTCATCATCATCATCAGCAGCAGCAGCATTGTTTTATTATTTTATTATTATTATTATTATTATTATAATTATTATAAATATTATTATTATTATTGGATAAAATTTGTTTGAAGAGCAAAAATAAATGAACCACTATTGGTAACTAGTAACTAACACGCACGCAGACACTCACGCAGACACGCACGCAGACACACACGCAGACACATACGCAGACACATACGCAGACACATACGCAGACACACACGCAGACACTCACGCAGACACTCACGCAGACACTCACGCAGACACACACGCAGACACATACGCAGACACACACGCACACACATACGCAGACACTCACGCAGACACACACGCAGACACATACGCAGACACACACGCACACACATACGCAGACACTCACGCAGACACACACGCAGACACATACGCAGACACATACGCAGACACATACGCAGACACTCACGCAGACACTCACGCAGACACATACGCAGACACACACGCAGACACACACGCACACACATACGCAGACACATACGCAGACACACACGCACACACACACGCACACACACACGCAGACACATACGCAGACACACACGCACACACATACGCAGACACATACGCAGACACACACGCACACACATACGCAGACACTCACGCAGACACACACGCAGACACATACGCAGACACTCACGCAGACACACACGCAGACACATACGCAGACACACACGCATACACACACGCAGACACACACGCATACACACACGCAGACACACACGCATACACATTAGTAGACACACACTCAGAAGCCCGCACGAATTCTTACTCCGACACACATACACATTATTTTCTCCAACTTAAAATGCTCTGTAATTAATCTCTCAGGCTATCGGCCCTCGTGATTAGATTATTGCGCATTTGAATGCAACGCCGTGCAATGATAAATAACGAAAAATCTAAATATGTTTCCTAATGCTAACTCGATCGTCGAAATACGCTTTATAATCAGGTAGGGATTGTGTCATGCACATAAGCGCCCCTGTGCTATAATGATAGAAATGTCGCTGCACAGTATCGGAAAAAATGCCGGCAAATCCCACAATTTTGGTGGATTTTTTTATTCATGTTGATGCTGTTAGAGTCAAAGTTTACAAGTAATTTCGTATAGCCATATGGTTATTCTTGTATTGTTATAATAGTTAGGCATGATATGTCCACAACAACTACACTGCTTTAAAGCTAATTAAATTGCCATTCTTTTATTATAACTCGAAAGACCTGAAAATAATTAAAATAAACGTGATTTTCTAGCTATGATGACGTCGCCTATTAGGACGAAAATTTCTTAAGGATGTTAGTTTTTGAAACAATTTACAAGAAGTTTATCAATCATATATTTTAATAAAACGTATATTTCGAGATAGAGAGGAAGTCAGTTTTGTATTGACGTATGAATAAAAATGTTTGATTCGATATTAAACATGTGTCATGGGATTAAAATTAAACACACTTTTTTAAACTTTAAAAGGAAATCTTCCATGCAGCACAAGAAAGTATATAGTTTCCTCTTAAAAATGAGGCATATAACTATAAATCAGTAGCAGTTCTAACCTATTTCATTTGCTTTTGTATATCTAGACTGCTCACTTTTACCTATGACGTTAGTGCTTTTAATTGTAAACTACGATGTCATTTTCAGTGACGTCATTTCAACGTAATTCTGACGTCATTTTACTGACAATGTGTCTATTTTTCTTTAAAATTTGTGAACTGAATTTGGCATACCTTCTTGTGTAGTTGAGATATTTTCTAACACCAAACTGTTTCGAGTTGATGTCGATGAGATCTGACAAATGGTATATATAAATAAACAATATATAAATGTTTTAAAACAACGTGTGGATGCTACATAATGTGCATATATGTACATCGGAAATCACTGTTTGTTCTAAAAGGTAGTGACGTGCGCATAGTGCCGCCATGTTAAGTGTAAACCATTTATCTGCAGTTTAAATCAATTATCGTAGTGTAAATAAATTGCAGTGAAAATATTTAAATGCAGATAATAGCTTACATGACGTTGAGTCTCAGTAGGTAAAAGTAAAATTACCCTTGCTTTTATTTTTTTCAGAAATGCCTAAAGCAACGACAATAAACAAAATAACAGCTCCATAATAAAACAGTCATCACTATGATGTAGCCAGCCCTTCTCGCTTTTTTTTTCATTATTTAATTAATCATTTTCCATTATTAACTATATGCAGCTGATAAAAAACTTCCTTTTACGATTTTTGCCAACAAAATTGAGACTTTACTCAATATACATCAACAACTTGAAATTATCCATAGCAAGATGTACTTATTGTTATAAACACCCATGGTACATAGATCATGGTTAAGGAAAAAATGAGTTATTGATCATCTAGACCTATATCATCAAGCTGGAAGCTGTCTGATCAGTATCTACACTATTTGAAGCTGAGTTTCTTTGCCTGTGGGTGTAAGCAAATAATTGTGTAATGCTTATATGCTGTCATTTAATTCATCCTATAAGGATTGTTGCGTGTATTTTCTTTGATGGACATTGCACTTTGGTTTCTCAATTCCATCTTCTCATGAACAGGATGCTACAACCATTTACTCTTCTCTGGTCATTTCCTTTCCTATACACTATGTGGAAGTTTCTTTTCAATGACGTCACTTAATTTATTTATCAAATAAAACGTCAGCGTTTGGACATTTTTTTTCCATACAGATCGGATTTCTTTTCATTGCATGTATTTGAGAAACCCACCAGGAAGTGCGAGGTTAGAGCTCTGTAAAACAGGTTTAAGCACCCCAGTCGGTCCATATTGCCGACTGACCGTTCCAAGGCGGTAACTATCGGGTTTGCTCTTTTTGTTAAATGACTCAACACAGATTTCTTCTTACTTTTACATTTTGCTTGCATGTGTATACCTTTGTCTTGTGTTTTTTCATTTTTTTGTATATGTTGCAATGTTTATAGGGCTTTGTCATATATTTTTATTATACATAAACATGGCAAGATAACCGGGTAAAGTTATAAACTTATTTGTTTGTAGGCCTACTAATAAGTTCTGGCACACTATGGATAAGCAAATAAGAAAAGGTCCTATTAAAATTTCCACGGATATTTAAAATTTATCTACCATTAGACAAAGGCAAACAAGGTAAATGTAAATGTGACAAAAACACAGAGACGAGACATAACACACATAAAGAAAAACCATCAGTTACCGCTTGGAACGGGCAATCGGCAAACGGGCCGACTGAGGTGCTTGAACCTGGTTTGTTGAGCGCTCTAGAACCTCGCACTTCCTGAAGGTTTTTCTATCAAACAAACAGTGTAAACAACAATATCCCGTCAAAGTGAAACAACTAACAGGAAGCACCTGCATCGGGGTTTAAAACAGATACAATGAACTTATATACATACATGATATCTAGTAATAAAATAAACTATCAACATATGTACAGTATGTACAGTAGATAAAAGCCTCGGCAACGTAAAAATCTCGGCAACGTAAAAACGAGATTAGTTTGAAATAAAACAGCCCAAGCGTTGATATATTATAAGAACAAATAAAACAGCCCAAGTGCTGATATATAATAAGATCAATTTAATTATGGCATACAATGCCATGACACCATATGCTAAAAGTGTCAAAAGTGAAATGTAAAAAATACGAAAGAAAACATCGAATTTTAGAAAACAACCTACCAACAAAATACAATGTAGTATTGTTAAGAGTTAGAAAGTTAAAAAAAAAAGAAACATATCATAAAAAGCCGAGGATTTATCCGCAGTTGGCATATTATATATAATAGAGGTACCACAAAATCCCGATGTACTACCTACTGTGCAATCTCACGTAAAGGGTATGGAGACTGCTCAAGTTGTCTCACCTATATAGGGCACGACTGGACGTTGATTTTAAGACAGCATTTTAGCTGTATAAAATGCATTCTCATTTACTCCGACAACAACATCACTAGGATTTGAAATTTAGATTTTCTATGATAATTAAAATCATTTGAAAGACTACATTTAGATCAGATTTTGAAAGGTTAAATGGAAATTAAAAAGTAGAGAACAAAAGCTTGAATAATAAGGCAAATGTTTTGCTGTGAGGCTTAAGAACAAAATGATGTATTAAATATCGGCGATATTTTAAGGTCAAAGCGCCGCAGGCACTGTAGTGGTCAGTGATTGAACATTAAGTTTAACTAGTTAGACAGCAGTCATTCCTTTTACGACAAGATTGTCAGACTAATTGCATTTCAGGAGGACAAACCTTTGTGTTTTTTATTATGACAAACTGTTGTGATTAGACTGTTCATTACAAACAATACAAGAGGGAATAATCATGGCAAGGGTTTTATTAAAAATGGGATCAAGCATCCTCGAAATGGCAAATAAACCTTGTAAATAGTAAATAATGCGAGTTATATTTTTTCTCTATATGCGGCTATGGTAGTCGTAACTTATACAAAAAGTTAAGTCAAAATAAGTGTAGGAATGTGAACTTATTTAATAGTTTGAATATCTTACTCTGACATCTTATTCTTATATTGAAATGGTTCAGAAAGATGACAATGGATTAAGTATTACAAAACATGTAGGTTTCAGTTTAAAGGAATGGCTGTAGTAGTTACACAGTTGTCTTTATAAGGACTATGTTAAAATCAAAATCGGGAATGCAATTGCAAAAAGGCAATTTACAGTAGTAAATGTGTTACTTAAACTGTAGGTTAATAATGGCGCACAAAGAATGCAAGGAACAAAGAATGAACATAAGCCCATCATACGAATAAAGACTTGTTAAAGTCATATGCTACACAAACCTTTTAAACCGTATTAAATACATGGGTTTTTTTACTTTGAGGAGTAAAATATTGCTATTTTGCTAAAATGTTCTGCAGTTAGGAGAAACGAAAACAAGGCATTATCTTCATTTCATAACTAGAACACTGCCCCTTACCTAAAATTCGTGCATTCTAATATCGACCAGGGACCTGCATGTTATGCACTTAAAGGTAACAAAATAATGTTACTGGTTATTTATAGAGAATATATCATCTACACATATTGTAAGTATATGGTTTTATTTGCATATATAAATGAACAATATCTGTTTAGGAGTTACAATTACCTTGAACGTAGTATCCGACAGCTCGGACGATTATTTTTATTGAAACAACCAAATAAATTATTGTTAGCTGAAAACGTCCTGCAAAATACTGTTTATAAATGTATGCTGTACATCTATTTTTTATTTGTTTATAGTGTTTTTTTGTTTTGTTTTTTGTTGTTGCTGGATTTTGATGAGTCATTTTTGTTGTGTTTTTATTTTTGTTTTGCGTTTGTTACTTTTCGCCGACACAGTTAGTTTCATATTGGCCAGGTCCGGCTAATTCTTTGCGGAGTTAGACCCCAAACCTACGTATTGTTAGAACCACCGACGCACCGCAGGTAAACTGGGAAAACCTCCCTAAATTAAAGTTCTCGTCCCGACAGCGACTCAAAGACATGCAGTGAGGGGATGAGGAGTTACAAGTAAGCGAATCTAACAGCAACACCACGGCGCCCCACATTGTTGTGAAAATGGCGCACCCTTCTGCTCATTACAAATACGTAATTTCTATCTGAGTCACGATGCACAGAAAGCTATTTTTAACTGAGAAAACCATGCGATCATTACTTTTGAGATCACGTTATATTAACATCTGGGTAATCCATTGTAACATTGATCTATTTTTACCAGATATACTTATCGTGCTTATTTAAAGATTTGGAAAGAAGAAGCTATTAGAGCAATTTTGTCACAATTTGTACTGTCAAACAAGTAAAGTAGTGTTCGCCTTTAATAAAACCGAAGTGTGACCCACAACAGGGGTAAAATATTGTTACAGGTGTAGGCAAACTGTCGGATACCAGGTTTAAAACAGTAGTTAATACCTTGTTTCTTTCTGTCATTATCTACTTTGCTTTAAAACTACTTATGAAATAAATGAAAAATAAAAGAGGAGATAAAAATGGCCTAAGCTTTCTTTGCTAAATGTCTTATATAAAATTGCCTCAGCTTCTTTAGGGAACCGATTAAAAAAATTCTGCATAATAGATATATAGGAGAAAATATAAGAACAATATACAATTTAATATTTTATACAGATAAGCAGAACATCCCTGGACTTCTTCTACTTATAGACTTCGAAAAAGCGTTCGACTCTGTTTCATGGTCCTTCATAAATAAAGTCCTGCCAGTTTTTAATTTTGGACCAATTTTTATAAATAGGATCAACACATTTTATAAAAACATAGAATCGTGCTGCATAGTAAACGGGCATTTGTCAGATTGGTTCTACCCGGGGCGCGGCTGTCGTCAAGGGGACCCCATATCCCCTTATATATTTATTTTATGTGCTGAGATACTGGCCATAATGGTAAGGGAAAACTCAAATATTAGAGGAATCAGTATAGGAAATATAGAATTTAAAATTTCACAATTTGCCGATGAGACTTCTATAATTACAGTTGGCAGTGAAAAGTCTCTCATAAATACTATTGAAACCTTAAAGCTATATGCCCAAGCCTCTGGCCTTCACATTGATATTGACAAAACCAAATTAGTATGGATCGGTAGAAACAAAAACAATAATTTTAAACTATTACCTGAATTAAACATGTCTTAGGATAAACAATTTACACTACTAGGAATAAAATTTAATTATACTTTAGAAGGCATGGTCCAGCTAAATTACGAGGGAAAAATTAAAGAAATTAAGTCCTTACTCAGTTCGTGGTCAAGAAGAGCACTAACACCAATTGGAAAAATCACTGTGATAAAAACACTTGCATTAGCAAAATTAGTACACTTAATTCTATGTCTGCCAACACCCAAACCGAAAACATTAGCTCAAATAAACAGTTTATTTTTCAACTTTCTATGGGAAGGAAAACCTGATAAAGTAAAGAGAAGCTTAATTTACACTGACTTTTCCCAAGGTGGTTTAAGAATGATTGATATTTTCTCTTTTTGTACCTCACTAAAAATAACATGGATCAGAAAAACAATTGTTGAAAAAAAGAAATATTTGGACATTGAGAAATATTGTAATAATGATATGTCTGGATTTTAAAAGTAGGCCCAGTATATGTATCAAAAAATCTAAAGCATGTAGAAAACCCCTTTTGGAATGATGTAAACAAATCATATGACACCTTTTATTCACAGTTACAGCCGAAAACCAAGACGAAGTTAAAAGTGTATTTTTGTGGCATAATAAAAATGGCCTAAACTGTTGGTCACTAAACACATAGATTAATTTTGATTACACAACTTTCGAAGGAGAAGAGTTTGACGTTACAGGGGACTTGAATATCAGATGCTCTAACCACTGCGCTATGAAAGTGAGACAACAGAGACAATTTGGAACTTATATTAAATCCCTGCTCCTTTTCAATATGTGACGTCACCGTTATTTCGCACATTTGATTGCCACGCAAAATAGAACAGAATATAACTTAATGGCTTCATTTGGCGCGGCGGTTTAATTATTATTAATACGATTCAGTTCTAACCAATGGCTTTTGCCTTCAGCATTGCTTAAATAGTTATAAATGGTTATACATTTTTAATACATATTCAACTATAGTACACCAGTGGTTCTACCGAGAAAATTGTCTGGGGTCTTCCTTAACCAAAAAAACAACAACAACAAAAACAACAAAAAAAAAAAAAAAAAAAAAAACATGTCGCTTTAATGACAATAATTGCGTCGCTGCTAAACGAACTGAACAGTTTCAACATTCAATGATGATCTAGTACCATATATGTGTAAGCACTCGTTCAAACCAAGAAATACAAAACCTAGAAAACATACTGAACAAACTCATACAGCGGTGTTAAACCATATAGAATATCTCTCCAGAGCGCTTGTCGTCTTTTATGTTGCGTCTAGGAAACTTAAGGATATTCAAGTCCCCTGTAACGTCAAACTCTTCTCCTTCGAATACGGACATTGACCTATATCCAGACGTATGCATGGGTAAGTTCGCGATTGATTCAGTATTTATTAGTAAGTGGTCTGTTAAGTGCCCGCACCCGATTGCTACACAATATGCCCCGCCTTTTTCGGAAGTACCTTTTGATTCTCATTAAATGTATTTCAGACAGTATACAAGTTCCGCATAATCCCATTTTTCATGATTAGGCATCGTCATCATCATCCTCATCCTCATAATCATCATCATAATCATTATCATTATCATCGCTCACATCATTCGGCACAGCGACATCGTGATAAGACTTAGTGTTGCACAAAGCAGGTTGGGGTTTGGGTACATTACACGTTCACGTTTGAGCAAAGCCAGTGAAAAAGAACGACGTACCCTAGTGCAGGATGAAGTCCGCCGAATGGAAGAGGAAACCAGCCTCACTAAGGCTGTAACCCTCAAGAAGCCGGGGAAATGGCTTAACTGGGAGGGCGCACAGCAGAGAAAGTTCACATGGAATGACATCTGGGCCATGGAAGGCGACAGACTTAGTTTTCTACTAAAGTCTGTCTACGATGTGCTTCCAAGCCCAACAAATCGTAAGACTTTGGGCCTATCCGAGAATCCAAACTGCAAACTCTGTGGCCGCCCAGCGAATCTGGAGCATGTGCTGAGTTCGTGCAGGACAGCCTTGTCAGATGGCAGGTACAGATGGCGCCACGACAAGGTACTGTCATCCATAGCAGAACACATAGACCCGGCAAGACGTGTACAGAAGACAGTCAGCAAAGGCCCTTTACTCATTTCCTTTTTCAAAGCAGGGCAAGAGGGCAAAGGAGCAAAAAGTGCGTTTGGAATCCTAGGCACTGCCAGTGACTGGAAACTGGAGGTAGAACTGAAGAGCCAACTTAAATTTCCACAAGAGATCACCGTGACCAACCTAAGATCAGACATGGTTGTGCTGTCACTTTCAACCAAACAAGTAGCCTTGGTTAAACTGACAGTACCATGGGAAGAGAGAATTGAGGAGAGCTTCGAAAGAAATCTCACAAAGTAGCAGGCCCTCACAAAGAGTTGTGTTGAAAGAGGTAGGAAGGCATGGTGTTTTCCAGTGGAGGTACAGTAGGCTGCAGATGATTTCCAGCACAGTCACTGTGGCGCACTTTCTGCTGACTTGGGATAACTGGACAATCACAGAAGAGAGCCTTATCGGCTATTGCCCGAGAAACAGAAGGCGCCTCACTGTGGATTTGGCGAAAAGGGGAGGAACTGTGGGTTGGAGGCCACAGTGCAGAGAAGTAGTCAGCCACCAAAATTTGGCCAACGAGACAGAAGCATACTATCTCCAGGCCGGAATCTGATCAACTCCGGTCGGCACACAATAGGAGGACGTTGTTGGTAAGTGCCGAAACGTCCGATGAATGTGGCACCCACCTGATGATGGAGATATTAGCAGCATTTAATGCTGTATCTTACAACTAACCGGCATTTGGTAGGAAGCACTGAACATTTAAGTAGATCTAAATATTGTTTCATATTTTGTTATATTAGCAGATACTTGTTTATGCTGAATCCGGAGGTAAAGCGTTTGTTAAACTAAACATACATTATTCGGACACCTGATATTTTTCCAATATTCTTTGGAACCGATGGATGCTCCCCCGGTTATTAC
This sequence comes from Sinonovacula constricta, assembly GCA_007844125.1. Taxonomy (NCBI): domain Eukaryota; kingdom Metazoa; phylum Mollusca; class Bivalvia; order Cardiida; family Solecurtidae; genus Sinonovacula; species Sinonovacula constricta. Next base: position 28,926,114 of record CM017563.1, read on the forward strand.
CGGGACACAGAAAAAATATACCATTTGTAGCACAAAAAAGCTCAGTTTACATACACTGTCACGTGTTGCTTTGCTTATATTATTTGAATCTCCACAAACAAGGTATGTCATGTTAAACTATAAGCACCGGTCTCACTGAAAAAAAGGATGATTTGCGAATGAATTGCGTATAGACATTAAACAAAATGGGCATTCGTTGTCATCCGCAATATAATTTACAAAAAGTTACGAATTTTCCGCAATAGTGTGCGAACAAGAACGTTATAATTTACGGAAACACCAATAATGTATTGCGAATGAATCACGAATAAGAGATGATAGCACTGCGAATGTCCAAAAAAAGTGTAATCTTGACGAATGGATTGCGAACATCACTAATATAAACCGGGTATATTGTGAATGGATACCGGATATATTGCGGAAGTTGCGCGAGCATCACGAATATATACCGGATCTATTGCGAATGAAGTCAGGAAACTGCGTTTGTATTGCACATGCGGGGCATCTCCTTTGCGTCCGCAAAGCGGAGATAAAAACCACGGCGCTCAGCAGATTTCCTCAGTATTCACAGTGACAACATAGCGACAAGATGACTTCAAAGCAGAAAGGTCTTGCCAAATGAGAGAATGAGTTCCAAGGACGCTGGGGAAGAAGAAGAAGAAGGATGTTCAGGAAGAGGAAGAGAGGACCCTTTCTCCCGCCCTATCAACGCATTCTCTACAACTTCCTTAACAATCTGTAGTTGAAGATTCGCTCTTCCATGGTCAGGTTCCTTGCGCTGTTGGCTTCATCAGGAATGTTCGTAAGGCGAAAGCGTCATCACCCTCAATGAAGTGTGGAACATCTCGCGTGTCATTGGGTAGGGGTCTGGACGTGGCCAACCAATGATGTTGTCATTCTCCATTCCTTGCTTCAACTCACTGTGGTTGTATATTCGGGATGCTGCGCCATTCTCAGATACGTCAGTCCCAAAGGAACTTGTAGTCAGCACTGACCACGGCATACAATATGACGCAGAAGAAACCCTTGTAGTTTTAATATTCAGACCCTGTGTTGGAGTGGGGGCTTTGCATGCCACATGTTTGCCATCAATGGCACCAATAATATGAGCGAATTTCCACCTCTTCAGCCAGTCGTTAGAAATTTGGCGTCATTTTAGTGGTAGGGTAAGTCATCTGCTCATCAAGGTACTTATCCACTATGGCCTCATAGACTTCTTCAACGACTTTGCTGATAGTGTCGTGTGGCACCCTCCAGGCATACCGCATTTCCCTGTATTTGGCTCCTATTGCCACCTTTAGGCTCCAAGTTTTCTCTAAAGTTGGTTGTTGGTTTGGTTAGCCTGGGGGTGAGTCGTTCAACCAATTCATCAAACATTAGGGGCATTCTCATGAAGTTGTGAAAGGCAAGGAGGTCTTCATTGCGCAGCTCTACCATCAACAGGTCCATTTTTCTGCCAATCCATAGACAGCTCTTTGTTGTCTTCTTCGCGTTCTTCTCCGCCTTGATTTGACTTGAACCAGTTGATTGTTATGCTTTTGTATGGCAGCAACAACCAGTTGGCATCTTTGGAAATTCATGCTTGATCGTCACAAAAGGCAGCAGAATCAGGGTCTCTAACCTTCCACAGCTTCAGAACAAGGGTCTCTTACTTTCTAGAGAGGGTCTTCCACAGCTTCACTCACACTGATTCAGACTGTCCAATTTATACTATTTTTGGTGTACTTGAAGTGTTCGTAATTCATTCATTAAATGTTCGCAAATAGGATTCAATACAAACGCATAGTGCTCTACATACGGTGAACAGATGCAATGTACACTCTCCTAGTCCGCAATGATGCAGAAACGAGCGGTTCACAGCGAATGTGTTGCATATTAATTACGTATGTAATGCGAATGTTTTGCGAATGTATTGCGAATGGCATCCGCAATCAAAATTTTGAGGAGTTCAAAATTCCGGGAAACGGAAAAAGCACCAACGCGAATAAGTACGGACATATGCAAATGTTTACCGTTAAATACCTGCATGTTTCACGAACATTGAGGATGTTTAACGAATATCAACAAATTTCAGCAATTCATCCGCAACCTATCCTAAACGGCAGCGGGTCCGCTCAACCAAAAATGTTCGGGCAGCATAATAAATGAAAACAAATGCTTTTTAAAGTGCGTTTTTGCATTGCACAAAACAATATGGCAGCAACAGATCATGTGTGAGTGTAATTTTAAATGAAACCAAATAAAAGTACTAAAAATAGCATAGATCTAAATGTCATAGGAAGTGCATGCATGAGCATTTAGTCAGCGAAACTTGGGCTTACTTATCATTTGTTGCGCGTTTTGTGCCGTGTATTTTTCACTCGGATTTTTAATCGTGGTTAATCAGATTTACTTTTTTACATTTTAAAACTATTTTCACAAAATTTTGTTAAACCTGGGGAATAATTAAAAAAATAATATCACAGCGACGTGTTTATATAACAATTAAACATTTATATGCTAAAATTATGATGAGAATTGTCTTTATAAACGATTTTCTTGGTTTTGGAGTTCATGCCAGACATGCTATAAAGATGAGCAAAGCACTATATCGGCTATATCTCAGGATAGATGTAGCCGAGTGAATAAAAATGACAATAATTTGTTATTATGCCATCCATATTGTAATATTTGTTCCTCTACGAAGTTTTAATACAAAATATGATGTAAAATATATACATATAAAAATATATGTACTTAGTGCTTTTAGCCTACGACGATAATCACATTTAATATTTCTTATTAGATAACTTGGGGAAAAATATAGCTATAAACAATTGACTATCATTCGTAAGTTGACTCTGTTGTCGTGATTGCCAATAGAGATCTGTTCTGTATTGCGGGGCGTACACAAGGTGAGAATTAACTGTGGCGTCACCTATTGAAATGCTTTGGAGCTGAAATATTAGTTCCAGATTAGTCGTTGATGTATCACCTCCATAGCGCAGTGGTTAGCGCATCTGACTGGTGATACAGAAGGTCGTTGGTTCGAATCCCACCAGTGCTACCCGTGGGTGCTGTCCGATTCAAGGCTTAACGAGGTAAGCGTGGGTGTAAGAATAAGTGAGAGAGTAAGAGTAGAGTGAGCAAAGGTGTGGAAGTGGGTATGGGTGTGGTGTAAATGTGAATGTGAGGGTGGTGTGAATGTGGGTGTAATAGTGGGTGTGTTGTGAACGTGGGTGTGAGAGTAAGAGTAGAGTGAGCAAGTGTGCGGGAGTGGCTATGGGTGTGATAGTGGGTGTGGTGTACATGTGATTGTGAGGGTAAGAGTAGAGTGAGCAAGTGTGCGGGAGTGGCTATGGGTGTGATAGTGGGTGTGGTGTACATGTGATTGTGAGGGTAAGAGTAGAGTGGCTATGGGTGTGATAGTGGGTGTGGTGTACACGTGATTGTGAGGGTAAGAGTAGAGTGGCTATGGGTGTGATAGTGGGTGTGGTGTACATGTGATTGTGAGGGTAAGAGTAGAGTGGGTATGGGTGTGAAAGTGAGTGTTGTGAATGTGGGTGTAAGAGTAGATTGGGTATGGGTGTGAAAGTGAGTGTTTTGAATGTGGGTGTAAGAGTAGAGTGGGTATGGGTGTGAAAGTGAGTGTTGTGATTGTGAGTGTAAGAGTAGAGTGGGTATGGGTGTGAAAGTGAGTGTTGTGAATGTGAGAGTAAGAATAGAGTGGTCTAAGGTGTGGCCATATGGGTGTGAGATTGGGTGTGGTGTGAAAGTGAATAAGAGAGTAGTGTTATGATGACAGTGAGAGTGGGTGTTGTGTTAATAAGTGAGGTCTGAGCATGGGAAAGTTGGTGGATGTGACAGTAGGTGTGAGCGGTACTCCTACATTCACAACCACGTTCCTACTGTCTCAGTCTCACTTCCATACCCACACTTACTGTCACGATTACATCACAACCACAATCTCACTATTATTTCAACATTCAAACTCAAACCTTTATTCTTATTCACACTCCCCTTCTTATTCCTACATTCACACCCTCAGACTTACTCCAAGTTTTACGTCCATAATCCCACTCATATTATCACAATAAGTTCCACTCATACTCCTACTTTCACAACCACACTACCACTCTTAAATTTAGAACCACACTACCACTCTCTCCTAATTGTCCATCCGTATTTCATATTACTTTCACTTGCACACCTACATTCACCAGCTTTTCCCCTACACCTCCACATGCACTTCTACGTTCAAACCCACACTTCCACTTGCGCTCCAACTTTCACACCCCACACTTCCACTTGCATTCCTACTTTCACACCCACACTTCCACTTGCACTCTTACTTTCACACCCCACACTTCCACTTGCACTCTTACTTTAACACCCCACACTTTCACTTGCACTCTTACTTTCACACCCCACACTTCTACTTGCACTCTTACTTTTACACCCCACACTTCCACTTGCACCCTCCCCCTTTCACACCCCACACTTCCACTTGCACTCTTACTTTTACACCCCACACTTCCACTTGCACCCTCCCCCTTTCACACCCCACACTTCCACTTGCACCCTCCCCCTTTCACACCCCACACTTCCACTTGCATTCCTACTTTCACACCCACACTTCCACTTGCACTCTTACTTTAACACCCCACACTTCCACTTGCACTCTTACTTTCACACCCCACACTTCCACTTGCACTCTTACTTTAACACCCCACACTTCCACTTGCACTCTTACTTTAACACCCCACACTTCCACTTGCACTCTTACTTTCACACCCCACACTTCTACTTGCACTCTTACTTTCACACCCCACACTTCCACTTGCACTCTTACTTTTACACCCCACACTTCCACTTGCACCCTCCCCCTTTCACACCCCACTTCCACTTGCACACCCACATTCACCACCTTTTCCCCTACTTTCACACCCACACTTCCACTTGCACTCCAACTTTCACACCCACACTTCCACTTGCACTCCAACTTTCACACACACACTTCCACTTGCACTCCCACTTTCACACCTCACTTCTACTTGCACTCCCACTTTCACAACCACACTTCCACTTGCACGCCAACTTTCACAACAACACTTTCACTTGCACTCCCACTTTCACACAAACACTTCCACTTGCACTCCAGCTTTCACACCAACACTTCCACTTGCGCTCCAACTTTTACACCGACACTTCCACTTGCACTCTTACTTTCACACCCCACACTTCTACTTGCACTCTTACTTTCACACCCCACACTTCCACTTGCACTCTTACTTTCACACCCCACACTTCCACTTGCACTCTTACCTTCACACTCCACACTTCCACTTGCACCCTCCCCCTTTCACACCCCACTTCCACTTGCACACCCACATTCACCACCTTTTCCCCTACTTTCACACCCACACTTCCACTTGCACTTCAACTTTCACACCCACACTTCCACTTGCACTCCAACTTTCACACCCACACTTCCACTTGCACTCTAACTTTCACACACACACACACACTTCCACTTGCACTCCCACTTTCACACCCCACACTTCCACTTGCACTCCCACTTTCACACCCCACTTCTATTTGCACTCCTACTTTGAAACACCACACTTTCACTTGCGCTCCCACTTTCACACCCCAGTTCTATTTGCACTCCCACGTTCACACCTACACTTTCACTTGCACTTCTATTTTCACACCCCACACTTTCACTTGCGCTTCCACTTTCGCACACATACTTCCACTTGCAAACCTACTTTCGTATTTTTACTGTCACATCCACATTCCCACTCCTTCTCCTACATTTACACCTACTACTCACACCCATCCACACTTCCAATCTTACTCTTACTTTTACGTCTACACTCCCATTCCTACTTTTATACCCACACACTTCAACCGACAATTTTAATCTTGCGCTTCTTTTCACAACCACACTCCTACTCTTACTGTTATTTTCACATTCACACTATCAATCATACTTCTAATTTTCCGTAAATATTCGATACTTCTTTAACTTGCACACCCACATTCACACTTTTATTCCTACTATCACGCCCACACTTCCATTTTTCATACAACCTTCACATCCACACACCTCCACTTTTCCTCCTATACCCATCCGCACCTTTCATACACACACACATATTAATTATATATTGCACACATCCTCTTTTTGAAACATTTCAAAACACTCCTGAAAGCTTTAGCTTAACGCTATATATATTTTATGCATTATCCGAACGGTTTTATCAAGTAGCTACTGTTCTAAAGCCCTTTCAGTATTTATCGAGTTAGAAGAGCTTGAGAAAAAAAAAGTTGTTACATTTTATCACAATTCATTGATAAAACACTTCATATAGAGACAAAGGAATCCATATTACGCCTCGTTCTAATTACGTTTGGATAAATAACGTTATGAATTATGCGAATCTGTTTTGTGTTCAAACAAAACCAAACGTAATCAGTGCCACTTGCCTGATTTTTAGAATTTCTCTGGATATACAAAAACGTCACATGACATGATCAGTATAACAGATGATGGTTGAGCTAATGTGGACAATGCCAGATAAATCCCGTCAGACAGAAACTGTGACGTTCGTTCATTTACCCATGCTTTTCAACGCAGAATGGTGTATAGATACGGCTATCGACACAAATGAAACAAGTAAAACCTATTCTGAAATATAACCGAGTGTTCGGCGTGTTAGCCACACGCTGTCTTTCATGCAACATATGTTCTACAATAGTTTTATTACATTAATATAATACTAAATCTCTATTTTTCATGTATAAAATCTCACACAAAATAAAACCGCTCATAAATTTGACAGCAATTTGTAGCTTTACCAACAGTCAAACAATGTCGCTTGAACACAATAAACGAAATTCTGGGCCTTAAAATCATTGTTGATTTGAAATCCTATAATTAGTCATTCACGAAATGGGTGATAAAAGAATAAACCAGCAAAATGCTGTGCCTCTTTAATATCTAGAAAAAAAAAGATTTAATACTATATGACAAAGTCCTATGAGCATTGCAACAAATACCAAAATTTGATAAGGCACTGGACGAATGTAAAAGAACAAATATGTGATGAGTCATTTCACAAAAAGAGCAAGCCCGACAGTTACCGCTTTGGAACGGTCAGTCGGCAATATGGACCGACTGCGGTGCTTAAACGGTTTTACAGAGTTCAAACCTGCACTTCCTGGGGGTTTTCTTAATTGCAAGCAACAAAAGGAAAAGCGATCTATTTGAATAACAATTTCCAAGCGCTGACGTCTTCTTTGATAAGATTTATGACGAAAGTAGTGACGTCTTTGAAAAAATAATGTCCACATAGTATTTAGAAGAGAGAGAGACCCGACAGTTACAGCCTTGGAACGGTATGTATAGTATCTTCCTTGTGTACTATACAGTATAAAGACCGACCTGTCTATTTTTTCACGACCTGGCATAATGACAAATTTAAACAGACATTTCTTATCCTAGCATTGCATAGCACTCATTAGAGATATATCTTGGCACCGGAGAAAATGAATAAACGACTAATACCTCCGTTACATCCGTAAAAAACAGTGCTTTATCCGGGAAAAGAAAAGTTTATAATACATTGCAAACTCTTAGAACAGTGATAACCTACTTAGGACATACTTACAGGCCGCAGCGAAGTACTGTGCGACCGTTTGCTGAGATAAGTGTGGGCAACTCCTTCCCTGTATACTGTGCGACCATTTCCTACTGTTTGCTTAGATCACCATGGAAGATTCCTTCCTTGTCTACTGTGCGACATATTCCTACAATTGCTGAGGTTGACAATTTCTTCTTTGTCTCATGCACGACCATTTCCTACTATTTCAGATATTATATGTTTACATACATATAAATACATATTGTAACGCAGGCCGGCGCTCCTCAACGGTCACCCATCCGTACACCGGCCACGGTAACCGTTGCTTAACCGCGCAAATCGGGAAGCCGCTGAAACCGCGTCGCTAAAGAGTTAACCCAGCAGCGAGGCTGGTTTGAAGCGCTTATATTTCTACCCCTGCGGTCGTTACATTACTCTCCCCTCCGAGAAGTCTCGTCCCGAGACTTGGCCTGGGAAGATCCGTCAGCACGCAACTCCAGTCCGGCAGTTGACTATCCCACCGCTGCCACCAATGTAACGCAGGCCGGCGCTCCCCAACGGTCACCCATCCGTACACCGGCCACGGTAACCGTTGCTTAACCGCGCAAATCGGGAAGCTGCTGAAACTGCGTCGCTAAAGAGTTAACCCCGCAGCGAGGCTGGTTTGAAGCGCTTATATTTCTACCCCTGCGGTCGTTACAATATATATATATATATATATATATATATATATATATATATATATATATATATATATATATATATATATATATATATATATATATATATATATATATATATAATAGCTGCAATAGTCGATCATGGCTGATACTTTATCCGGTATTTCCGTTAAACAAGCCGAAAGTAAACAGTGTCGTCGGTATTTTTCCGAGCCGAGGCGAATTCTTAAATTGTGCTATTCCGTCCTACGAGTTAATAATCTTTTTCTTTCCTTCCGAAAAAGACAAAGCTGGCCCTGTTCTCTTTCGAGTCGAGCTTCCTTTGTCCATCATTGTTATTTTCGAATTCGTGGACGAAAGAAAGAGAAAGTAAAGATGAATAACTATTGACGAACGGCCATTATACATGTCCTTTTTTGGATCTGAAACGTTACTTGCATTTAATTGTCGATAAAATAAGACAAAACTTTGATTAAAGGGCAATTTGTCTTTTCATCAATATGTCTCGTTCGCTAAATAATTGTCATACGTTTCATTTTCTAATAGCTTAGGTGGTAGAGCGTCGGCTTGTGGATCGGGAGGTCGTTGGTTCAAACCCTGGCCGGGTCAAACCAAAGACTTTAAAGTTGGTAGTAGTGGCTTCCCTCCTAACGCTCGGACTAAGGGGACAGCATTACGCCTGACTCGTCGGCCGGGTTCAGTCCCTGGGCACCTCATAAGTGCCCTTGTGCTATATTGATAGAAATGTCCCATAATAATCTCGTTTATCATCTAGTTTCTATTTTTAATTGAAGAAGGGACTTGCTTATTATTCTTGCGATATTATCTGTTGCACTTTCAATCTTTTCCCTAAACATTTGCAAAACATACGCACAATCCCATCATTATCACTTCAGTGATCTGCTCCCAAAATAATTCCATGTTATCAAGTAGATTGTGTTGGTTATCATCTGTCAATAAAAGCCACATGATTTGTCTAAGAAATTGTTAAAAAATGAATAAGTATGCTTCAATCTACCGCTATTCAATTGTATGTATATTTGATGAAAGCAATGATAAAGCTGTCGTCTTTTAGCGAAAGATGATAACACTGCTTAACAAGATGCGTTTATAGAAATTGTGGTTTTTGTTGAAGGAACTTTAATTATGATTCATCAATCAATGGTTTATCATTTCGGCATTTGTCGAACGTCACACATTGTTTTTATTTATAAAAACAGACTGAGGTATAACAAAAAATAAAAAGTTAAAAAGATACAGGTATGATTTCAACAACTGACAGCCTGCCAATAGTGATAATTTATCAAGAAGTTATGTCATTAACAAATTGATTGAACGGTTTAAGTTGAAGAGATTTTCAATCCGCAGAATATAAAGTGTACAAATGTGTCTACAATTTCAAGTAGAAATGTGCTGATTTAATTTTAGTTTATCAATAAAACGAGATATCTTGTCTAAAGATTTTTTCTGCAGGAAATAATAAATCAGAACTTGACATCTGTTTCAGAAATATTCAACCGTTTTATTTGCACAAAGAAAGTTTCTATATTTTAAAATACAGGCAGATTAAAATAATTAAAGAATATAATTATTACTTCCTTTCAGAACACACGTAAGACATTAATATGAAATTAATACTTACTTTTAGAATAAATGCGCAACCTTAACGACTTATGCAAGAAGAAACTCTAGCGACGACAAATAAATGTTTATATGAACGTATTATACCCTTGTTAAGTTTTGAAATGACCAATTAACTTATGTTAGGACACAATATTAAAAGCATCGAACTCATACGCAAGCTTAACGTGATTTATTATACAAATAATATACAATTATTTACTTACTAGCTGGGAAATATGCTATGACATTGACAAAAAAAATCGTTATTGACCGTTGCGAGATTTTTGGTCAATATCACAGCATATTTTCCAGCTAATAATTAAATAACTGTTTTATTACATGAACTATAAATAGTTAATAATTAATAGTTTTTATTTCTTTAATTATTATCTAAACTCAAATGCAAGAAAATAGTTTACATTGTTTACTTCGTGAATAGTGTTCGTCTGGGACGAGTATCCCACAATGCGTGCAATTCAAAGGAGCGTACAATTCTAAGGAATTTTTGTAGATGCGAACTCATAATATTGATGGAAATTTCGCATTCTATTAATAGACCGGTTAACATCAGCGAAAGTGGGTCAATATCTATATTTATTGATTCGACTATTTTTTGGGTGTGACCAATCGTCTAATGTTGCGTCTATTTATAGTTCAAGTAATAAATACTTATGTTGAGCTCGATATTTACTTTTGCGGACCGCAAAACTACATATAGACCTCAACATTAGTATTTACTCGTTATATTAATATGTATTATTCAAGGCTTCCAAACTATCCGAAGACATGGTTTGAAACAGTCTCGCGTGTTTGCTACGTGAAGCCATGTTTGTTTACAATGCGCATGAAAAAATCGTCGTGAGAAGAGCAAAGGGGCACTTTTTTCGGACTCGCGCGTACGAAGCTCTCGACCAATCAAAATGCTTCAAATTCATAGGGTATATAATATTTTCAAATATTTAAAATTAAGTAGCAAATCTCAATGACCCCTGTATTTTTTTTTTGTGGCTTTTTCGGCTGTTGTTTTTAACAACGATGGTCAATGTTTGCCAGGTCGAGTAAGATGACATACAGGGTAACCAAACAACAATGTTTGCCAGGTCGAGTAACATGTAAAGGAGGGTAACCCAACAACAATGTTTGCCAGGTCGAGTAACATGTAAAGGAGGGTAACCCATCAACAATGTTTGCCAGGTCGAGTAACATGTAAAGGAGGGTAACCCATCAACAATGTTTGTCAGGTCGAGTTAGATGTAATGGAGGGTAACCCATCAACAATGTTGCAAGGTCGAGTTAGATGTAATGGAGGGTAACCCATCAACAATGTTTGTCAGGTCGAGTTAGATGTAACAGAGGGTAACCAAACAACAATGTTTGTCAGGTCGAGTTAGATGTAATGGAGGGTAACCCATCAACAATGTTTGCCAGGTCGAGTTAGATGTAAAGGAGGGTAACCCAACAACAATGTTGAAAGGTCGAGTTAGATGTAATGGAGGGTAACCCATCAACAATGTTTGCCAGGTCGAGATAGATGTAAAGGAGGGTAACCCAACAACAATGTTTGCCAGGTCGAGTTAGATGTAAAAGAGGGTAACCCAACAACAATGTTGCAAGGTCGAATTAGATGTAATGGAGGGTAACTAAACAACAATGTTTGCCAGGTCGAGTTTGATGTAATGGAGGGTAACCCAACAACAATGTTGAAAGGTCGATTTAGATGTAATGGAGGTTAACCCATCAACAATGTTTGCCAGGTCGAGTTAGATGTAAAGGAGGGTAACCCAACAACAATGCTGAAAGGTCGAGTTAGATGAAATGGAGGTTAACCCATCAACAATGTTTGCCAGGTCGAGTTAGATGTAAAGGAGGGTAACCCAACAACAATGTTGCAAGGTCGAATTAGATGAATGGAAAGTAACCCAACAACAATGTTGCAAGGTCGAATTAGATGTAATGGAGGGTAACTAAACAACAATGTTTGTCAGGTCGAGTTAGATGTAATGGAGGGTAACCCAACAACAATGTTGCAAGGTCGATTTAGATGTAATGAAGGGTAACCCAACAAAAATGTTGCAAGGTCGATTTAGATGTAATGGAGGGTAACCCAACAACAATGTTGCAAGGTCGAGTTAGATGTAATGGAGGGTAACCCAACAACAATGTTGCAAGGTCGATTTAGATGTAATAGAGGGTAACCCAACAACAATGTTGCAAGGTCGATTTAGATGGAATGGAGGTTAACCCAACAACAATGTTGCAAGGTCGAGTTAGATGTAATGGAGGGTAACCCAACAACAATGTTGCAAGGTCGATTTAGATGTAATAGAGGGTAACCCAACAACAATGTTGCAAGGTCGATTTAGATGGAATGGAGGTTAACCCAACAACAATGTTGCAAGGTCGATTTAGATGTAATGGAGGGTAACCCAACAACAATGTTGCAAGGTCGATTTAGATGTAATAGAGGGTAACCCAACAACAATGTTGCAAGGTCGATTTAGATGTAATAGAGGGTAACCCAACAACAATGTTGCAAGGTCGATTTAGATGTAATGGAGGGTAACCCAACAACAATGTTGCAAGGTCGATTTAGATGTAATGGAGGGTAACCCAACAACAATGTTGCAAGGTCGATTTAGATGTAATGGAAGGTAACCCAACAACAATGTTGCAAGGTCGAATTAGATGTAATGGAGGGTAACCCAACAACAATGTTTGTCAGGTCGAGTTAGATGTAATAGAGGGTAACCAATCAACAATGTTTGTCAGGTCGAATTAGATGTAATGGAGGGTAACCCAACAACAATGTTGCAAGGTCGAATTAGATGTAATGGAGGGTAACCCAACAACAATGTTTGTCAGGTCGAGTTAGATGTAATAGAGGGCAACCAATCAACAATGTTTGTCAGGTCGAGTTAGATGTAATGGAGGGTAACCCAACAACAATGTTGCAAGGTCGAGTTAGACGTAATGGAGGGTAACCCATCAACAATGTTTGCCAGGTCGAATTAGATGTAATGGAAGGTAACCCAACAACAATGTTGCAAGGTCGAATTAGATGTAATAGAGGGTAACCTAACACCAATGTTGCAAGGTCGAGTTAGATGTAATGGAGGGTAACCCAACAACAATGTTTGTCAGGTCGAGTTAGATGTAATAGAGGGTAACCAATCAACAATGTTTGTCAGGTCGAGTTAGATGTAATGGAGGGTAACCCAACAACAATGTTGCAAGGTCGAGTTAGACGTAATGGAGGGTAACCCAACAACAATGTTTGTCAGGTCGAGTTAGATGTAATAGAGGGTAACCAGTCAACAATGTTTGTCAGGTCGAGTTAGATGTAATGGAGGGTAACCCAACAACAATGTTGCAAGGTCGAGTTAGATGTAATGGAGGGTAACCCAACAACAATGTTTGTCAGGTCGAGTTAGATGTAATAGAGGGTAACCTAACAACAATGTTGCAAGGTCGAGTTAGATGTAATGGAGGGTAACCCAACAACAATGTTTGTCAGGTCGAGTTAGATGTAATAGAGGGTAACCAATCAACAATGTTTGTCAGGTCGAGTTAGATGTAATGGAGGGTAACCCAACAACAATGTTGCAAGGTCGAGTTAGACGTAATGGAGGGTAACCCAACAACAATGTTGCAAGGTCGATTTAGATGTAATGGAGGGTAACCCAACAACAATGTTTGCCAGGTCGAATTAGATGTAATGGAGGGTAACCCAACAACAATGTTTGCCAGGTCGAATTAGATGTAATGAAGGGTAACCCAACAACAATGTTTGTCAGGTCGAGTTAGATGTAACAGAGGGTAACCCAACAACAATGTTTGTCAGGTCGAGTTAGATGTAATAGAGGGTAACCCATCAACAATGTTTGCCAGGTCGAGTTAGATGTAAAGGAGGGTAACCCAACAACAATGTTGAAAGGTCAAGTTAGATGTAATGGAGAGTAACCCATCAACAATGTTTGCCAGGTCGAGTTAGATGTAAAGGAGGGTAACCCAACAACAATGTTTGCCAGGTCGAGTTAGATGTAAAAGAGAATAACCCAACAACAATGTTTGTCAGGTCGAGTTAGATGTAATAGAGGGTAACCCATCAACAATGTTTGCCAGGTCGAGTTAGATGTAAAGGAGGGTAACCCAACAACAATGTTTGCCAGGTCCAGTTAGATGTAATAGAGGGTAACCCAACAACAATGTTGCAAGGTCGAGTTAGATGTAATGGAGGGTAACCCAACAACAATGTTGCAAGGTCGAATTAGATGTAATGGAGGGTAACCCAACAACAATGTTGAAAGGTCGAGTTACATGTAATAGAGGGTAACTCAACATCAATGTTGCAAGGTCGATTTAGATGTAATGGAGGTTAACCCATCAACAATGTTTGTCAGGTCGAGTTACATGTAATGGAGGTTAACCCATCAACAATGTTGAAAGGTCGAGTTAGATGTAAAGGAGGGTAACCCAACAACAATGCTGAAAGGTCGAGTTAGATGTAATGGAGGGTAACCCATCAACAATGTTTGCCAGGTCGAGTTAGATGTAAAGGAGGGTAACCCAATAACAATGCTGAAAGGTCGAGTTAGATGTAATGGAGGTTAACCCATCAACAATGTTTGCCAGGTCGAGTTAGATGTAATGGAGGGTAACCCAACAACAATGTTGAAAGGTCGAGTTAGATGTAATGGAGGGTAACCCAACAACAATGCTGAAAGGTCGAGTTAGATGTAATGGAGGTTAACCCATCAACAATGTTTGCCAGGTCGAGTTAGATGTAAAGGAGGGTAACTCAACAACAATGTTGCAAGGTCGAATTAGATGTAATGGAAAGTAACCCAACAACAATGTTGCAAGGTCGAATTAGATGTAATGGAGGGTAACTAAACAACAATGTTTGTCAGGTCTAGTTAGATGTAATGGAGGGTAACCCAACAACAATGTTGCAAGGTCGATTTAGATGTAATAGAGGGTAACCCAACAACAATGTTGCAAGGTCGATTTAGATGTAATAGAGGGTAACCCAACAACAATGTTGCAAGGTCGATTTAGATGTAATGGAGGGTAACCCAACAACAATGTTGCAAGGTCGAGTTAGATGTAATGGAGGGTAACCCAACAACAATGTTTGCCAGGTCTAGTTAGATGTAATGGAGGGTAACCCATCAACAATGTTTGTCAGGTCGAGTTAGATGTAATGGAGGTTAACCCAACATCAATGTTTGCCAGGTCGAGTTACATGTGATGGAGGGTAATCCAGCAACAATGTTTGCCAGCCATCGAAACACGTATCAGCTTATCGGATAACAACAACTTTTTTTTTTCATTTATAATACATGTACTTATTTTTTTTAAATTAAACATATATGCAAAATTGTAAAAAAAATGTTAAGCGGAAAGTATACTCGCCTAATTAAGTCGGTAATGTGTAAACACGTGAATGTATTTTTGTGACATGTTAACGTAATATTATATTTCAAAAAACGGTTCTCAGAAAAAGGGATAACAAAAAAATACAAAAGGGATTTGAAAATATTTATAAACATTGAAGAAATATTCCAGCCTTTTCCTACATTTAATACTTCCATTACAATGAATAGCGTGGACAATTTTGCTGAAATCTTTTTCATCAAACCATATCAAGCTGCATTCATACATTACAAAATAAACAGTATGGTAGACGCATATGACCTTCAGAAATGTTCATTTTTATTAACAAGTTTAAATGCAAACTGCGATGAAATTAATTTGCAGGTGAACGACAATGCGCAAAACGAGATTTCATGACTGTTTACAGCACAATTGCGTGGCCATATGGCGGTAAACAGCCTCAGACAAGACCATTGAAAAGACATCAAAATCCTGTCGTCGCGTTTGTCTGGAGTGCTTCAGTGACATTTTGTTAAACGGCATTAACGGTAAAAACAGCTATCTTCAACGAAAAGTGCTTGTTATATAATATATATCAGATTTTGCAAGGGGTCTTTGCCAATAAATGCTTATGTTACTGCTGTAAATTTGTTTTACGCAGTTCCGTCGTTACAATTGGTGTTTCATGTTTTAATTTTGTTATAGTGATATCTATTTTCATTGTTCTGTACACCTGTTATATTCGCTTCTGTCAATTTCTAAAATCTTCGAATTACTATGGTGAAAAAAATGTACATATAGCATGTCTACTTTTTACTTACATGTTTCCCAATCAAAGAGACATTAACAAGAAGGCTTTCAAAGTGTCCATAAATTATTCAGAATCATAGATGATTTATAAGCTACGGAAGACAAAACTAGAGAAGATTCGCCGACAATGTGTTCGTTTTTGTCAGTAAAAATTGTAATACAAAAGTACATGACGACGTTTCAAAACAACGTTGCGTGAAAAATGGCATTTTCTATACAGTTAAACGCAATAACTGTCAAGCCATAAAGAGTGCATTTTCTATCGGCTACTTGCATACTTGCATGGGCACAGAGAATTGATGCACAGCTAAAACAAATGTTTTGCCACAGGCGAGCGTGTAAAAACGGTATTTGCACATATTTTGCATGCATGTCACTACGCGCAAAATTATTTATTGATGTAACTTGGTGAAATTAAAGGTAGTACCCGATAGTTTGCCTAGATCTAATAATAGTGTCAACATCTTTAAGCTTTCTTCATAAATGTATTAAGTGTATATATATATATAATATTACTAACACTACCTTTATTATAGACATATTAAATCTTAAAATAAATCGCTTTAAATCTCCTTTCTTTTCACAGCTCTAAATTATAAGCACGATAGTGATTTCAGCTAAAAGGATATCGACGTCGAAGCTGCCTACCCGGATGTTCATGTAACATGATCTCAAACAATCACGTGGTTTTCTTAGTCAAAATAGCTAACTGTGCAGTCTGGCTTAGATAGGAAACATACTTTTGGAAAAACAAACAAAGGGGTCTGTATGCTTTACTTATGATGAATATAGGTCACCAATAAACAGCATTTCGTGGGATCTATTCAGGTAAGAGTAATTAATTCGGCTCCATTAGAGACATAAGATGATACAAACTGCTGTATACCACCTTTAAGACACTTTAAATCTCTTATGTTAATTAGTTATAATATGAATTAGGAGTTTTATTCTTATTGTACTAATTATCCATAACTATTTTATTTAAAGCAAGACAAACATTCCAGAAACAAACAGTCCGGGAGTGACATTACATTGTATGTTGAACATGTTACATCATGTTTGTCTCCAAATGGTTGAACCCATATCAAAAGTGAATAAGTAACAAGCTTATTGAAACAGTAAAGTTTCCCTTGTCTGTCTGTTTTTGACTGGTTTGTATATTTTACACTGTTGTTAAAATTGTGTTCATTGCAAGTATATTTACATACAATGAAAAGATTGCCTTTTGATTAATTTAAGTATCAATATAGCCTTGAAATATAATTTAGTATAAATACTGCTTGGTTTGTTAAAATATGTTGAGTTGGCCAAGGCATCTGTACATACTAGATATATTTTTTTTAATTTTTCATTGTAATGACTGTCATATTGTTTCCTTGTTTATTGCCTTGATTTCCTGAAAAGATGCTTTCTGTCTGATGTATCTTGTTGACGATGTTTTAAATTTTGTATTAGATGTGTACATGTGTATTTAACAAATTAGCTGCGAGCACGACGGAGTTACATGCACAAACAGTCATTAAACCAACTGCTACTGACTTCAAAGAAACGTGTTCTAGTAAGCTTACAGAGATATGTAGCTATGTGTTGGTCTGCTGAAACAGTGGACTATATGTTCATTACACAAAACAATGTTCTTAGGTCAGGTATGGATCCAGAGGGGGTTGGGGGTTGGGGGTTGGGAGGGGGGTGTATCCCCCTACACACACACTCAAACCAGGTAAAATAGTAGAGTTGGGAAAACACATACATGTACGTTTAAAAATACTAAGATTGTAAGTATGTTTTCTGCTGACGTCTTAGGTAAATGACTGGGTCCGTTACTGTGTATATATATCCAGTATTAACTGCAATAAAGTTGAATGGATCTTGATTCATACTCCAACCCTGCCAAAACGAAAAATTTCCTGGATCCGCCCCTGTTTTATGCATGTAATTCTCACCATAATGATGTAATGGCAGTCTTCGTTGATTAAACTTATCTTTACAAAATGAATGTCTGTATAAAACTATGTGTAAAATGAAGTATTTAATCAAATGATTTCTTTGGTTCACAAGTGTATGTCTAGTGAGTAAAAAAAAAATGAAATCATTCAGCATTTGTTGCTTTTTTATAATTCCGGTTGTACTTTTCTAATCTCCGTCCATCCAAAGGATGCAATGTACATGTATCTGCTGTGCCAGAACAAATCGTGTTCGAGGCATACAGAGGAAATTATTGAGACTCTGTCTGTTTGCGAAAATTGCGTTCTGAATTCATATTCATTCTGGATTCATATTTTCTTCGTATTTTAAATAACGTCTGATAAGTTATGCAAATAGGCACTAATAAAAGCTATATTTTCAATACCGGTAAAACAATGTTTAAACAGAATAAATTTGGGTTGCCCGGGGCACGCTAGTACCAGACAACTGTAATGTCTCAATATCTTCTGAAGAAGCCTCGTGTTTTTCTTTGTGTTTTGATTCATTTCCACAAAGCGTGCATGTTTCATCTATACCTTTGCTTCCTTTTTATAAATTAGTTTAAACCAATAAATTTATTTATAGTCGATTGAAAAAGAAGTTATTCTAACATATATTAATCCTTTTCAATGACCCACATCATGGGTAAAACCAACAAATACATAGAGCCCTTTGCAGTAAATAGTCTTGATAATGGACTAACATAATGTTGTCAATTTTGGGGTTCGAACCTGGGGCTCAGAGATCGGGAGTCCTAGGCCTCAACTACTAGACCAGGGACGCCCTCCAATTTTTAATAAATAATTTAAGCATATAGTTATTTGGTTTATCTATATATAATCAATTATTTGTTTAAAGTAACAATATAAATAATAATATTTAAATATTGAACGAAAAGTATGTGAGACTATTTTCAAAAATAATATAATAATTATTAACAAATTGTTTGTAACGAAAAATATTGCAATGTTTGATCGTGAAGGCATAATATACCTCTGTTTGTTGCCAATACTAAGTGCATCCAGAAGTTGGAGGCATATTAATTTACATTGAAATCTAACCATCACAGAACACAATATATATTAATAATCTATTCGCAGAAATGAAACAATAGGGTGTTAAATGTATCTCGTTAATATCTTAATGTTTTGTTTATTTAGTGTCTTATTGAACTCCATGTTTACCACATTTGTGACTCTGAATTAATTCTTATATACAGTCAACTCTCGTTATCTCAAAATCGGTTATCTCAAATTTCCGGTTATGTCAAACAGTTTTCTACGGTTCCGTTTTTCCCTATAGTTTCTATATAGTTCGACTCCGCTTAACTCAAATTCGGATGTGTCAAATTATCGGATATATCAAACTAAATTCTTTGTCCCCACACGTATAAAACTGTTGAAATCAGTTGGTCTATCTCAAACTTCAAATTGCTCTAAGATGCAAAACGTCAACAATAGTGATTTTCACACCTACCGTGAAACTCGCGAAGATTTGGGCGCGAGTTTTATCGCCAATTATCGGCAATCAGGATGTTACGTAATTTAGAGAAGAGGTTAATCGATTATTATTTAATTAGCTGATTTAATGAACAACAGTGTTTCAGTTTGTACTTGTTGTTGTAACAGTTTTTGAGAACTTGTTGACACGGCCTTCTCAACTTGTAAATAAAATGAGAGGTCGCTTCAGGTATACAAAATTAGTCCATGCACTTACGACGACGTATAAAAATAAATACAATAAAAAGAAGAATATATAATTACATTGTAAAAAATCTAATAACACTTTAAACATGCAAAACCACACAAACTTACAGAAACTTAGTTTACAGAGGCAGATATAACAAGGAATTTCAGTCATTACCAGTCATCGTGTAGCAGGTAAGATTTTTAAGATTTACGCAAACTTTCCTTAAATTCGGATAACTCAAACTTCGGATATCTCTATTTTTTACGGTCCCTTGAAAATTGAGATAACGAGAGTTGACTGTATTAGTAACTTTCATAATATTTTATTTAAATAGTTCAAAGCGGACAACCTATTTAAGCTTATGTGTAATAATTCAGAGTTAACTCTTCATGTTAAACTTTGAACTCGGGGGTCGCAGTTGTCGTAAAAGTAACACCCTGCCCATTTTTTTGTTGGAAGCAGACGTCTCAATATCAATACTTTTTTACGTCTTGTATTCGAAGCAGCCGTGTAAATAGTTTTGCAGGTAATTATTACATTTGTTGTTGGTTTCGTGTAAACACATATATTTGCATTTCCTTACGCGAGCTCATATATTGTTCTTTTAAGCTTGAACCGTATATTATTCTTGTTAAATATCAGAGGCAATATCACCACGCTGTGTATTGGACACGTGCTTGATTTATCAATTGTTTATTTGTATTATTAAAGTATATTTGTTTAATTATTGTGCCATAAAACATTGTTTACTAGTAAAATTGATTTTGTTATTATACGTCTTGTTTATGTCTTCTACAGAAACATAAACAAAATTATGCAAATAGTCCGAATTAAATATGTGGTGTAAGATTATGGCTTGTGGTCAAGATAACAAAAACATACAATCGATATGGGCTTAATAAAGTATACATCCGCCACTGAATAGACTATGGCAGCCCAAATAATAGTTTCTTCAAGTATCCGCATCAGACATTACAGCACGCTCAGAATTACACGATCTACACTTGAAATGTTAGCTTCCGAACCAAGCAACGCACTGTGCGTGAATGACAGCAATTCATATATTTCCACATGCCTAACGCGGAGATCTATTACGTGATTGAGCTTCCGATGACATATAGTTCTTACGTTTTAGCTTCACCCACCCAAAGACACGTTTATGTTTACAGAAAACAACGTAATCTCAAATAACCTGGAAACTATGTGTAATGTTCTGTTTCATAAGTAAGTGTGAGTTTAGAGTTTGCAAATTTGACCAACTCAGTCGCGGTAAGGTGCGCTTTTAATTTCGCCTATGACCAGAAGACTACTGACTTCTGAAATACCATGGGGCACAATGTTTTAAGGAAGATGTCATTTCAGTTTTATGTCGACTGGAGATCATGGCTTTGTTTATGATTCGGTTTACAGGTTACAAATTGTACACATTATTTTCATAAAGCAGTAAACATGAATGAATTTAAAGAAAATGAATAAATATATACATCATGCAGGTGTGAAATTAACTTATATCTTTTAAATATATCTTTTAATCTAACTTTAATTGTATTTTAGGTTTAGAGATTTACACAAAATTAGAGATTAAAAAACGATTATATCACGTTTAGGATAAAACGTGCTACACACATGACAGCGATGCTACCAAGAAGGGAACATGCCCACCTGAAGACCACAGCCACTAACATGTAATTTGGTCTAAATATCACTCAAACGTTACATCACATGATCAGAGTAACTGATGACAGACAACATTTTTTGTCAAAAAACACTGGCACTCAAATTTTCATCATAATATGCAAATATGTAAAAAGAGCTTGTTTGTCTTTAACTCTTGAAAACGGCAATTTGCAGAAACTTTGAGTGTGGGCGTTTTTTATTAGAAACACAATATTGTACTATTATATATTGTATTATTGTATTAGTTAGAGTAGACAGGGCCATTTAAATCTTTCCGACAAAAACGTTGGGAAATGTATTAATTCTTTTCAACTAAAGATTGTTAATAACACGCATATGGGCACATGATTCTTTAACTACCTCAAAGAAATCACTACTAGTCGATTTAGGCTAAAGTCATTTCTAGATATCATCAAGTGTAAAGACTGTCCTACAATATTTTACATACTAAGCAGCTTGTAAATATTTCTTGTTTTCACAGTCCCCATTATTTACTGTTTAACAGTTAAAATTCTACAAAAGTTCTATTTATTAACTGTATTCCTATTTACTTTTCGTTTTAATGCAACCATTATAGACACAACCAACACAGTATAATGGACCGGCCAGGTTCAGTCTCTGGACACCTTATAAGTGCCCCTGTGCTATAATGATAGAAATGTCGCTGCACATTATCGGCAAAAATGCAGGCTAATCCCATCCCATCCAAACACAGTTATTTGCTTACAATAAGTACCATATTAATCACTTAAATATATTTGTCGGCGATCGAAACTTTTACCAGACATCCGACTATCATTTCACAATTAACGATGATAAATGAAACAGAGAAGCATCAAAACTGTCTTAACAAATAAGTTAAATGTGATTTAAATACAGACAGACACAGTAAATTTCCCGAGCCAGAATTGATGACAAATGTAAGCAGACATTTATGAAGGTGAGCATCAAACAAAAAAAAATAAGTTGTTATCAATATACAACTAAAACTAGACATTCTTTCGAATGGTTAGTTAGGAATTGTCCATTAGAACATGTATGGCTAGTTATTTTCCTCATAACAGGTATGTTTACTGTTTGTTTCATTTGAACATTTTAGAGAGCATTTCCTTGTACAAAAATCTTGTTGCCGGAATTGTTGTTAGGTTTATTATTTCATGTTGTTAAGAAACCAATATTTCCCATACTGCTTCAGAAAGACCCTTTTTAAAAATTGTACGTTTATTTGATTCAAAATGCCAAAAACATTACTTAAATGTGATGTGTGAAAGTTTAGCTATATATATCCTTGGACATATCGTTTTAATAATGAATGAATAGGTAAGTAAGAAAAGATCCTATCCAGATAACCACATATATTTAAACCTTAACTTCCTGTAGACAAAAGCAAACAATGTAAATGTAAATGTTACAAAAACACAGAGACGAGACTTCACACACAAAAAAGACCAGCAATTACCGCATTGGAACGGTCAGTCGGCAAATGGACAGACGGGGGTGCTTAAACCTGGTTTGTGGAGTACTCCAAAATCTCACTGTCTGAAGGTTGTTTTATCAAACAAACAGTGTAAATAAAAAATATCCCGTCAAAGTGAAACAACTAACAGAAAGCACCTGCCTCTTGTACATGGTTTACTGCGTCTAAAAAAATAATAACTAAGCTAGGTTTATATTGCCATTCTTGGTCTTTAAATTAGAAAAAAAGAAGTAGGCATTCTAATCACAATCATATAAACTTCGGAGTTTTAAAAATACGAATTACTTACATATCATTATCAAGAATAGCATTATCTTGCAGAAGTCTGCAGGGTACAGTCGAACTTTAGATCTTTGTCAAAAACGTCTAAGCTCTGCAGCTTCGTTTCTTTTTAAAAGCGGCGTCAGGTGTCTAGCTCTAGTAACTGAGATTCACGTGTGATTCGTGCATTGGTGTAATCACGTCTTGACAGCGACTCATGCGATCACAAGCTTTGGGGGTTTCGTCTTTTTTAAGGAGCGACTCCAGGTGTAACTCTCACGCAACTGTCAGGAACTGTCGTCCTACAGGTAAATTGTAGGTGTAATCACGTCTTGCCAACAACTCATGCAATTCCAAAATCTATCAGCTCTGTATCTCTGGTGGGTAATAAGTTCTGAAAATATGATGTACTACTACTTTGGCAAGATCTTGTCCTTGCTTGCCCTCAGGAGAGAACAGATCAGCAAATGATTTTCTGAATAACTACTTCTGTTTCACCATATTATGTCGCGCAGCGCTTTCAGGGTTGGATCCAGGGTGTGGAGGATGAGGGATGCACCCCCCTCCCACCCCCACTAACAAGTAGAATTGTGAAATCACATACATGTTAGCTATTAAATACTAAGCTTTTAAGGTAAATTTTGTCTGTTGACTGCATATGTCGAAGTAAGGGTCCCTTAGTGTGTATACATGTCTAGTATTTACTGCGATAAAGTTAAATGGCTCTTGATTCATACCCCTTTCCGCACAACCAAAATTTTCCGGATCCGCCCCTAAGCGCAGTCCCTTTACTACAGTCGTCTAAAACGTGAGGCTGATCAACAGACACACACGTCAGAAATGGGCCTATTGTTTAGTATGCATCATCTGAAAGTCTGTTCGACTGGCTCTCGGCGTCGGCTTCCAATACTCGGATTTATTGTACGAGTGTTCGGCGTAATTCTGACAATACCCAGTAGCCGTCACTATATACTTTCTAGTGCCAACTGCTTGTGTGGCTCGTCTGTAATTTGACTATGCGACTGGCATGGATAGACTTCCGTAGACTTATGAATACTGGCCGAAAGACTCAACGCATCGGATGAAGCTCTCCATTCTGTAAAACTCGAGAATAATCGTGACGTCATTGTGAGGAGCGGGCAGCTGCAACTAAAGCTTACATATATGCATGGATTCTTTTTGATCAACGATTCTAGCGGCCTCTCATGCAAGTTTCGACTGCAGGTAATGGAACTTTTGCACGTCTGAAAATATTGTGCGATCAAGTGCACAGTTAATTCAAAGGAATCCCAAAAGGTTTGTCATTTCAAAATACCTCCGCGTATAGGATTGAGATTATTAAGCCGTTTCTATAGAAAACAGAAGCCGAAACGAGAGCGCCGAGTGCAGGCTTTTAATTTGTATGGAAACGTCTTACAAGATTATATCCGACTTAGAAGTCCCCGCCTCACGTCTACATGATCTCCCAAAATGACATGTAATCCGCCTCATAAAACTGTCAATCAAACTGTCAATCATGTTGACTTGTTTACAAGGGGAGGCGTCAAGCCAGAATGCGCGGTTTGCTGCACATGCGAAGTTGAAAATAAAATCTAAATAAAATTTAGTAAAATAGATCGATCTGTCTAGTTCACTATAAAATAGAAAATAGAAAAGAGTCTTATAAAAATAAATCGATGCGGAGACTGAATTTTTCTAGCTTGTGATTGGCTACAAATGTAGGGCGACTTGTTAGACTCGTGACCTTTGTTAACCGGCAATATTGTTAACCGGACTACGCAGTGCTAGAATGCTGAAAACTAAGGTGCGGTAGTGAGGTCATCATCGGCTCTGGATCTGAAGCGATCAAGTTTATGGGTAGGGAGTTTTATTGTGGTATATCTTCTAGTAACTCTTATGACGCAGTTCCAACGGGATTAACCACAGTCTGCTGTCCACCTTGCGTTCGCAATTGTCTCAGTTTGATATCCATATTAAGAGAATACAATTTTTCACCAATAATCTTTATCTCAATATGAGCGACCGCATTGTGAGACTATATTTTCTCATTTAAGTTTACAATAACTGAACAGCAGTTGAATTTCTAAAAGATGCATATATTTATTTTAAATTAATTTCCTGCAGTAATGGTTTTAGAGGAAATGTAAGGGAAATATAAACGATCTATACGTTATTAATATTGGTTGTATTGTTTAGGTAGACAGTCAGAGATATAGACAATAGCACGCATACATCATCCACAATTGGAATTGGGATGGAATTAGTCGGCATTTTTGCCGATACTGTGCAGCGACATTTCTATCATTATAGCAAAGGGGCACTTATGAGGTGCCCAGGGACTGAACCCGGCCGGTCCATTATACTGACACTGACGAGTCAGGCGTAATGCTGTCTCCTTAGCCCCGAGCGTTAGGAGGGAAGCTACTACTACCAACTTTAAAGTCTTTGGGTTGACCCGGTTCGAACCCGCGACCTCCCGATCCGCAAGCCGATGCTCTACCACCTGAGCTATTGCCGCCGGTAAAATTGATGATCATCTATTTCTTTAAATATAAATTATGCTTACATGACAGACACAATCACTAACAGCTGTAGGCAAGTTTGGGCTACAGTAGCCTTATTATGACAAGATACAAGTAGATTATAAAGTTAATTCCACTTTCATCATATGATTATGCTGGTTTATACACACATGTACATGTAAGAGTCGCATGTAAACGTGAACCAACTGAGTCAATCTGATTGTTTTTCGAACATGTTTTGTCTTGTTTTCTGCTTACACTTAAATGCATTGCTGTTGAAAAAAACTGTTGTCTGACATTATTATTGAATGCATGCAATGGTAAGATTGTATTTTATTTATGGTAAGGCCCATACATATGTATCAATGAAACTATTGCTTAGCCGGATGCGCTCATAGCAAGGTTGGTCCTTTTATATTTAAGAATGTTTGACAGCTATTTGATTTAACTGTTGGCATATATTCAGCGTTAAATAGTCTTACATATAAAACAAGACAAATTTAGGGCAGATATTAAAATAACGTTTTCACAATTAAGCTGACATTGTATTAGGATGTTCGATTACAAGCAAAATGAATGTCAGGTGTGTAACATTATCGACGGTTATGTTTTGTTTAACAAGATGGCGACAGCATGCAAGTATGCTGTCCTATCATCATGGATTCTTGTTATTAAAACGGCAAAAGAAGCCTTACAGAATAAAACAAAACAGCAACAAAACACGTTTTTTTCCAAAGATTTAAAGTACATGGGAAATACTATGCAAACTCGTGCCTGCTTGAAACAGAAATGTGCAAATACATACATTTTAGAATTTTTGTGTAATTAGAATATTTAGTTGCTGCGTCTCCTCTAGTTTGACGTGTTATATCTCCAAAATACATTGGATCCGTAAGACATTCGACAACCAAAATTAAATATACATGTGATTCGGTATTACTGACAACGGGTGGTTGTTGAATTGGCAGTTTTTGTTATAATTGCTCCTGGCAAGGCCGTTTGATTTAACATGTTTTGCATACTGAAAATTAGGATTTGAGCATTTTTCAAATGATGTAACATAATTGACCTTTAGAAATGCCCGGTGAGTTAATTAACATAAACAATTAACAGAATCACTGCCAGGTATACCAAACTGTTTGTACTGAAAACTTTCTTTGGTTGTGTCATTTTCAGATATCTACAGGCCAAAGCTACGTAAAGGTACACTTGTGCGCAAGTATCATTGTTTCTCCATTAAAAGGATACATGTTTTAGCGAGGCAAGCGATGTATGTGCAAAGAAATAATTTTATCTACTTTGAAAAAATACTTAGCGAACGATTAGAATTAACTTGTATACACGTCTTTCTAGTGAAAATACTTATTCACATAACCATGTTTATAGTTTTAGGACGTCAAGTCAAGTCGCATATTGTTGGGTGGTATATTTATCATCGAGGTTAATTCCATGTTTTCTGCACTGATCAAACGTGCCAGTCCTCTGTAGAAACATGGGATTGAGAATATTAAGAAAAAAATGCTCGTTCGAAAAACCAGACGCCTCGCTTCTCATGCCAGAATTGATCATGTGTTTTGATTGATGCAAGTATATATAACCCAAGGCTGTTATTTGTCTGCAAAATAATTCATCCTTAGCCACAAGTTATATTTTAGAAACACTGTGGACAGGAAATTGAATTATTAAATGAAGTAAACAAACCGTTCCTCCAGTATCTTATGCCGTCATCATTGTGCTAACATTAATTTGAACGTACTTTTATATGAATGATATACAGCACTACCTCACGTAGATCTAAATATCTATTAAAATGGCATTAAGCGATATTAGTTTTTTGCTATGCATAATATACAGGTTCGCACGATCATTCCGTTATGTAAACATGCATTGAACAAACATAAAGTACACGGACAGAAGATTGTAACAAAGATAAACTGATGTTATAAGATCGATATTAAATTTTGGATTGTATTATATTATAATATTAAAAAATACATATGTCAATGCATGACTTCAGTAAGTCTTGTCAAACTTAACTATATAACTTTCTAAGTTGTTTTTTTTTTTCAGAACAGAAAACAGCTGTATCATCTTTTGGACATGAAAATCATTTTTTATAACACGAGTACATTTGCTAGTAACTTGGTACAACTCAGTCAGCTCAGTGCATGAGTTCAAGTCCCGATCGAGACAAGAACTTTCATGTGCGAGGGATCTTTACGTATTGTGTTACGTAGACGGTTTTACCAAGACAGTCTGGATTATTCCTCCACAAGTAACAAGCTGGAATTCGCCAGTATGGCCATAACTGTGTCGGTGCGATGCAGTGAAAAACAACAACAACAAAAAACAACAACAACACTTTTGATAGCATTGATATAAGGTGATCATCTATATAAAAATTTTTTTGCATTACCGAGTGTTATAATTTAACCTTACTCATATGCACAAGCTATATACATGTAACACCAAACTGCCCCTAAAGTGTCTTTTATCTAAATATACTCTCTTGTACCTCATGACAGAAATAACTTCAACAAAGAATCATAAACAGGATGATACCTTTTATTGCAAGTAATTGATCTTTTCCTTCTCAAATTAACATACCCATTTACTTACAATGATCACTTTTCCTCCATTAGTATACACTCTTAACAACATTTGGTTTTAATCCTTTATATTTCGAATGAGCAAAGTTATATACATGTTTACGGAGCAATCGTCATTCCACTTCCACAAAATTAACAGCCTCTGTAAATAAATAAATGCTGCGCATAGTTAAGAAATAATAGGGATACAACAATACAATATACACATACAGCAGACCTTGTACTGGACTGAGTGCAAGATTGAAAATCTCTGGAACTACTCCTTAATTTCAAATTGAAATCAAGAAAGGTATATCTATTCCGCTAAACGTTAGATGCATTATGTACACTGAGGAATAAGAATAAGTTTTTTTTTAAATAGCCTCGGTTTTTTAAACAAAGTAACATATCCAAAATTAACTTACCTTACGAAAACGTAAAATTTTATTCAACTAATAAGAATATCGATAACATGCCACTTTTCAAACCTTGTCTACAAGCACACTGTTCTATATTTAATTGACATCGAAACTGATGGTCATTCCTCAAGGAATTCAAGCTGATTCTTCTATTTGTTATGCATATAACCCTTATAGATAGGCTTTACGGCTGTAGTCCAGCAAGAGTACGTATGCTTGGATTATATAACAGTCAATAAAGCGCTATGCAAAAGACACAGAAACATCCACGTCGATAACAAATATTTTCGCCAGCTGTTCGTAAATCGCGTTCTAGCAGATTTACCGTCAAGAAACTTCAACCTTTACATAGACTTTTAGTTAATGTATGAGGTCAATAAAGGATTCGACAAGAGAACTTAAGTATTAATCATGATAATGGACCAGAATGGTTCATATTCGATCCACTGAATGCTGGGTTAATAGATATATCTATCTTTAAAAAATATGAAAGAAGACAAGTACATCCATTACATCAATTTTTAGTGTAAGATCTGTTAGAAACTAGTTTGAAACGTATTTCTATATATGTGAGATCATGTCAAGCAACTATTCCAATCACACTCTGTACAGAGAAAATAAAATTATGTTAACTAAACATAGAAAGTGGTTTCCAGCTTCTTTAAGTGAACAGGGCAGATTATCATTAAAATAAGTCTGCAATCATGACCTTTATATAAAACGATACAACCAAACGTATAAATTATACGAACCTATAACACGTGTTTTATTCCCTCAAGACATTACGCCAAACAGTCATTATTTAGAATACGATTCAAAATGACAAAAATGGTGAACCCTAGATTTAGCAGTAAAAATTGTCTTTGGATGCGAGGGAAGAGGTCCGAATACAAACATTAGAACAGAACACAATTTTCATTATTTTTTTTTTGTCGTATAATTGCAAGTTACACAAATCAAACATATGCATATTGTAATGAAACAATTACAAATCACAGACGAGGATGTAGCTACACGTTAAACCACATTTATTTCTGATATTTATCAAATGCTCCCCAAGCTTCCTTGATCCATCGCCTTTGGCACAGGATCATGCAGGCAAATCCTCTTGTGGCGGGTCCGGGTTCTCCCCATGGGAAGCCCACCCGAGGAGCGGTAACTGTAGCGAGCTTCAGCCGGCTACAGGCTAAGTTCACAGGAGGGACCGAGTGGAAGACGGTATATTCTACCAACTCCAACAATACGCCTGGCCAGCGCGCTGGAGTAGGCCAAAAACCTGCAGACCAATGAAAGACGAAGAAAGAAAAGGCCGTATAGCCCATGGCCACAACGGGCAAGTTCGAAAGAAGGCAACGAAGACCAGCGCCTTAAAGAATGACGCCTTGGAACTAAAGCCATCCGGACGTTGTAAGGCAGAAAAAGGTGAAGGTCACACTGCCAAACTGTATATATGTACATATAACACAAGAACCCTACGAACAGATGACGACCTCAACAGACTGCTAGATGAAGTAACACCAATAAAATGGCACATTTTGGGGTTGAGTGAAACCAAAAGAAAAGAGGAAGGGCTAAAACAGCTACCAAGCGGAGATTGAATCTATGAAGCTGGAAAGAAGAAGGATAATAAAGATGCGACAGGAATGGCTTTCCTAATTAGTAAGAACTTCAAAGACTACATTGAGAAGATGGAAAAACACTCAGATAGGATAATATCATGTGCAGTCAAGCTGAAAGGAAAATGGTCAATGCAAATAATACAGGTGTATGCCCCAACAACAAGCCACGGAGATGAAGAAATTGAGAGTTTCTACGATGACCTAGAAAAAGCAATAGATCATAAACATTGTAAATACCATATTGTTATGGGAGATTTTAATGCCAAAATAGGAGAACAAGAACAAGGGGAAATCTTAAGGAGTGTTGGACCCTTTGGCCTGGGTCAAAGAAACGAAAGAGGAGAAAGATTGATCAACTTCGCCGAGGAAAACAACTTGATAATAACAAACACCTTCTTTCAAAAAGCAAAAAAGAGAAGATGGACATGGGAATCTCCAAACGGCGAAACAAGAAATCAGATAGATTTCATTCTAGCACCAACAAAAAACATGGTCACAGACTGTGAAGTAATAACAAAAGTAGACGTAGGCAGCGACCACCGAATGCTACGGGCAAAAGTAAGACTAAACGCGAAGCTTGAAAGACTTAGAAGAATAAAAAGGAAGAGACCCAAGATGGTGGACCTTAAGACACTAGAAGAAAACATGGGCACTTTCCAACTGGAGCTGAAAAACAGATTTAAAGTCTTAGAAAACGATGAGGCATCGATTGAAACATTGAATACGATCATCACAGAAGAAAAGGAAAAAATCGAAGAAAGCAAGGTAAAAGTAAAGAAAGGAAAGACTCAAGAAGACAAAGATATTGAAATACTTGAGGACAAGAGAAAGACATTGAGAAATAAAGAAAACAAAAGCACAAAGGAGAAAATGGAATATTCAGAGCTAAATAAAACAGTGAAAAAGAAACTTAGAGCAAGAGCAAGAAGAAAAAGAGCAGAAATGATACAAAATGTGATACAGAAAGGCAAAGGACCAAAAGAAATATATAAATATGGAAGCAAAAAGAAAATCTCATCTATGTACAAAGCGACGGGAGAGACCACAACAGACAGAGAAGAAATTATGGATGTATGCTGCACATTCTATCAGCAGCTGTACACGACAACAGAAACAACACAAGAAGATAGTTGCTACACAAGAACCGACCCAGAGGAACCACCGCCATTCATAGAAAGTGAGATAGAGCAAGTTATGAAGATGATGAAGAAAGGGAAAGCACCAGGAAATGATGGAATAACAAGTGACATTCTAAAATTAGGTGGCCCAGAAATTACAAAATACCTAACAAGGGCATTCAATGAAATTCTTAGAAAAAAGCAAATACCACAAAGCTGGCAAGAAGCCAAAATCATAATTCTTTTCAAAAAGGGAGACCCAAAAGAAATTAAGAACTACCGACCGATCAGCCTTCTAACACATACTTACAAAATATTCACAAGGCTACTCCAGAACCGAATGGAAAAAATCCTAGATGAGAATCAACCAAGAGAACAAGCAGGTTTCAGAAAAGGATTCTCAACCACAGACCATCTACATGTATTGAACCAGCTTATTGAAAAATCAAACGAATACAACCTCCCATTGTGCCTAGGGTTTGTAGATTACGAAAAAGCTTTCGACTCAGTGGAACACTCGGCAATTTTTCACGCACTAAGAGAAATAAACATCAATGACACATACATCAAGATACTAGAAAAAATATATAAAAGTGCGACCGCAAGAATCCACCTAGACAACCACGTGTCAGAACCCTTTGAGATACAGAGAGGAGTGAGACAAGGGGACCCAATATCACCCAAGTTGTTTACAGCAGCCATTGAAGAGGTCTTCAAAAAAGCAGAGCTCAACAAAAGCATTACAATTGACGGAGAACACCTTACAGACTTACGATTTGCAGATGATGTTATACTTTGCACGGAAAACACAGAAACCCTGGAAGAGAATCTGAACAAACTAAACAAAGAAAGCAGGAAAATTGGATTGCAAATACACAGGGGCAAAACAAAATACATGACCAACCAGGAAACTACACAAACAGTCAAGATAGATGACGTCCCTATAGAAGAGGTCCAAAGATACACATACCTGGGACAAAATACAACCTTCCAAAATAGAACAGCAGAAGAAATCTCAGTAAGAATCAGGAACGCATGGCATGCATTTGGAAAATATAAGGAGATTTTCCTAGATGGAAAACTCCCAATAACATTAAAAAGGAAAGTATTTGACCAGTGCATCCTCCCAGTAATGACATACGGATGCCAAACATGGACACTAACAAAACAGTTGGCACATAAAATAGAAACAACACAAAGGGCAATGGAAAGAAGGATGCTCAACATCAAATTGCTAAACAGGATACCATGCAAGAAATAAGAACAAGAACAAAAACCAAAGAAATACTCCAACATATCTTACAACAAAAATGGAAATGGGCAGGACATGTGGCAAGATACTCAGACAACAGATGGACAAAGAGATGTACAGACTGGCAGCCGAGAACAGGAAAACGACAGAGAGGCAGACCAGCTAGAAGATGGCAGGATGACATCAGAGAGATAAAGGGAACAACATGGCAAAGAACGGCTCAAGATAAACACCAGTGGAGGCGGTCTGCAGAGGGCTACATCATGCAGTGGATGAACGATGCCTAGCCAATAGCCAATAGCCAAAATTTATCAAATAAGAATAATGATCACATTTTAATCGCCAGAAAGCGCGACACTTTACTTGTTAATAATACAACACGGCGACATCTACAGAACTTTTTAGGAATGACTGCATATAGACATCATGAGCATCTGTGTTTACAATTAAAATACTAGACGCATAACATAACAAGAGGTTTGGGGGAAAATAGTTTCATCCATATATAAATACAACAAACAATACATATAAATTAGAAACACCCACATTCGAATCGAAACATGAAGTCGTGCGTGCGTTCGTGCGTGCGTGCGTGCGTTCGTGCGTTCGTGCGTGCGTGCGGGCGTGCGTGCGTGCGCGCGCGCGTGTGTGTGTGTGTGTGTAATAAGATTACAGTGTTTAAGTTTTTATTAAGCTATCTATAAAATATCGTTATCTTCAGCAATCGTTTGCTACAGTAATTTAAGGGTTGTGACATTTTATTTAGGCATAGTTGTTAAAATGCAAATTTTACTTACTTGAAAATGTTCACGCAATATAGTGAATATCAGAACGACTGTAGAAATTCCAATATCAATCAAAAACAAAAACGATGATAACCTTCGTAATAAATAATTTTCTGAACGATAAATAAGTGTTATTGTTCTTCAATGTTGGTGTCACTTTGCTAAATTCGAGATAGTAACGATTTTTAGCTGAACTATTGACTAAGTTGTTTGACTTTTAACTGCTTTAGGGAATATTGTACATAGCTGTAATATGGTTCTATACAAGCTCCAGGATTGTATTCTATATATAAGACATCTTTTAACTCACAGGGCTTCCAACAATTATTCATCTTATACCCTTTTTAAGACCCTTCAACATTACAAAAAAAATCGTATTATTTATTGTAAAAATACTAACATTTATTCAACAAAGTACGTCTTCCCCGCAACATTTTCGACATACACTTTATCATTTGTGTTTCTCATAGCCTACTCCAAGATTCCGGTTGTTCAATTAAAATGACTTGTTTCCCACAATGGCCAGTGAGATCGCAGGAAGACTGACATGTCAAATTTGTCTTGTTATTTCCAATAAATAACTTATCGTTTTAAACTTAAGTGAAACCATTCACAGATTAATGATGTTGCTTGTCCCCAAATATGTACATCAGACATTAGATTCGCACGGCATTATTTTTATCAAACAAAAAATTAATGAAAGCTTTCAGTTATATTTTAACATTCAGTCTTCTGAAAACTGTGCTTACATTACCGATCAATAACTGCCGTATTTTAAACAACAATGAAAATTAAATTTTCATCTTGCTTTTGTTTCTTCTTGCTGTTGCAGATGAAGCAGCCGCAACTTAAGAGGGAAATATTGCATATGAGGGTAAATCGCTATTTAAAATTAAGCTCATGATTTGTTGTTAAAGTGCTTTAAGCATCAAACTTAGGCAATGAATAAAGAGTTAGTGTGGGGCATGGCTGAATGGCCAAATAGCAACTTCTCCGACTGCTTAGCCTCTCGCCGCTTGGATTCGAATCCCAGCCGTGGCGTTGCACTTTTCGTGGGATTGTCTTCAGCTACATGTAACCTGAGATGCGCCAGTGGTTCTACGCAGATATTTGTCTGAGGTCTTTCTCCACCAACATATGTGGACGTTGCTAAAATTGAGATTAAGATATTTTATTTTACTAATAAGGACTCTGAGTTATACATGGATACAAACATTATATTTTTCATACCGTAATTACTTTCCAGGGCTCCTGAGCGAGTGGTCAGAGGTTCCAACTAGAAGAGTGATGTATCGTGTCCGATTAATCTTCTTTGACAGTCCCAAGACAAGAACCGGGCAATTCTCGTCAGAATAACACGAATTCTGAGGCGAACTATTTGATGAAGCCATCTTTATTTACCAAATACATCATCATATACAAGTATATGAAGACATTTTATAATCAATGAACGTTAGCTGTCATTGTGCTCTATGTAAGCAGGATTCAAATAAGTAAGTTCACATATATGACAGCACGAATCAATTCCAGTAAGCCGACATATACTACCAGCCCAAGAAGAGGGAAACCAACCATATGAAGGACCCGATAACCATCGTTTTGATAATTAAAAATTTAAAATAAAAAAGAATTTATTTAAGAACAATTTAAAAAAGAAAAGAAAAACGTTCTATGCTATATATTCGTTCTGATAACCAACATTGCATGGTACCGCTTTGTTTTCTGGCTGACTTTCGAATTTTTGGCGAATCTCCGTGTGGCTCAATAAACATAATTTTACATTGCATTTTACTTTAACAATTGAAGAATGGAAAATTTAGCGAAGTTGTCAAATTTACCCAAAGTGTCGTTAAGTAGATTATTGCATGTATTAAATCCAAGCAGAATAAAGGCAATGCGTATTAAGTATAAGTAATTCTGTGCCACACAAGATCATATAGAGTCATCATGTTAGACTAATGGTCAAAAGGGCTAGTACAAGTACTCACAAACAACTGGCACTGGTCCAAACCCAGCTGATAGCTTTATTTCTGTCCATCTTCCTTAAAATAATCCAAATAAGTTCATGATAATTATTTCGATGGTTATACATGTATGCGTTTGGGTTATTTGTAAGCGCACGATATTTTCTTTAATTGGTTATTTGTATATAAATAATATTACTTCATATAAGAGCTTAAGTTAACGTTAACAACAATAATAATTTAGTTCCATTTGTTCAATGGATGATAACCGTGTATGTGTAAGTAATAAAAACGTGTATGAAAATTAAACAATATTAATTGATACTGCAGTTGACATTTGCAGACAGAAACATTAAAATGCTTTCATTTGCTTGTTGTGTACAGGTTTATAATATATAAAAGTATCTGTGGAAAATGCTTTTGGTACCATCACTATAAAATAATGATGTACTTTACATAACACATTACATTATATTAAATTTTGGCTAGGCACATTGATTATAAATGTATTGTCAACCACACATGTCTCCATGGAAATACAACATAATTAAAGCATGTTTCCACTTGGGAGCTGTTTTACTGATCATAGATTGTGTTGATGATGGGGACTATCTCAGCTGAATATCCATTTTATATGACCCGTCTGCGCAGTGCTGAAAATGACACTTCTTGTGTATTTACATAGAAAGGTACGCGCCAGCCCCATTCTCTGAAAGATGAAGATAATATAACCCAGTATTTTTTTACTCACATTTATAACCTCCACATAACTCCGAAAGATAAAACAATTAAGTGCATGGTACACACATACTGCCTATATTGGTCTGTAAGTCTATATTGAATTTGAAAAGTCCATACGTATTAATAACCAGTCTGTTAAAAACAACATCACATTTCAAAATAAACATGAAAAAAATGAAGCAGAACTGACTGAGAGACTAAAATTGTTGAATTTTTAAATAATAGCCTTAATATAATATAATATAATATAATATAATATAATATAATATAATATAATATAATATAATATAATATAATATAATATAATATAATATAATATAATATAATATATAATATAATATCGGCTTGTTTCGTGTACAGCAACAACCACTACAACGACAAACACCCCTGAATCCATGAATGATACAGAACAAGCACTGACAGTTCATACCTCTGGCGAAACTTACAAATCCGTCTGAAAAAAAAAACACATTTTTTTAAAAGTCGTAAGAAAGTTCCTTTTAGAGGACGTTCTAATCCAACATTATCTGCCCTATATAGGTAAACATAATAACAAAGTGCTTCTGACAAAAACAAGGTCGCATAATATATTTTAGGATAAACTGCTTACATGTATGCTTGTAAAGATACGTATTGCTGCTTTTAAGACAATTAATGTTCTTTAAACTATAAGTCGTCAATGAGTCATTGTAATGTACAGTAGTACACCAGCGTTTAAGGTTACGCTATTCAGATTAAAGGGTTGTTTACCGTTGTAGTATTATTAACGTTTTTCGCATGACGTAGCATTCGCGTAATAGCTAGAAAGAAAAGGATCATACTAGAAAATTCATTTGTTTATTTTTAACTGGGTTTCGTGAATGTTCTAGAAATTCGTTGGGTCTATATAAGGGCTTGTTAGTTTAAGTTTGGACATAAAGTTTGGACATATAGTTTTGAAATACTTGCAGCGTCTATATTAAACCTTTCTGTGATGGAACTTACGTGGACTTATTATATTCTACAGTGATATAAATATTAATGTGTTGGATTTGGAATTATATTAATTACACTCGTGTATTATTCTACCTTTGGAATATTTCAACTGTGCGTATCTACTAGGACATTCTACCGAAAACTTTTCAGGATTATTCGACGTTGGATTATTAATTGCACTATTAATGGGAAAAACTGTAAGCTAACATTTATTTTGTATTCTCAAATTTTGTCTGATATATTTGTTATGATTTTGCTACGCCATATATTTACATGTGTATTAAAATATTATTGTACTAGTTTGTTGCTGGCTTGTTCTTTCTGTCACACCATTTCGTCGTTTAGTAAACGTGCAATTTTATAAATAAATCTTTAATAGCGACACCGGTCGTAACAGCCATGTCACGGATTTTTAAATGGCGTTGACGCAACTGAAGTTTTAATAACATAAGAGATGTTAAAATGTAGTGGCAGGATGATTTGTTTCTAAATTTTACTTAACACATATAACAATCTTAAGTCACACTCTTATACTCATCACATTATTTGCTCGGTTTCGTCAACATTGAGCTTTATTTTGGATTTTCCTCAGAATTAAATATCGTTTCTTCCTTTTATCTTGTATGATTGACATATTATCATCGATGATCAGTCATTTCCTTCGTTTCTGTCAATCTATACAGACACATAGGCATGTGACTTAGATTAAGCGTCAAGGTGCGTCAAATTGACATACATAAGTCAATAAAATGCTGCCGATTTTTTTTACTTACTAAAAATGTTTAAACAAAAGTATGACACATAGTTCGCCAGAATTCAAAAGGACATGTGTTATAGATAACTTACACGATATCTATATACGTTTATAAAAATGACAAGTTGATTATAACTTGAGAGAATGCTTCATATTTAAAACGAACTGCATAAACCTAAGGGTCAACATGGCCCGAGTGCATTATTTTTTTTATATGCCTTAACTTAATTGTCTTTCTTGGTAAAAAAACGTATAAACAAATAATCTTAAGATTCAAGTTAATATATTAAGAACAATTTGTGTTATCTACGTTATCACCCGACTGCCAAAATAAGTTTCTTTTTAGCCAAATTTGTGTTCAAATAAACCATGATCCCATTATAAATAATGTAATGGAAGAACACATTTTCACCAGGCAATGGGGGTAGGTTTGTGAAGAACATTTCATTCTATTTTAAGACCGTAATCAAGAGAATGTTTGAGATAATAAAATATTTTATTAAAGCGATAAAAAGCTTTTATAGCCATACGTTTCAACAGTTGAATACCGATTTCTTGCCTTGTTCTTTTCAAATGGCATTTTGTTATTTGTCTCAAGATGTGTAAAGGTTCTATGAGAAATGCCACATTTATTAACATTTGAATTACCACAAGACAAAGACAATATGAATAGATAATTGTTTAAGTGACGGGAACATTGAGACGAGGTGTTTCAAACATACAGTAAACAAGTCGACAGAAACCCTATTGAAACTCTAAATATTCTAAAAGTAATTTATATCAGCTTTGAATTTACATAAACTTAAATTTTGGCATTTGTATGCTAGTAAAGCTTCTAGTCTAACGACCCAGAAGAACATCTCGTTTATACGAATTATAGTCAATCAAATCCATTTCTGTTTTAGAACCAGTAAATAAAGCCAAGAAGACTTGAGTACGGTCATTGATATATAAACGATATAAATAGGAATAAATGGTCTACTGGGAATTTACAAAGCAACATGAAAACCCACCAGTTGCAGTTTGTTCTGCGAATCTGAAAGACATTTACAATAAACATGTCCTAGTATGTCTTTGTCATTACAAACTGTCGAAGCCAGCCTTGAAAAATATAAGTTTATCAAAGTTGCAATAATGAGTTTCAGTTTTCCTATTTACTTAACTTAAGCTTTCAAAATCATATTTGTTTTCATGGGTCTATATACTGACACGTACTTTTCACTGTGAATGAGTTTGTTTTCTGCAATATTTACATAATAACAATATTTGTTAAAGATTTTGGCGGAAGATTTGGATTTATTTTGTTTTAAATTTGATTTTACCCTTCAATATCTATGTTGTAAACGATATCTACAAAGTTTGTACAAATGACCCTCTTATATATTTATGTGGTGCTACGGTCGTATTTATAAAGATACTTATCACTGGAACAATATACCCTGGTTGTTTAATCCTGTAAGTAAGTAAGGATTATAAAAGTTAATATCTATTAAATAAGTTGTAGTGCATAGTTACTTCTATACCTTCAATTAACATATCAACAAGCGAAACAAATATTGCATTTGAAGATAACTCAACACTATAAATATATGGTGAAGTTTAAAGATGAACAGATGCCTAACGATATTTTATTAGTATCACTTTTCG
Source organism: Sinonovacula constricta (assembly GCA_007844125.1). Classification (NCBI taxonomy): domain Eukaryota; kingdom Metazoa; phylum Mollusca; class Bivalvia; order Cardiida; family Solecurtidae; genus Sinonovacula; species Sinonovacula constricta. The sequence goes on from CM017563.1 coordinate 28,965,684, forward strand.
TCGCATTACATATATTCAGTACATATAGTTTCGAACAAAATTAAGATATAATTAAACTTCATTATCAATTGTTTGTTTTTTCTTAATATAATGTATGAGTGTAATAAGCAGTGCGGAATTGTTGATCAGCTCTTGCAATTATAGAAAAAAGTATATATACTTCAAGTTTATTCTTCCTTGTGCTTGATGTCATATGTATGTCATTGTATAAGTATGGCAAGATACTAATCTTGCATTTTCTACAATAAGCATACAATGGCACATTTAGTGAATCTATTGTACACATAGAACGCCTATGATAAAGCAAAGTGAATCGGCTACATTTCTTCCTTCCCAAATGTTTTCTATTGAAAATTAAATAGAAGCTAATTTAAAAGCTGGTTCATTGTTGAAATCATTGTTCAAGTTGTATTATCTTATTATTATTTTGATGGCTTGTAATATAGCATTCGTAATCTCTTTACGATCGGTATCCGATTCAATTTATTGGTCAGGATCCAGCATCCATTAAGATGCTTGTTTAAACAAAAATGTCCTTGAACAATTTTTGTATTTTATATTCACATGATTGGGTATTGGATCTGGAAAATGTATAACAAGAGCATGTTGTGTACATTGATTTGTTGCAAGGCATGTCTTATAAGTGTCCAAAAACCCAAAACACGATTTTAGTAAATATGGTTCAAATAATAAATGTGTTAATACAAACACAAAATCAAAGTTTCTTGTAAATAATAATTTTATGCAGTGATATTTGCTTATCAGATTGCATAAAGTAACACTTAAAGTAAAGAGACAAATATTATATGGCTGCAAACACTGCAATTGTTATAGGTCAAACTGTATACTTTAATTAAATACATTGTATGGTCAATTTGGAGTACACATTGGCGAAAGATATGCTGTCTTTGTTTTTTCGATAACTTATCATATTTAAACAAACAAACAAAAAAAAACACAATTCTTCATGCTGCTGAAACATATGGCGAGCACATGTTAATCATGATAGAATACAGTCATTGATTTGTTTCATGGATTTAGCTTTGTGACTATTGCGCTGTAGTGCATGTAAATAAAAATTTGATTTTGTAAACTTTTCGGCAAAGGTTTTGGATTTATTCCACTAACATTCATAATTTACTTTTCTCCTCGAGTGTAAGAACGCTTCTTCACATATTTGTGTACGGCTGTTACATAATCCTAGTCATTTGAGAACATTTTGATTCGTTAATCTAGCCAATCTTCTCAATACATGACATATGAGATGCGCATTTGTTCGCTTTGATTTGATGGGCACTGGACTTACGTAACCCGTTCAGGCACATTTAACTTACGTGTATCAGTCAATCAAATGCCGTCGTCTTGAAAATACCTCGCACAAAGATGCATTTAAAATAAGCACTTTGATTAATGATTCCGAATGAAATATTAGATAATTGGAGATCCGCGTAATTAAAGCGATATCTAGATATCTAATAAATCTTTTTGCACTCTTAAACGCCACGTTCAAGTGACATTACCTTCTGATTCCAAAATTTAACAATTAGATACAATATTGCAATTGTATATTTTAATGCACTTTTACAAAACCAAATTTGATTTTTTAATGACAGACTGTCTTACATGTACCGACGTTGTTCTTTTACATGTATATTGTCCATGTTTTCGTGCCATGTGTGTTGGCTAAGCACGCATTAAAATAATAAATAATAGATCTTTTTATTGCATCGTTGTTCTCTGGCATCAATTAAATGGATGTGTAAACAAATCACCCTCAGTGATTCTTAATTAGGGGTATATGAGTTTATGGATATAATTTTGCTGTTTGACCTTCTTGTGATGTAAGTTACCATCAAATTGTAGGCATTTGTTTTTTACACGGATTGATTGCTTTATGTCGTTGGTTTTGATCGCGTTTGGGAAAAAATCGTCTTGAAGTAAATTCACCAAAGTATTACATCTAGAACTATAAGGACCGCATAAGTACATTTACGATGTACAAATTTTTGTGCCATATGTAGATATTTTAATGTTTAGATTAAACAGGACAGCACTTGAAACGCCATCATAGCGAGTCTTGTATGCCTTTATACACACTGCAAGAAACAACCGGAGGTTACAAATATATGTGGTGATGACTGGTTGTTTATAAACACAAAAAATTCTGTGATTCAGTCCGCCGGGCAATGTACATGTATCAACAACAAAGTTGTCTGCAGCCTTACAGGCTCCCATCAATACAAAAACGTTGGCAATTCTTTTTAGATAATTTTAATTGACGCCGCTCTTGAGAGTGGTGCCTCTTATGGAGTGCGTAAACAAGAAATTGCAGCTGTTATGTTAGACTTTTTTTCTGAGAAAAGAACTGAGTATTCCTTTTTAAACATTGTAGCTTGCAGCAACAATGTGTAGCTTGTAAACAAGTAGGTGGCATTGGCAGGAATTCGCAACTGTTCGGCGAAGAATTGTTTAACGACAAAAACTGAATATACCGATGTTAACAATGCAGCTTGCAAACACAGATGTATCAGAGATCCAGAAAAATAAAGAAAGTAGCAGATAATGGGAAGTATCCCACCAAAGTTATTGTTTGTTACTGTCAAATGTTTAGGTAATTAATCGACAATGTAAGAGAGTGTTTAGTTTACAGGATAGTCATCTTCTTGTGTAATGCGCACTTTCTCTACGCTGCCTTGGATGTCTCACATCATAGCTCTTATTTGTACTTCTGTTGCATGTAACCTACATGTATTAGCAAGTAAAAGTCCCGATTGCGTACACAATTTTACGACAAATATTTGAACAACCAATATCTCATATTACGGCCACCACGTCAAAGGTTTAGCAATATTTTTCACTGTTTTTGTTAGATTTTCATCATGATAAACAGGTGATTTTGTTTCATTTGGGTATCTGTCTAAATAAACAGTCAGTCGAAATCATGATATTCCGCGCGGAATGTTTTAACTATTACAATCAATTGCCGATATTTTAATTACAGAAACAAGCAGTGTTCCAGAGTGGACCTTTTAAGTGGGACTTGAAGGGTCATCACAACACCCCCACCCCACTCCACCCCCTCCACCCTCCACTCCTCCCCCTCCCCTCCACTCCACCCCCTCCACCCTCCACTCCTCCCTCTCCCCTCCACACCCCCCCTCTCCCCTCCACACCCTCCACACCCTCCACTCCTCCCTCTCCCCGCCACACCCTCGCTCCTTGTTTCCTTCTGACGAGTAACGGGAGCAATAAATCACCGTATCCCTTCAATTTACGATAAACCGTTGCGGAATTATTCAAGATTAGACCAATAAGATACATTGGATTCTGTGTCATTTTGACAGCATAAGGAAAATGAATGACCGTTTGTTACTTAGCTAGCTCAGATGTCTACATAGAGGATATTGTAAATCGGGATATGGCGTAAACATACAACTCGTCTGTTTTTAATGTCCGGCCTAGAAATGGCATTAATTTGTCATTGGAATGTTTTTAGATATGTAAAATATATTCTGACATCAAACAGATTAACCTGTCATTAAAACCTCATTTTTATCATTTTCTCAAATTAATCTTTATTGATTATCTAACGCTGAAAGCAACATAGTTTTAAAAGCATGGATAAGCAAGTCTGACAGACTTACAACAGCACTAATATTTAACAAATCTTGGTTTAACTAGGTAAATGAAGACGTTTTTGACTCATACGATGATTTGGATCCAACCCTTAATGCTACATCACATATGATAAGAAAATTATTCAACCGTTTGTACACACGGTGCATCAAACAAATGCGTATACGGAGTAAATAAAACCATCCCTTTTATTGAACTTCTGTTAAAAAAATCAATGGTGTTATACTAATGTCAAACTGAAACAGTGCATTTAAAGCCATTCCAATATTCGGATGCATCATTTTTAACAAATTTCACGCAGTGATCTAATAAAACAGTATGGATTCTAATTCGTTTCTTGTTTGTTTTTTCTTATCATGCCAATCTGTCCCAGGAAGCCGGTTGTTCAATTATACGATCGTGTATCGCAAAATGGGCCAACGACATAAACAATGGATCCCAGACAGGCGGGCAATATGCCGTGATAAAGTCTTTTTTTTTCGGTTACAGCAAGTTGAAAACATTCACCGACCACCGACTAATGTTAACTTTATTTCCCTAGTTTGATTTTGAAAACAAACATTGCAATATTTAATTCCCAATGTGAATTGGTACATTGTTATTTAAATAAAACTATGGGACAAACTACATTATGATGTAGATACACTTGCCCATTCATTTTTCATTTGCATGTAGACGGGTTACAAAATGTGTACTCGGACCTTAGTTCTGGAATAAATGTAAGTTTTTGCTGTAAATTATTTCCAAGTCCTGGCACGTTTGTTGGACATAGAATCAAAATTAAAAAAAAAAAAAAAACGTTTAATAGGACAAAGCGCCTTTTAATAAAATAATGTATCACTTCGTCGTGCAATCTGAGTTTTGATGGTCAGCGAATCTGGCATTTATTAACTTTATGTACGAAACAGTCATTCAGTGTAACAGCATTGTGACGAAAACGACTCGCAACCTTTCTGACGTCTTCTAGCTGATGGAGTTATTGTGTTTGGCTTGAATTTTATTTAAATGTCTCGCTTTAAATGTCTGCATAACGTTGCACTTTAAAAGTGATATACATGTATATGGACAGAAATTAAAACTTGCGAACTACTTATTTATTTGTTTACATTCAAATTGAAGGTTAAATCTTATATAAGTCATGTGACTGCTGGCATACGTTATGTATTTAGCGCGCAGGACAAAGGTGTTTTAATCACGTCTATGCATTGCTAGTTTATTATCGTTTTGTCGTTTTGAAGATAACAACATTTCTCAACCGATAGCTATTTCCCTTGACTATTTACTCACTATCTGCGTAGAACTAGTACACCCAATAGTTAAAACTTCTATCAAAGCCCTTATAGAGGCGCAATTTTACTTTTTGTTCTATTCGATTTTTGATGATTGCAGATATTGTTCTTATGATTAATACATACATTTAAAATAAGAAGGAGGAGTACATGTCTGAGAGCATGGTAGAAGAAGGAATCGTCACTGGTGTCAATATGGTGAATGAGCCATCGAGATAAACACGATTTACATTAAGTTGTCAATCAAAAACGCTTCCATATGCATATACATGTAAACATGTTTTATCTTTCACTCCTCTGTGAGAAATGTAATTGGCATAATATTTAACCTTTCGCTCAAACGAAACGTTGGCAATATTTGTAATTACGGTAATTACGTTACTACTTATTATTATATTATAATAATGCCATAATTTAGCTAAAAAAATACGTCACCACTTTGACATTTCTTTGTTTAAAGGATCGGTTTCTTTGCATTTAGGAAACCTCTCAGGAAATGCGAGGTTTAAGCTCTGTTAAACCGGTTGAGACTCCCCATTCGGCCCTACTGCCGACAGACCGTTTCAGCGGTTTGCTCTATTTTGTATAACACCTCGTCACATTTTCCTGACCTGTGATGACCTTTTTCCTGTGGGATTTTCAATTTTTACATTTGTTTAATAATTACAGGACTTTGTTATATTTTCTTATTTTCCATTTCCATTACATTTTCTTATCTGATTAAAAACGCAGATAGGGTTTATATGCGAATCACAATTAAATAAGAACATTGGTTTAATTTGTTTAACAACGTGTCAGTAGTTACTGCTTCGAACTATAACATTTATAAGAATGCATACTGAACTCAAATACTTGGAATTAGAAATTTCGAACACTTTTAGTTTATACGTTTATATGAACCTTATCAACATTTTACTTTTGAATGATCTACAAAATGTATTATCACTGGTCATGTATTTGCTTTAGCGCTGTGTGTATTTTATGCCAGAATCAATCATGTCTTTGACAGTTTACTCGTTTACTCGTGGTCTAGTAGTAGTCAAGACGTTGGGCTCAGGATCGGAGGAACACGAGTGTGAACCACGACACCGACCACGTTTGTCCTTGTGCAAAGATTATTTACCGCTTGTTTTCCCAGGCACTTAGTAACTTAGTGAATGTTCACCAGAGGGTGTGGGCTGTCGAGAATATCGGGTGATATTCTTAATAGTCCTAATCGACTTTAAATAAATAGGTTTAAATGTCACAATTTATTGATTCAATCTTTACTCCAGAAGAGTAAATTATTTAGGCGAGTTGAATAATTTTTCCGCAGAACTTTGGCTCAATAATATATTGGCAACCGAACAATTATTAAGAAATATGTATATGCACATGACAATATTTATAGATACAATGGCATACAATTGGTCAAAGTAAAAACAAAAGCAAAATAATGCCTCCTTTTTTATATCTATTCATTCAAGCCGTTTTCCTCAAAGATATTGATAAAAGAAACTCTATATACATGTACTTAGGTCAGCAACTGTTAATTATGAATGATACTACTTAAGAATTATTAAGTAACCATCATTCATCAACAAGACAAAAACTATTTTTAACAGGCCTGATATAAAAAAGACATTGTATGCAAATAACATTTCGTACTTCCGGCAATTATGAATTGCACGAAGTTTTACATTTTAGCAATATTTTAACAAGTGATTTGACATCGAACGTTGCATCTTTCACTAATAATAAATTTCTTGACAAATGCTCGTATTTCTACATTTCGCTATTTGATAGCTATGAATATGTTATGTTTATTTTCACGAATTATTATACACTAAGACTTTCTGACAACGATGGACGCATTTGCACAATAAAATGAATAGATAAAATTATGACTTCAGTTTTCATGTGGACTGCATCATAAAATAATAAAACATTATGTACTTTTCACAGTGTAGAAAACTTTCATTTTAAGATCATCTTGAGTATTAATTAAAGTTAAATGTTCTTCATTACTTTTTCATTTAATGCATACAGTCTTGCTAAGTCTTTAATTTTTTAGAGTTTCACTTGAAAAAAAGTGGTTGTAAATTTAACTAACACTCAAATGGAACAGGTGTTGCACCAATGAATTAAAAAAAAATCTTTGGTACATTTACGCTCGTCTAATGCTGAATATGCAGGTATATAACATCGAACATAATGGCGGTACGCTAACTCCAGACGTTGTAGACATAACTAAAGGCTGCAGCTTTAATATACAATTAACAGGTTGCCTTGAGAAACTTGAAGACGTTATGTCTTAAAACTATTTACCGGAAATGCGTGTCAGCAAATATATTTAATGTGACATTGACGTGTTCCAAAAAGACAGGGAATCTGTGCGTTAATGTACATTCCTTTGAAAATAGCTTTCTTTATAAAGTCAATTTATAATAGAAGCTTTAATGCAGAACAGCTTAGAGTTCTTTAGTTTCTTGAATGTCTTGTTTAATTTTGCTTCATACAGTCGACAATTAAATGCTTGTACGTATTTTTATTGGAATGTTTTAGCAATGAGATTGCGTAAATCTGAAGTAAATGTGAAGTGTAAATTGCATTAAAACCGCGTTTTTTAGAGATTGCTAGTATGGGTTCGATGTTGCATAACAATCCTTTGTATGTTGCACGTGTCTGTCATGGTTTTAAAGCGGACTACAGTTTAGTTTTACTTTTAATCAAAATGGCCATCAACTTTTATTCACATAGGACGTTTTAAATTGTGAAAATAAGAATGGTTACTTTGTGTTGTTGTTTTTTTATAATGATGTTATATACGTATTCATTGATAGTAAAACAATTAATAAGATTTTGTTTTAATAAAACGTAAGCCGATACATATATCAAATCAGGTACTTGGTTGATTCAAGTTTCATGTAAGCTTGGTTCGATTGCAGAACCATCACCGCGGGAATTATTGATTTGCCTCGCTCTGAAATGTTACATTCTTCCACTACTGAAGTAACTGCATAAAGTCAGTTAAGCTGACCACTAAACGCAGGATTCAAGCAGATCTGTACCGGAATTTAATTTATCAACACGCCGGACTTTTATCATTTAAATGTATGTTGTTTTGTATGCAATGATACCAATAAAAGTGTTTACAGAATGCACTTTTATAATGTACTACAGTTTACGCTTTTCTTTGCAAAAGCTGATCTACCTGTTTACAATTTGATTCGCTTGAAATATAAATATTCGCAAAATATAAATTGTTTAAATACAAACTTGTAATTTTTTTGTAATTTCAAGCACCTGAAGACCCATCTCTTCTGCGGAGGGAAAATGCTGGTGATTTTACTTTTAAACTAACGTGCTTTTTGATTCCGGACATTATCCAAATAAATGATCTAGTGAGAAATTTTGCCAAATATCCTTCCTCTGGGCCGCACAAAACATCTCAAAAGGGAAACACATAATATTGTTCTATTGTTTTAACACCAAATTTATTAACTTTCATAAATCAAATTCTAAAACGACCGGAAACAGAAATGGTTTATTTTTAATTAAAACTGGTGGTGCTGTTTAATTTAGTCATCCTATTAACAGATGATAAGTGCAAGTCTGACAATTAATGCGGGTCCAGTTTTTAAGTACAATTAACATCAGAACATAAACCCCCGTTCTGCATAATTTCGGTATCTTAGAAGATATTATTGTACAGGTGCCCTATCCACAGAATCTTTAAATGGCCTGCCGTTAAAGTATTACCAGAACATTTACTTGATTTTTGTAAATTCCAAACCGAATGTTTCTTTTATGACATACACTACAAACTGCCTCACTGACTAGGCTTCGTATGTTATACATAGGGGTCAATTGCAACGTTTTGGCGGTTGTCTATGCAATACACCCTTTGTTTCTAATTATTTGATGCCGATTTTATTGTTTCACGAGAATAAATAGATGATCTAAAGTAAAAGTTACATGTGATGAAACTTTGACATGCACATAAGTAGCTGGGATTTTTTACTTTTGCACTATTAGGTTATAATATAGTCTGACTTACGAAATGTTATGCGCAATCTAAAGAGGCGTTTTCATTTTTTATAACGACTTTCCATCTGTAGATTATTATATCGCGAAAATGGCTTTAATTTTACATAAAAATACACACAAAACAAGGACTTGAGATCTGTTGTTCATGATTTTATGACAAAAGTATATAGATAAAGATTTGTTATGCTAACATATGCTAACATTGTACAAAAAGGCGTCCTTATATACAACCATTAATATTCAACCGGCGTTAAGGAAGTTTTGTTTTTGTAATGTAAGAAGGGATTAAATAAAACAAATAATATTACCTGAAAATCATTTATCACAAAACTGACGTCGGTTTGCATCCAAAATTGCATTATTTTGATAAACATACAATATATATATGCCAGAAAAGATTATTTTGAAGTAGGTATTAAAGACTGTGAGTTAAAATTATATTATATTATTATTATAATAGATATTTAACACTTGTACCCATTTGTTCTGATATCTAAATTATTCTCATAGTAATGGACTAAATTATATCTCATTATTCAAATGCACTCATTTTTTTTTAAATATTTTCAAACTGTATTGTTTGAAAAACATTTTATTACTGAAAAATCAGAGGGTTTCAAGACAACTTCAGGTCTGCAATTAATGTTAATATCGGTGCCGACGTTTTGCTAGCTGTATTATTTAGTTTATCAATCGTAATTAAGACTGGTGCAAATAATGAATTTGACATTGAACTAAGCATTGCAATTATCAGCACTGCGTTGCAATTTCAAGCGGCATATAAACATTCAGCCATTCTCTTTTGTAAATTGTCTTTACTTTATACTTTGCGAAACGATCCCTATCACTACTGACGAATATTTAAACAAATACGACTTTTAAATGAATTGAAGACTTTGGGAAAATAATCAAATGCGAACATCTCGTCTACAAAAACATTATAAGGAATTTTGGGAAGACGTTCTATGTTGATAGATATGGAACACAATAAACAATCCAGAACAAGGGGTCGAACAGCTAAGTTCCATTATTAAACATACCATGACAATCCGATAAAAGGGCTGTTTTAAGTATCGAAAATAATAGAGAAAACAGAAATCACGATAAAATATCTAAAATGTAAGAAATAGATAGTTGAAACAAGTACAGGTATAAACTTGTAATGTATTGGTCATACATATGAACATAACAATATAACAATATATCATACATACATATAAATATATAATATATATATATATATATATATATATATATATATATATATATATATATATATATATATATATATATATATATATATATATATATGGCATTTGTAAAGACTATATGCCTCATTACAGTCTAAAATTTCTAATCTTTAAAGTGTTTGTTTTCGTCTTATCAACAAAAAAAATAACAATTGTGACTGCTCAAAATCCATGTCTCCATTTTGTCTGTTTGATTTATTTCCATTCATTTATATCAGCTTTTCCATAAATTATAAGTCATAAAATGAAAGTGTTTTTGTTAAGTCGCATTATTATTTTTGGGGAAACACTTTTCATTTTGTAAATGTTACATGTTTTATTTGTACCATGTAGACATACGCCTTGTATCCCACATGCTCTCGAAGCGTATAAAGTAAAATGTGTTGGCTTCTAAATACGTGATGCCAAAAACTCCAAGCGGTCTGTTAATATTTTAGACGTTTAGTTGTTTCACGCTGCCTTTCAATACATTGTTTCTGTTATCATTTTACAAAATATTGTTCCTCTTCTAGAACATAAGTTTTATGTTATACAACCGGCAATAGCAGTAAGATATCATTTTTTAAGATGTACTCGAATGTTTTCCATTAATGATTGATGTATTATTCCAAGTTGCTAATCTGTATTGTCTAGACATCTTGTGGCTGCAGCTGTTGTTTTGATAACTGGTGTCTCAAAGTTAAAGCAACATAATGTTTGATTGCCTTGTTCTTCTTTCGCTCGAAAAAATAAGGTAAACCATTGTATTGTTTATTGGGTTTTTCTTTCCATCAACAGTAGTTCAGTTATCTAGAGATGATATCCATTTGAAGTAGATACAGTGTTGCATTCATTGTGTATAGCATGCCGTAAACACCTGGCATTATACCACACACAGTCGTATTATCCTGACACCAGGCCAGCCAGTCGTGGAACTACCTTTATATTTGCTTGAGCATTAGCAAGGGAACTTTAACACTACCGTTTTAACGACTTTGGTGTGTCGCGACCTGGGATGGAACCCGTATCTTTGTATTGTGTGTTTAAGTATAAATACGATGTTTTATTTCTGCTGTTTGTTGTTGTTTTTTTTCTTTTGAGGGAGGAGGGGAAAGGGGGCGGGCTTAAAACATGAAAGAAACGATAATCATTCTCGTATAGAAATTTTTAATAATATTTACTAAATTATCCTTAGTTATTTCAAATTGGCTAAATTCATGGTCTTCCTGAGTTGTTAAAAAAGAAACGTAACAAACACTAAACAGTTTTCTTGTATTCTTAAATCAGTTTCGAATTATGCACCTGATAAATCAGCATGAAAGTTATCAAATGCAACAAATTCGTGTTCTGTCGTAACAAAAGAGCCTTGCCTTTGAAAGAATTCAAGTTGCATGTATACTGAAGTACACAAATGGCAATAAAGAAAACCGTTTAATTTTTTTTCCAGGTTGGTTTGTCATTTATATGGCGAAGTTTGCTGTATATGTCTATTTATTCTAGTGGTTGACACATTTTGCTTTGTTCTTGTTAAACTGCAGTGCTGAATGTATATTGAGGCCACTTTGTCAGCTGACCAAACACAGAAATAGTATCATTCATCGTGGTTTCAGGCATGATAAAATTAACTAACGTTCAGAAAAGATTTTTAGTGTAAATTAATGTTTTGAAGTATATTAAATATAATAACTTAATTCACCTTATTTTTCGTCAACACCCTAATGATGGGTTAATATTGCAATGCCTTCATCATGTTTGATTACTCCAAGTTAATTTTAACATATGATGAAAATACAAATATTTTAGGTGATTTTTATATCATCGGAAATAAGTATGTTTACTCAATGTCAGCAGACATGTACAGAAATTACTTTTTAAAAACATAAATCTTTATAGTGAACGTGTTACAGGATAAGATTTTTTTTACCAAATATCGGTAATGGGTTGATAACGTTATCAATTACATCTTACGCGCACACGTTTTAGCTAAAGAGGATGATCAATTATTGTGGTCTATCATAAGTTACAGTGAAAAATCAATACTCAGAATTCAAGTTATCTGCCAATCGAAATCTTTTGTCTTATTAATTAACTGTGTGGTGGTAAAAATCTTAAGCTAATTGAAGCAGTTTCATGAATGTAATAAATGGTTGTGTGTGTGTGTGTGTTTGTGTGTGTGTGTGTTTGTGTGTGTGTGTGTGTGTGTGTGTGTGTGTGTGTGTGTGTGTGTGTGTGTGTGTGTGTGTGTGTGTGTGTGGTGTGTGTGTGTGTGTGTGTGTGTGTGTGTGTGCGTTGGTGTGCGTTGGTGTGTGCGTTTGTGTGTGCGTTTGTGAGTGCATGTGTGTGTGTTTGAGTGTGCGTGTGTGTGGTTTTTGGGAGGGTGGCCGTGGGGATAAATGTGTGTGTGTGTGTGTGTGTGTGTGTGTGGTGTGTGTGTGTGTGTGTGTTGTGTGTGTGTGTGTGGTGTGTGTGTGTGTGTGTGTGTGTGTGATGGGTGTTTGGTGTTTTTGTTGTTGTTTTTGTTGATGTGTTGTTTTTCAAAGAAAGCAAGTAGGCATATGTGTAGAAGGAGACAAAACTTTATTCAAAACAGGCTTGATAACCTAGTTGTAAAAGCAATGAAAATAATGTGGCATTTATGAGTATGATGTCAATCTTTATTTGTTTTAATCATCTCTCCTGCCAACTCGATTTTATGTCTATTTTTACTGTGCACTCGTATGCCATACATTTTCTACCCTCAATTATTTAAATTACATTAGAATTAGATTTATTTATGTAAATTTTATTTGAATATTATTTAGTTTGTGACACAAAGAATATCAAGCGCTTCATAAATCTCCTTATAAATTAGTGAATAACTATTTATTTAGGATATAACTTACCTTAACGTTTCAATTTTGAATAAATCATGTTTTATGAAGAAACTTAAAGAAAATCCTCCGAAAGTTTATTGACTTTTTGCTGAACTATTAGCATCGAAGAAGTTTTGGCAAATAAAAGAGCTGTTTTTATTTGATATTGAAGATAAAATATTGACACAAAACAAAACATTTTCAAATAATAAAGTGTAATCTCAAACAATGATATCAATTTAAAGTGACATAGTCGGTCGAAATTTACATTTCCAATGAGAAAGGTGACAGAATCAAAGGTACGTGTATCGTAGTACTTTTCAACTATCTTTTAAACGTTCATCGTTGAACATCCTCAAACATGCGGAAAATGTGAAAGTTTCGGCTTGACAGGAAAACACTGATTGGTTCCATAGAAGCGCAAAAATTTAAATACATATAAAATGCGGACTTAATAACACTATGAGTCATGAACCTACATATCGCTTTAAAACTGAACCTGTTTGTTTTCTTTCGGTATGGCCTTATACGTATTCTAAACACTGTCAAGAAAAGGTGAAAAGGAAAGAACCAATAAAATAACTGACCTATTTTAACAAAATTATTATCTTTTCTAAAGACAAGGCTTGAATGGTTTGTGTATCTATATATTTCCCATTCAATGCGTAATGACTCTATGTAATGTAATGTATGCAATGTACTCTCCAAAGACTCTTATGCGGCCGTCTTTGTGTGGACCTTAGAGAGGGTTATACTTGGTATTGACCAGGCAGAACTTACAATGGGTATCTAGACAATATGTTGTTTAAATTAAAGTAATGTTGCCTGTAGGAAAAGAGATTTGCTTTACTTGATGGGTTAGACAACTTACGGTTAAAAAAAACATTACGTGGCCTAGCCCAAACCTAGGCGAAACTAAAAATTTAACACGATTTTATTTTATTCACAAGCAACCTGCTGAATGCGAAAAACATATTAACACTTCATTTCAGTCATGAACAAAATATCTCAATTATCAAGCTCTGTGCACGTAATGTGCTTTTAAATGTTTCTTATATCTTAAAAAAGTTTTAAGCCAAAAAAAATCACTAACCGGCCTCAATTGTAACTTGTTAGCTCTTTCATTGTTCTTACCTTCTTACAGTGTCAGTAGTTTTCAATTTTAACATATACCTAAACATAAAGTAATAAAGCCGTTGGCCTTGTTTCATGTGTTACTCTAACTGGGGACATGCTATGTTGCAACTCGCTCTGCTAGAGCGCAGTATTTGGTATTTTAGGATGAGCTTACAACGCATATGCTCCATTACAGTACTACCACTCGTTGTCTCTAGCTGGGCCACTATTTCTTTACACTATGGTCTTAGATTTGTCTGTATTCAAACGCAGTCATGTTTCAGTTTTTCAACATGTAACAACCAACTTTTCCATAAGTTCATACACTTTAGTAAGGGTTCACCGGGGATAGTTTGCGTTGCGTTTATGGCTTGGACATTAGCTTCCTTTATTTTTTTCCCAGAATCGTTTAGGGCTGTATCGACATTAAATTAAATAGCTTTGCTGCGCCTTCTCAACGCCTTGTCGTTTTGTTTTACATGCACTTTTAATGTATTATAGTTTTGAATGTGCACTTCATAAAATCGTAATTTACGGTTGTATTTGTTATCTTGTATTTGCGTAGGGTCTATTTGTTGTTGTTTTTGTGTTCAAATTTTAGATGAGTGCAACATTCTTTTGGATGTGGGAATAGGTATTTCCTTTCAATTGGCAACGTTACCTTTCCATTCCCTCTCTCGAGTTCCAGTAGAGTTGAATGAACCCATATAGTTTTGTGACGCATGTACAGATCGTGACTCTCGGACATAAACGACGTGAATATGTTGACGGACCGCTTTGTGGATGCCTGCTTTATATGGGCTTTCCGTCGATACTGGAAAATTGTTTTTAAATTTGATTTTGTTTCTTGTGTTATTTATTTCTAAACCATTTATTCTTAGTTATCATGACACATGGAATTTATTCGAAAATACCTTTTTTATCGAATTTAAAGTATGTATTGACATTTTCGCTGGTGTGTATATAATCAGCATATGATACTTTAGTTAATAGCAACACATCTTTAAAAAGCAATACTTTGATTAAATATAAACTTGCACATAAATGGCTCATTGAAACTTAATATAAGTGGTAGACAAGACCTAACAATTTATAATGTTTAATGACATAAAACATGAATATTTATTAAAATAGTATGGCGACTGGATGTAATCGTTCCTGGAAAAGTCCTATCAATGGCGCCATGTTGTACTATAAACAACTAAAGTGCGGCGCTTAAATGCATTGAAATTTCGGTTGATTGTTATCAGATTTAACTTCTTATTTAGTTCTTATTTAGTTTAGAATGTAGCTAAATTCTCGTCTTTCACTTGAAATTGGTAAGTACATGTACTACATGAATACGGATATGTTTGAGTTGTTAAAATTGCATTTTATGACTGTATACACTGCACACGTCTAGGGAAAAATTCTGTTCTGTTCTACTTTTTGTGCCTCTTCCCTCGCATCCGAAGACAATTCGTAACTGCTAGATCTTGTTCTAGCCATTTTTGTTATTTTAAATCGTATATCCGACTACTTGACATATTTTTTGTACAAATAAAACATGTGCTACTTCGGGGTTTTTTACATGTTTGGTTTTATCTGTTTTATATAATTCCATTTTCAAATCAATGGATACCGCCATTGTTTTGTCGTGCGACCGTCCGCACGTTTCCGTTTATAAAACAAACACAATTTAACAATTGACCTACCAACTGTTTGGATATAAAGTAATAAGACATCATCATTTAGTAGAGGCACAACTTTATTAAATATTTACTTCCCTCTTATATTTACCAATACGACTGTGTTTATCAAACCTAAATGTGATTTACCGTGGGCACATTATAATAAATTGTATATATTTATGATAGATTGTGAACAAAATTAATTAACAGTTGAAATATGGAAAACATAGTTTACTAAAATACTAAATTGTGACGTTTATTCGACAGCTTCTTAAATAATGAAATGGTTATGTAGTATTAATTTAAGAAACAATAATATACATTGTTTCTATTTATTTCTCATTATAACAAAGAATGGAGAGATTTCATTTAGTACATTCTATAGACAGTAACAACCTATGACCAATTAAGTTCCCTCATTAGCATAAACCACCCTTAAGTGCCGCTTTATTAATCAGGACAAATAAAACTTTCAGGAACCTGAAGTTAAGCATACGTGTATGACTTATTAACATTGTTCATTTTATTATTTGACAGTGTTATTTCAAAGTGGCAACTTAACTGTCTTTTAATGGATTGTAGCTTCTTTACTATGTAGGAAGACATTAGCACGTACCGAGAATCTCAGTGTGGCAGTACCCTTACCTTCGACGTTTTTTACCCAAACGTGTACGGAAAGGGTCAAAGATGATTCGAATGCTATATTTGATTGACTGGAGATTAAAGTCATGATTATCTACCCCTTGTTACGCTGTCCGCTAATGCATTTGGTTTGTTGATAAAAATCTCGCTCCTGTTCACTGTGTTTTTAATCATTAAAACTATTTATCGAAATTCTAGTTTATCTAAAACCATGATACACAAAACGTGTATATAACACTTCTTATTTTCTAAAAACGCTCACACTCAAATTTCCTTCAAAATTGAGTTTTTAAAAAGCTAAACGCAAACAGTTGCTCTCTTTGCAAACGTTCATGAGCGTTGACATATTAGTAAAATATAATTTCCGAAAACTAGTGAGAGCGTTTTCAGACAAAACATAGTTTACAGTTCGCTATTGAACAATTTACAACTTTGTAACACTTTTTTATTTACTTTTTCTGCAAAGTGGTTTAGGTGTATACTTGTATCTTTTTTTATTACTTTTGATTTGTTATACATAGATCTACATGTTGCAAACGTGTCAGGCGCACATTTAGTGTGGTATTAACGTAAGCTACTTGACGTTACGTTCTGTTGTTGTTCGCTGTTATTTTCTTTGAAAATATTTATTTTTTTCTGTATCATTTGTGGTTAGCAGTTTATACTTTAGCAAGCAGAGCCAAAATGTGTCCACGCAAATAATCCCCACCATAAACAGGACCTGTTAAGTCATTCAGACTGGTGTATATGTATTATTGAAAGAGGTTATAACCATTCTAATATTTTATTAACAAAAGAAGTTTTGCTATTGTTAGGATAAATGTACCGATCACGGTTGAACAGAAAGAAGCACGACGGCGACATTTGATGCTTCGCATCAATGCTCTCTTGTATATCAGACCTACTACCTCACAGTGTATGGCCTTGTTATGACTTGTATATTTATGCATCGCTTATCACGACAGACATTGTTCTTCTAGTACTACATTGTATGTCAATATAAACTATTGATGTAGACAAAAGATTCAATGAAGGCTGGCAGTGTCACATAGTTAATTGCCATTATCTATCTTATGTTTTATATAAAGAAAGAAGATACCAAGAAAGGTTATAAGTACTTTCATGCGAGTTCGGAATGGCTACGTGTGCTAAATAAGAAAGTAAGTAGATGAATTTATAAAGATGGCATTAAACAACATAATTGTATTATTAACAATCAACAATGCAGAATTTTATTATTTATTTTTATTAGTAAAAATTGTATTTTAAACATACACAGAACTATTTACAATGGGAAAAAGGTAAAAAAAAACATTGTGACTTAGCTATCCTACATGTTGAATGCGACTATATCGTCATGGTTATGGAATGCAATATTATTTGTTTTTGCTGTAGTGTAATCTGTCAACGTAACATGATTGTCTTGGGAGATGCCTTTTTACAGGAATGAATTATGTACTACACGAGATGTTCCAATAGTGGTCGAATCGTGTTTTAACTATTTAAGAGAGACAAAACAGTGGGATGAAAATGGAACACATTCTAGAATACATCATTCGTCTTCTGTATTATTTGTCACGACGTCACGTCTTGTCTATAAAAGAAGAATATTATGTCATTAATCTCGCAATATCAGTTGGTAAACAAAACCTGTCTAAACAGTAAGAGCTTAATCTTAAAAAGAACTTAAACAGTTAATCGGTTAAGGGTACAAATCGTTTATGGGATCTTTTTATTAAATATTCACAAATGAATAATTGGATGTGTTTGTCATCAATTTATGTTGGGAAGAATAAAAAGGAAAATGAGACAACATTCGGTAGTTTTAAGAAATTGCTCTTTCACATTTTAAGCAGACCAACGCACTGTTTAGTGATATGGTGGTGCCAAACCTATACATACTTTGTAATATAATTTAGTTAACGAGGTGCCAATTGTCCAATACTACCTCAATATATATTTTATTAATTTGTATGTATTTTAATTTCTATTGACTTTTCGATTTTATTACATGTAGTGTTGGTCACTGGCTTATGTGTCTGTATTTGTCTCTCCGTTATCTATTCAAAGAGATAGCTACTTACGGAAATATAACACACATAACATTAGTATTTGTGAAAGATTTATCTATTTATGAATGAGGTCATTGTGACCATGGTCTGTTTCAAGCAAGTGGCTATACAAATAGTGTTACGGGCCTGTCTAAATATGTCTTGTTGGCATTTGTGTCTTTACAGAGGTCGACAAATGATCCGATTCGTATTATTCTAGTAGTCTTTTATCAATTCAACGCTATTTGTTTATCTGGAACAACATCTCCTTACCCATATGTTTCACCTGACAATAATATTCGTTGGCAGGTTGCAGTTTGTAGCGTGCTCATGACATGCATTAAGCAGTCTCTGAAAATGTTCAGGGTGACATCTATTGGCATGCTCTAGACTGTAATATGGTGTTTTACGTATATATTTTCTTTTTTTTTCCTTTAATGCATACCGGATTATTTACAACGAATTAAATTAAAACTAAAACAGAGGATGTTTTAAGAATTATTATTCACTTATTGCAGCTACAAACACACTAGAGCTACAAATATTGTAAGGGAGCACTCATAACCATTTAGGCTACTGATGGCCACATACTTCTTGGGTTCGTGCCCCGTTCAAGCCTTACACTTTACATGTAATTTATGGGGCGAGGCGGTGGG
Source organism: Sinonovacula constricta (assembly GCA_007844125.1). Lineage (NCBI taxonomy): Eukaryota > Metazoa > Mollusca > Bivalvia > Cardiida > Solecurtidae > Sinonovacula > Sinonovacula constricta. The sequence continues at coordinate 28,984,854 of CM017563.1, forward strand.
TCTAATTAGAATTTTTTTTTCTGCGGTCTTTCTTCATAGAAAAAACTCAGCGTTGCTATGATGAATAATGATGCAATGTACAATAAAAAAAACACCATAACTGATTAACGTCTATACATTAAACAAAAACAGGTTTATTGAAATCGAAGGAAACAAAAGCATTTATCCTTCTCTACTTCTTCGACAGCAAAATTCACAAGAACTTAAGCTTCCCTTCGTTGGTTATAATGTCTTTCTTTTACGTACATTTTTGTATTGTAAATATTTAACATTAAATTAATGAAGTTTAAACTTTGCAATCCGACAAATAAAATAAAATTAATTTCATGGATCATCCATTGTTTTCTCATTACTCGTTACTACAGTTCATAGAATGTACTGTACACTTTCGAAGTAATATTCCTTAAAATGTATTAAACAAATTAAAAGAGGGTTGACATGGACTAAAATGGTCGTTCAATCAACACCAAAGAACAACTAAGTATTAAAGCCTGAATGGACGTGGTTTGCCATTGCTTCAGTCAATACCGTAAACATTTAAATTGGTGATTTTAATAGATTTCCATCTCATCCAATACATCCAACAGAATTTAACGACCTCACATCCAATAATGCATTCAACAAATATACTCCCTCTCATCCAATACATCCAACAGATTGACAGTCCTCTCATCCAAAACAACCAACATATTTATCGACCTCATATCCAATAATACATCCAACAGATATACTACCCTCTCATCCAATACATCCAACAGATATACTCCCTCTCATTCAATACATCCAACAGATTTACTCCCTCTCATCCAATACATCCAACAGATATACTCCCTCTCATCCAATACATCCAACAGATATACTCCCTCTCATCCAATACATCCAACAGATTTACTACCCTCTCATCCAATACATCCAACAGATATACTCCCTCTCATCAATACATCCAACAGATATACTCCCTCTCATCCAATACATCCAACAGATTTACTACCCTCTCATCCAATACATCCAACAGATATACTCCCTCTCATCCAATACATCCAACAGATATACTCCCTCTCATCCAATACATCCAACAGATATACTCCCTCATATCCAATACATCCAACAGATTTACTACCCTCTCAACCAATACATCCAAGAGATTTACTGTTATATTTTTATTAGGATAGTGCATAAAACATTCAGTGACTATATTGCAATCCAGTCGCATACATAACATGCACGTTTGATTTTTATGTACATTCGCACAACAGCTTCCTTCAATAAAAGTAAAATATATCTTAAAATGGCTGTATCAATACATGTATACACGATTGGTGATGAGAACGTACTCGAAAACATTTTCTGATGTAAAATGATATAATTAACCAATTTACTGAAATGTTTTTAAATCTCCAAGATTTTACATAATAATAAATAAAAAAAATCACAACGATTTCTTCCCAAGCTTTATTACATGTACTGCTGTATTTACACCGAATGGCTCAAGTTTTCAGATGTATAATACATTTTATAGACAACCTTTCTACCTTGCACGTATATATATATATATATATATATATATATATATATATATATATATATATATATATATGTATATATATATATACATTTATCCTATTTGCCTTTGTGTAGAGGTAGTTTAAATTTGAATATCTTTGGTAATTTTGCCAGCATATATGTGAAATTTCTAAAATAACTGTTAAGCTTAAAATATATTAAGGGTTTTTAAATGCAATAACTGTTATTTTCAGTTATTCCGGTAGATGTAACAATTTAACAGCTGCTGTGTTCAACTAGAGTTACGTCTCACAGGCAACTGGAATTATAGAAAAGTGACAGTTTAATTGCACATAAATGTACGTTGTGAAATATCAAGGTTGGTGTTATGTTTGATTTTTACATTCTAAATTGTACAGCTGGTGAACAATAACAAAATGTTACATGTTCGACAAAAGTTATTAGTAGAAAGAGACCGTCAGCTTTAATCGAAAAAATCGAAAGTACTAGTATATAACAATTTAAGACAACAAGTAGTTAAGAACTTGCTATTTGTTTAGTATTTAAAACCAAATTCCTGTTTATGTAACCTCAGATAGCAATAATAACAATATATGACAAAGTCCCATGAGCATTGCAACATATATCAAAATTTAAAAAGACACAGGACAAAGGTATTCACATATGCAAGCCAAATTTAAAAGTAAGACCAAATCAGTGATGAATCATTTAACAAAAAAGACCAAACCCAACAGTTACCGCCTTGTAACGGTAAGTCGACAAAGTCTGATCGTTCCAAGGCGGTAACTGCTATTTTTTTCTTTTTGTGTGTTATGTCTCGTCTCTGTGGGTTTTTTTCACATTTACATCTACCCTGTTTGCCTTTTTTTCAAGACGTAGTTTAGATTTAAATACCTGTGGAAAATTTGATGGACCTTTTTTTATTTACCCTTACATATAACAGTAATTGTTGGCCTCCTTCAAGCAATATTTTTGTCACCGAAGGTAATTATGGCTTTTGTTTGTTTGTTTGCTTATTGGAGTTATCGTCCCACCAGCAGTATTTCAGTTATTTCGAAACAGTGTACACTTGAGGAAGATAGTGCTGCCTTCACTGTGTAAAGCATGCCGTTAACGCCTGGTATGATACCACACCCAGTCACATTATCCTGGCACTGGACCAACCAGCCGTTGAACTACCCTTATATATGCCTGAGCGTTAGCAAAGGAGCAATACGACTGCCATTTTAACGACTTTGGTTTGTCGCGGCCCGGGATCGAACCCGGGGCTTTTCGTAACGGGAGCCGACGCTTTTCCGATAGCGCTACCAAGTCCGGTAATTGTGGCTTTTTGTTTGTTGAAAGACAAAATTTCATGCTATTGGATGCAAAGGTTCGGTTAAGTGAACGGTTGAGTACTAATTATGTTATTTAAAATTCGTTCAAGTCACAAAAAGCAAAACCATTGTGTTCTTGGCATTGAAAATAGAACTTTAAAGTTCACGTGAACAAACAACAAGAAGAACAACCAATATGCAGTTTTTCATGCTTTTATCAATGTTTATTTCGCTAGAATAATATCTGTAAAATACAGTTAGACATTGTTGGATCAATAAATTTAACAGCAAATTTGTATAAACCGCATTCGGAAGCATTACGCCAAAAGCAAGTAATATTAAAATTCCAAGAACGTGACAAGGGAGACAAATGAAAAGGAGAGAACTTATAGAGACAAAGAGAGACGAGACAGAGAGACAATGGGGGACAAAGAGAGATACTTAGAGAACACAGCCAGCCAGAAAGATACTGAAAGACAATAGGAGACAGATGGAGAGTGCTTGACAGACAAATAAAGAGAAACAAACAGAGTAAGACAGGCAGACAGTGTGACAAAGAAACACAGTCTGAAACAAAAAAGATACAATGAAAGACAGAGAAATAAAAAAGATACAGGGCGAAAAACAGTTAACAGAAAAATATTTATCATTTGTGATTTTAATATATAATAGCAAAGGAAAAGGACGTTTGTCGTCATAAAGGGATGAATGTTTAAAGAACATGGATATTTTTATGCTTGCAAATGAAATGTTAATGACCCATAAAGAGTTTTCTTTATAAAATGATTTATGAAAAAAAATCATATTTAAATACATTTCAAGTACAGTTGAATGGACTCAAGACTGTGTCGCACGTCTATAATTCACCATGACTTTAAAGGTCTTCAACGCAACTAATGTCGACAAAATTTAATCAATATGCAATATATACAAGTTCAAATAATAAACAATTAAAAATGATTGCAGAACATCAAAGTCGCCGGAAAATAATGTATTAAATAAAATGTAAACAGAGCTTTCAACAAAAGAAAATGTTTTCACAATGCAGTTGTATATATTTTCACATGTTAATGACCAGCTATCTTATACCTCGAACCTACATTTTCATTATTAAATAACAGAATAACTCATTTAGTACCATCATCATCCAAATTAACCATCCATGAATTATTCTTAGTACACAATAATTTTCTCGAACTCTTGGTCTATGCCTGTCTTTGTTTGTCATTTTCGTTCATTACAATGTTAATTCGCACCGATATTGTTTCATAAAATGCCCACTGAGTTTGTATGTATTGATCCAAGTATGTACTTGAAAATATAGCAAAATCCACATTAAATGTTATCCCTCTGTTATCCATAGCACATTAATTTCAGTCGGAAACAAATTTAACTAGGTATCTATCTATAAATTCATATTGGCACATTTACATTAGCACCGCGTAACCGAGACCACATAAGTATATGGAAATTCAAAATAGATGGGAAAAGCTCAACTACAGTACAATATGATTGGGAATAAGCTTGTGTACCATCGCGAACTGTCAGCCAATTTCTGTATTAAGTGCTCGGGAAATAAACATGTACATTGTAGCTATAAAAAGTACAACCAAACAGTTTAAATCCTAGCAAAACTTGAATATCGAAACTTTTTCACACATTCATCTATTAAAATAATTATGCAGAAGTCTGTGATAATAAGTGCAGTCTGTCCTTACAGACGAATTAGTGCAGTCATGTAATATAAAAACAAGAATCAGCAAGTAATATTAGTAAGACTTTATTTGTGATTTTTGTCGCAGTTTTTAAATTTTTGTTTTAATTTTGGTTTTTTGTTTGTTGTTGTTGTTTTTTGTGTATATGGTGTGTGTGGGGGGGGGGGGGGTTGTTATGTTGTTGTTGTATTTTGGATCTATTTTTTTGTTTTGTTGTGTTTTTGTTGTTTCTGTTTCTGATATATTTTTTTGTTATTGTATTTTATTTTGTGTTTATTGTGTTATTTTATTGTTGTCTTTTTTGTTGTCGTTTTATTTTGTTTTGGTTTAAGAGGTAGTTGTTTAAAAAACCAAACGTTGTAATATGTGTATAACAGCGTGATCATTTTACTGCTGAAATAGCATAAACATAACCATTACAGTATACGATTGCATCTTAAAGCTGTAACGTCCCCCATAGAAGTTTCTGAAACCAATTATAAATACAAAGGTCGCCGTTCTCGATGATTCAATAATGTGTCTGCATTGCAACCATGTTTTACAATATTTAAACTTGTCCTAGTGTCATATTTTTTAAGTTTATATGTAGTACAAATGAAACGCGTATAAAATAACAAGTATAAATAAAACTGTATGAGCAAGAGAACCGCCTTTATTCCCTCCATTCAACAACGGTTATAGTGAAATTAATTTAAGCAGTTATGTGCATTACATTAATGCACATTTTTACGGCAAGACGAATAAGGGCAAGAAAAAATCTAGTTGTCATTTTTTATTAGGGAGACAGAATTTCACTTTTCTAGATGTTTAATCAAGCCATGTAGGTAGAGGACAACATATTTTTCAAGTTGTAATAATTGGTAAACCATATACATCCTTGAAACGGCGCATTTGTGGACAATAAAATGAAAATATAACATAGGTAACTAGTACGTCAGTTTCAATGTTACTTGTTACACTATTAATGAAGAGAACTTAAAACAAGATTATATACAAAATTAACTGAAAATTATCAGAAAAGATAATACGCAGTCGACGTGGGTTCTGGGCAAACATGATTTACTTAAGTTTCTAATCGAATAATACGGGTTCTTCTATCATAACAGAAGGTTCCAAAGCGCCTGTCTTCTATCGCACATACGTCAAATAACAATTGCATCAAGGTTATCTAGATAGACTGATTGCATGTATTGTTAGCAGTAATCTGTCATTTCTAATTTAATAGAACTCACGCAGAGTGATGGTATCCCTTGTTCTCATCCATAAATTTTAAATGTTGTTTTATGAAGACATGATTTTTGCTAAATACGTATATTTAAATCAGAGATGGATTTTTTACATTCAAGCGGTAAAAAAATAGTAAATTTCATTTGTGACATCACATCTTTCAATTCAATGTTCCACCTTACATTACGAGATTAAGAAATTAATATGTTTTAGTTTTGATAACATTTCAGGATATTGCAGATGAACTGTCTTCATTCAATCGCTCCACAGAGGAATACACAGTAAACTAACCAGAAGGTAGCATTGTGATTACTGCAAGCGAAACTGTCTTGTTTTATGTTATGTACAATTGTGTTCTTTATCTTGCCGAATCTCCAGTGTCATGACAAAGTAAATGTACTGTGTAAGCCAATAGTTTAACTGTAACTTCGCAAAACAATTATACAACACATCACAATTTTCACAATTTTCACAATTGTCTGTGATTGTTTATGAATACGCAATGTTCCGTTGCAGGCCGTGGTCAATATTGTTTGGCGTTGATAAGCAATGACAGTAAATAGCACTGAGGAAATGGTTAGTGGTTAAACATATTCATTGAAATCCAAACACCCCCGTTTCGAGTCTTTGTGTTTGCCAAAATGTTTTCATACAAAGTTGTTTGTATTCAAAGATATCTATAAATAAATAGAGATAATATTGTCTTCATGCAAAGAACATATTCTTGATACAATATTACAAATGTAAGAGGTATAAATATTTTATATATAAACTTATATGTAAAAAATCTTTCGTGACAACTCACTGAGCAAAGTGCTCAAATCGACTTGACCAAAAAAATACCCGCACATAAAATGTAAAAGTAAGACATACAAATACGTATACAAAATTGTGTCTCAGTATTTCGTTTGATAAAATAATTTAATATGCCGAACCTCGAAGCAGCAGCTACATGTAAATACGTTTATTTTATATGTATAAACTAAGCTGACGATTGAGCAAGATGGTTCGCGTGAAATAGGTATGTAATACCTGTAACAGAATCTATAAATAGTATCGCCTAATGCCATCTGAGCTACTTAGTTTTAGACCAGAATATACTATGAGTACCAGGTAAATATCTATTTACCCTTCTCTTAATTCAAGTGTATGCTTTATTTTCAGAGGCTTTTATATAAAGGGAGGTTTAAAAATACCGGCGTATAGTCGCGGAGGCAATGACTGCGCATGCCTATGTAGTCACCAGTTCAGGCTTTTAATAACATCGCTTTCTGAAAAAAAATACATAAAGCAACGCTTATTTTTTAGAATACAAAACAACAAATGTCTCTCCCTATACACAATAGAAATTTTATGGCCAAAGTGTACATCTAACTTTAAAAGAAACAAATAAAGTCTAATAACAATTTCTTTTTTAATACAAGATGGTGAATATATGAGGTTTCCTAATTTATATGATAATTATCACATGTTTACTTCAAATACGTGTTTGTCTTAGCTGCTGAAACCCAATAGGAAGAAATATTTATCTCCCAGCATGTTGTTATTTGAGGCGAGTGCTACGTGCTTCATTGATTTAGGTATGTGGCTATTGCGTTTTATTGCACTTCAATAATGATTTGATTTCATAAACATTTCAGCAAAACTCGTTTGATTAAATCCACTGACTTTAATCATATGATTGAATTTCCCTTCAGGATTGTGTTACTTCCTAAAATCTTGGATAGTTGATATATGATACTACCAGTTCAGTAATTCTTGATTTAAGACAATGCCTTTGATGCATAACGATTGATCTACACATGTTATATACAGGTTTGATAGTGTTTTGATAGTCATCAACATAACGAATAACAGTCAATGGAAAACTGTCGAAATGAAAATACATTGCACAAACGTGCGTGTACATTGTATAATGGATACTAGTCGGGTGATACCAAACGGGACACTTGATGATAATATACTTTAAACATGCATTTTAGATATTTCATGAAAGGTAATTTGCTGGAAGCAATGCTTAAGCTAAAGTTAGTACCTTGTGATGTCTCATATTTAAATTATTCTGCGGATCAATTGTTATAAGGTTTTCTTTATTTTTATAATGGCAGATTGTCTTTGTAACGATGTTCATTTATATATTTTTTTAATAATTCATCGTGGGTTAAAAAACTAAATGCATTTAGTCATCAATGATTTAAATCTGTGAATAAATGCAAATAACGGCTGTCAGTTGGCATATTGGCATTCCAGGGATGCAAATTCCTAAAAGATTTACTAGGCATTTTTGTTTCCTCTTACAAAGCAATGTGCTAAGATTAATTGATTTATAACTTCGGTTCCGGTATTTTTGAAAAACGGAATTTCCCGACTAAAATTCACTTATAGAAACTGAACCTTACCTGGTATTGTTATATGATAGCTGTCAGACTTGAAAATCCATACGCATGTAATTTGCCTGTATTCCATTCATTTACACTGTAAGAAAACAAACAAGTGTTACATGAACAAGTTAAGGTTGGTTTGCCTGGTTTTATATGTTATAGGTCAACATTCAGTTTGCTTTGCAATGTGCATCATTTATCAACTGTTCTCAGTAGCTTAAAATGATTTCTTCAGTACAAAACATGCCACTACCTTTTTGTTACATATAACATGGAAGCTGCATGTGACCTATTAGCAAATATTTGCAACAGATAATGACTTATCAATATCCCTTTTTCTTCCTGTATCATTGGTGATGTATGTTAATCTCCGTAACTGTGACGTCATAAGCATGACATTGTATAATACCAGTCATATTTGTTGTTTGTGTTAAATCTTTATCATGTAAATCAATTTTATGAAACTGACTTTTTGTTGGAATTTTGTTAGCTTTATAAATACATGTTAACCCTCACCACGTTTTTAATCTGTATATCTCAAATAAATGCCGATATTTTAAATAGAAGCACTCCTTATGCTGAAGGTGACATTCAAAATGTTTTTGAAAAGTTCAATAAGTTCTCTTGTTGTTCCAGGCGAGTCACGGCAGCTCTTATTCACTTACCAGTCGCAATAGTTCAAGTGGCAGAGCGTCCGCTTGCGGATCGGGAGGTCGTGGGTTCAAACCCCAGCCGGGTCAAACCAAAGACTTTAAATTTGGTAGTAGTTGGCTTCCCTCCTAACGCTCGGGGCTAAGAGGACAGCATTACGCCTGACTCGTCGGTGTTAGTATAATGTGCCGACCGGGTTCAGTCCCTGGCACCTCATAAGTAGCCTTGTGCTACAATGTTAGAAATTTCGCAGCACTGTATCGGCAAAAAATGCCGGCTTATCCCATCCCATCGCTCTTAGTCACTTATCAGTTCTGTTTAGGATTTTTACTCAAGATTGAATCAATACGACGCATGGGATTGTTTGTGATACAGACAATATAAGAGACCGTATAAGGAGAATGAATGACCGCGTATGGCTTAAAGACGTCAGATGTCTGTGCAGAGGATATTGTAATCTGTCGCTTTCATACATATACAACCAGTAACCATTTACATTGGTCAGTAAAGTGACTTTCTGCTTTAATTGGTAATCTAAGTGTTTATGAAAGGCGCAGTGTTTTGATGTGTAGATTGGTTGACCTTTCTCTAGAATCACTGCAACAAACTTCTTTATTATTTGACTAAAGTGTATGCTATTACATGTAACATAACTAAAGCGTATACCCAGTATCTTTAAAACTGTTTAATATCAATTTATCGTATAAAACTAACACATTGGCACTGATATTTTAAACTTTTAAATATTACTTATGCCTTATATGCGTCAAAATAATCTGATGTTTTGACAGTAAACCTTCGGACGAATCAAGCATCTGTTTGCGGAGAGTCATTCAGTGTAAACATCATTGTAAAGTTAGTAAAAACACGCGCCTTGTATGTTTGATGACGTAACCTATGCTGTTGTTGTGTTTTGTTTGGATTTTATTTCAATGTCTGGGACTAACATTTAAAGGGTGTGTTTTAAACAGTTTTCTTGAATATATGTATACAAATTTATATCGTAACAGCTTTTCTCCTTAATTCGTGGTATAACAAATAAATGGACTATTTTCCATGCTAGCTTCCTATTTAAGTACTTCTGTAAACCATGACAGTTACATGTAGCTGGCAAATAGATAGGGTGTTTTAATTTTTATGACACACATAATAATACATGGACATGTAGTATTCATGACATCAACTTATACACTTACCCATTGAAATGAAGTTCAACTGCATATGACAGCACTTTGCGTCTGAAAGGCAATACTATAGCATAAAATATAAAACAAAAAAGTTAACTTCTGAAAAAAATATATATTATCGTCTTGAGAATGATATGGACGAATGTTACATGTAAGATGTTCTGCATTTAGTCGTGAAGACCTGCCGCTTTCGTTGCTTATATTTCGTAAATATTTGTTAATTTACTACATGCGATATTTTTCATCTTAACGAAGTAACTTTTATTTTTATAATAGTTTAAGTGCAACACATATAATGTAACATCACTGATGGAATCCTACTCATTTTGTATTTTTACTCTTACCTTATATCAAGTACTTAGATAAAGAACATCGGGCATATTATTAGAATACTTTAAGGTATGACCAATGCTCTGGTTTTAACTTGCAATTAACTTGTTGCTTTGAGATAATAGAAGACGGTTTAGTCATAGAACCATTTAGCGGATATTCGTGTCAGCTACCACATTATTGAGACGATGGTATGTTCCGAAAAGACAGGGAATCAGTTATTCAATGTACGTTCTTTTAATTGTGCTATTCTATTCAGTCATTTAAAAATCAAATTAATCCAAATTTCCCAACGTGTTCGAGATGGCCAGACCAAAGTTAGACAGGTAAGACTTTCTTAAGGGAAATGGTGAATATCTTGTTGCACACAATGTTATAAAAACATTAACAAGAATGCATGGATGCAAAACATCAAATTTCGCCGTCTAGCTACTGTTCAACAGTGGTACTTTATGCTTAATAAGAACCCATCCAGACAATAGCAAAACCTGGCTGTTATGAATATGATTTTAATTGCCGTAAACTTATAAAGCATTGTCTGACGTGTGTTTGTTTGTTTGTTTGTCTGCAAAGTAGTATACAATTCTACCGTCATAAACATGCATCAGTTTATTTGCATTTTAAATACGCGATTGTATATATATCTGTAAGAAACTACCACTTGTCTGAATAGAAAAATACTTTTTTATTCTGGTTACTCATCAGATAAAGTATGTGTAAAGTCAAGTATGCCTATTCCTCAAAGTCCATCCTGTTTCTAACTACAAATGATAAAGGCTTAAATTTAAACTTCGTGACAAAAACATCAACAACAACAAAAAACTTTAAGAAACTAAAATTAATTCTTGGGTCTTAAAAGTATAAATAAGTGTTCATAATTAAGGTAATATGTTACATAAAACAATAGAAATAGAGAAACAGTTTTAGCGTGTATACGCGGGTGTGCTTAAGATCCAATATTTAAAAGTGTAATTTTCCACGTGTAATTTTATTTGATTCATATGCAGTATAACAGCACAACAGCAAAGAAATAGGATTCAATACCTTTATTGTATCAAATCGTTGATATAGGTAATACCAAAATAATTCCACAGACAACCCCTCTCTCTGCCGCAACACTCTGCTACGATAAAGGCTTGGTGCCTGTCTGCTACTTTGCTTACATTTCGTAATAGCAAGCTGCATTGTAAATCCCGGCATACTCGGTTTCTTTTGTGAAACAGTAACTCGACAAATAACTCCGATCCTATTTATTAATGTACCCTTTTTCAAGCTTTCCCTTGATATTGTAGACTACTCAGTTTAACGGGACATACTCGGTTTCTTTCAAGAATGTCTCACAGAACAGCTGCGATTTCTTGTTTATGCCGCTACACAATTTTCCCCATAAAATGCACTTCTACGAATGTTTTTTTAGCATTCGAACATTTGGTAAACAAATAAGATTCTTTTCCAAAAAAAGTTTAACAAATTTCTTTCGACCAAACTGAAATCATACAAACACACACACACACAACACACAACACACACACACACACACCCACAAACACACACACACACAACACACACACACACACCACAAACCACACACACACACACATACACACAACACACCACACATACCACACAAACACACACACACCCATACACACAAACACACACACTATACACACACAAACACACACACACACAAACACACACACATGATTGATATGTGTCTATTTACAAAACAAATGGAATGGTTTCCAGCTTCTAAAATAAATACATTGTACCCGTCCCAGGTAACTGTCAGGATTTTTTAGTTCGAAATACAAAAAAAAATATCAATAATGCCAAGGCACAGGACAGCGAACGCTACAAGCGAAGTAAACATTGTACATTATGAAAGAAAGTCTTATCCTTTATTAAATACATGTACTTATGAAGGAGTAAAAGTGCGCATACCCGTATACCCATCCATATGGGAAACATCTTTGTATAGACATAACATGTGTATATACAAATAGATATTTTGAAGAAAACCTTTAACTGTATTGACATGTTTCTTTTGAGGCACAAACTATATATTTTACTCTTGAGAAAGACTCGACTGGTTGCAAATGTATACAATATAAACGAATACAATGATGGATATCTAGACACTTTTGCCAACAGATGCAGTCATGACAATCTGCTGCTTAAATGTTTTTTACAGTTGTACAACGTGTGCGTCACAAGATATCTTAATTGTATGATGTTATTTACTCCTTATACTTATATATAAGTTTAAAAGCAGTGTATAAATGTATTTTTATTACTTCTGAAACTGAAACAACAACTGAAAAACACATCTCTACTGATAAAGGGAATAATTTTTGTTGCGATGTTTCTTCTCTGAAGTAAATATTTATTAATTCGTAAAATAACACA
>CM017563.1:29002093-29189593 GCA_007844125.1 Sinonovacula constricta
GACTGAACGAATAACAACCTTAGCACTGCTTAGAGGTAAGAATAAAATCTGCTTAACACACTTGGTTCGAAATTGCCAACATCGGTACTTTATATTCATGGTAAGAAAGTGAAGTGGTACAAAACTGTAAACACCAAAACCACTCGTATATTTCTACGAAATAGACTTGTCCTGATAACAACGAGAAGTTACGAAAGACAAGATACAAAAACCCACATTTCGAATGCATTTTATAAAGGATGGGAGATGCGGGGGCGATTCAGAGCGGAGTCCAATGACGATGTGTCTTGAAGAATTAATTGCACTTAAATTATACTCGTAATCAATAATGATTTATAGAAGTTTCAAAAATGTACTAAAGTGATTTAAATATCATAACGGGTTACAATTTTAAAACAAAAGTTATATCTCAATAGAATTTGTTTGACTTGGAAGAGTTATTAATATAACGAAATATGTATCAGTTGTTTAGATAACAAGAAAATGAATGGTTATGTCAATTGAAACATATATTGTATTCATTGTAACTGGCATTTTCGCAAATCTTATCTTTTTGAACTATGCATGTGTCTAAGTCTTTTAAGAGTGGTAATGCTGTTTGTATCTTATGCAGCACAGCACTGGTGAATCTTGGTAAATACAGCATAGAATCGATTGGCTTCAGATGAAAGTAACGTAATTCAACTTTAAAGAAGGCTTAACATGGCACCTGGACCTGAATCTGGGATCGGCAAAGGAATATTAATGTGTGCTTGCTCCTTAGCATTTCCTCTGAAACTACTGCTTATTTGTTGATTGACTTCACATTTTTGTTTCCATCGAATTGCTTGAATGTTGGCAGAACAAGGTTGTGGAACAAGTAGATAATGGGTGTTTTGTAGAGTGTTTGTTTTACTGTCAGGTACCTGTGTTTTTCAGCCATGTATTTCATTATGTATCTTAGATCATTTCCAACTGTTAGTTTTGTACCCTAATCAGCTTGCGAGATAAACATACTAATACCCCGATGGCCTATCTATCACTATATGATAACCGGCAAGTGTATCGAGCTTATTTTGGAGAGGCAGCTCATTTCTGATTTTAAGTTCAATGTTCAATAAAATTGTCCAACTCAGCTGCAGGGTTTTTTATGCATTCACATTTCTTCGAGGTGAATCTTTATTTGCAGATTAATAGAATATAAAGTAATAAAACCTTGTTCGGTTTAAATGTTCGTTTTAGGTTCTAAATTACACTTTGTTGATATTTTGGACACAAGATATATTTAAAGCAATAGATCTAGACTCATTTGGTTTTTTAACGTTTTAAGTTAACAAATACTTTTAACCGTTGATTAGATTTGCCGTAAATTCAATATACTGCCTAGTAAGCAGGAAATAGAGGTTTTTTCTTTAAGTTTGATATTAACTCATAGCCTAGGCATAGCCTAGGCAGGTCAAGAAATTGTAGCGAAGAGAAACTCATGCATGTGTGGAAGCTCTTAAAATAGATATGGATTAAAGGATAAATAATGTTTTTAGTTTCTTAGTATGTCAAAAATATTGATAAGGAAAAGGTGGCAAATTATAACAACATTTTAAGCATTTTGTAAAAATTCCATTTACCCTTTAAACTTGAATTTGGTACTTACTAGATATTTCTTTTACTACTTTATAAAGAAATTAACCAGAAAACTTTAACAAGTGACACAGCAAAAACAACAACCGGCACATAGACTTTATTTCTAAGTATCTGATGGAAGTCTTAAGCCTTTTTATTATCTTGATGTTTCTTATTCTGTTGACAAACTCATGGAACAAAGTATAAATACGATAAGAGAAGCATACTCAAACTACACTCTGTTTAATGTAAGCTTCTACAATTGTCATCGTTGAAGAAAGCAACAAGACACTCGCTAAAGTCCGTAGGTTTATAAACGTGAATATGTAAAGGAGCGGTTTGTTAAATGGTAGTCACATGTCTTTAAAATGTTACTAAGCACTTGCATTACCCTTCAACCTGTCGTCTGTCGTGTTTGAGAAATTGTGAGTATATACCACCTAGTGTTCTGATACATGTAGTACGACTGTAAAAGTAATTAATAAACTACAACGAACAAAGCCCATGTTACATACTTAATATCAGATGAAAATCTGATATTATTGCCCACATATCATTATTATTTTGATTTAACTTCACATTTATTAAATGCAGCATAAAAATATTGTTAAGAGTTACACACGGATAAGTATGCCATGATTCATATTTTTTATCTTTACATTGTTGGTACATGGACGAAACGGCGACAGTTCTATTTTCGAAGAAACCTTTAAATTTTAGCTTATTTAAATTACTTTAGTTTGTTTAATTTATTTTATTATTAATGTATTTAGTGCGCAAAGTTTACATTATAAAACAATTTTAAACATTTTAGTTTACACAAATAATGCTGATTTACAAACTATTTCATTATTGGCATTGGCTGTCGACTCTGTAAATAACAATAATTGCTGTACATATTTATTAAGCATTTCATGTTTAGTTCATAATTATGTCTTATTTCAATTAAATGGAACGAAATAAACATTATTATATTATTATTATTATTATACTAAGCATAATTATCAGTTTACCTCGTTAAGTATAAACATTATTAATCAGTAAATTTTGCATCTTTCGAAAAAGATTTTTGTTTAATATTCTGGCTTCATCGAGGAGACAGGCCTAGCATCAAACTTCCCAAAATCAATGCAGTCAAAGCGTTGTGGCTCAACTTGAAAGATTCCACTTTAAAAACAATTGTATGACAATCACTGTCAAACACATTAAAAAAGCTATGTAAAGTATTTTATCTAAAAACAATAAAATGTTATCAACTTACAAGTGCGCGCTTTTGTTTGGGTGTGCTAGAATGCGAATATCTGTGTGTTAAACATTAATTGATAGTCATTTACTGTTAAAATCACATGTCAGTTACTATCAAACGAGCAAGTTAAGCCATGACAATGGTTATTGAGTTTTACTCTTATATAACTGCGCTACTAAAAATATTTCACCACTTTTCATTTCCATTTTGTTCATGACATACTGCATGCGCTGGTTCATACCATTTAATACCGTTTAATTTTAATTGGAGTCAAAAACGTATATACAATAAAAATCGCAAACAAACATGCACTTAAGTCATTGTTAAAAATAAATCATTAGAATGTTGTGGATTGATAGAACACAGCTATAAATGCATATCATATCCCTTTGAATTAATGATTATTTACAATGCAAATAATATGATAAAATGTAGATGTTATTTATCAATAGCATAAGCTCACCATTGACAATTGTTGTACAGTACTTGAATCTTTAAATTACGTCCAAACAAATGCACTTTAGCTGTTTATTTATGAAGTAAGTGGTAGAAAGGTTAAATATTACAATACATCACTCAATCTTTAATTTAGAGAAATAGGAATTCCGGCGTCGCTGTACAATAAATTGGAAAATAATAGGCACACAAGTTTTTCTCATTCCGTCTTGATTAAAATGGCTGAATTGTACTTCTGTGCATCTTTTCTTTTTCTACATTGATGCACAACGAAATGTGTGCCTGAAATGTTCTGTGATAAACAAATTCCGTTTTATGATTAAAAAAGTGATAACATTTTAAAAGTGTGCAAAATTTAAACAGAATACCTAGGGGCGTGGGGGTACCCGTCGTACCATTTATTTGTTTGCAAACACATTACATAAAAAGTTGTGGTTTTAAACATTTGGTCGTTTAAAAAATATAATATTGATATTGATTTGAAAAAAAACCCTTTAAATTGGAACTTTTTTGTGTTGCTTTGCTTCTTAACATATCGTGGCTTTGAAACATACTTCACGATACTACATGCATCCCAACTATGTTCATTAACCGACAAACATAAAAAAATCAACGATTCATTCCATAAATTAATTACGTCTAGTGAATGGATATCTAATAATTTAAACAGTCATAATTCAAGAAAACGACTTCGAAACAAGTGTTTACTTTCAATAAGTTAGTTATGTTTACGGTAAACTTCTTTGTATATTGATATATTATATATACAACTATTTCGTTTAATACTCCAACCAGTCTAATTTTGTCATAACCTGTTTTCAAACAATTACGCTTTTAAGTTTTAATGTTTAGTGTTTGGAGCATGTAACATTACCACATCTTGTATTTAGTGCATGATTGATTCACTATAAATTGTTGCCTGTCATAATATTGGTGACATACAGCATATAATGATTAGAATTGAAAACATTTGTTCTACTTATGTTCACGTAACATTAATTTCATGAAAGCACATTTGTGGAAACCAACTGGTAAACAATTAAATAAAAGTAATATGTCACTGTATGTACTCACGGTTGATTTTCTAATTTAGACTATAGAGGATTAAATTAAAGTTTTAGAAGTATTTACTTTATTTACGTTATCCTGGCAAGTCCATGGTTCGTGGGTTTTAATCCATTAACCTCTGATAGCGATATTTGTTTAAAACACGTTCTTAAGAGAGATATCATACTAGATGTTACCACCGGCAACATATTTTTCTAATATGCATGTACATAAAAATATGCCTGTTATTAACGAAAGTTCTGAAAGGAAAAAAAAACAGTTTAAAATTCAATTAACGTTAACAGTAAGCGACTGTTATGATACATTGTGCTGATGCTCCTAATGGAATGAAATATTTATAAACAACTTCTATTTAAAATCAATTCTTGTCGCTTAGGTTACAAATTAGGACACAGTCATTTCCAAATCCACATAATATATCGCACATTTCAAATTAGATACAGTTTGTGCAATAACGACAAAAGACAACAAAGACACAAACAAACAAATGACTAAAAGAAAAACATATTTAATTCTAACATAAAATCATATAATTTAATATATTGCCAAACATATGTAATCATTTTGTAATTATTTTGTACTATTATTTCTTTATTACTATGCGAAGTTATTTCGCATATGTTAATCAGTCTACAGTTACCATGTTTTGATAAATGATAGCTCTGAGACTGACCAGTGCTTCTATTTGCTTATGTTTGTATATGCAAATGTCAATGTCTTGAGAAAAAGGAGAAAACTGACATTTATAATTTAAATTATAGCATTAAACAAGACAGCAATGATGCAATCATCACAAGTCCACGTTAAGGTCCTGTTAAACGATGGAACATGTTTGCCTTACAACAACCGAACAAAAAACAGCAAAACTTTGTAATTATTTAAATACTTTCAATACAATAAATGTTCATGTCTTCAAAATATATTCAGTACCAAATTGTAATTGGGCGCATGGGTCCGAATACAGTTGTAAATATGTACATCGTTGTAACAAAATAATGTAACAAATAATACATACACATATGGAACATAAAGAAATTCATGTGACATGTAGTGATGTAAACATCTTGAACTACAATTATCTAATTTAATTCTCATTTTCAACTTTCAACTAAAATTCAATGCATGGAAGAGACGCACTCTGCTTATTTATAGAACAACATGGCGCCAGCAATGGAACTTTTCCAGGAACAATTACATAGAGAAAATTACCAATGATGATGTTCGTCTTTCTCTGTTTAGCTATTTTCTTTCCTAAATACCATTCAACAATCTCCGAATCACCCATTTATTAGTTTGGAACGTCCTCCTAGTGTATTGCGATGCACAAGTATGATTACTGTAGGCTTCATAGGTTGTTACGAAAATATCCACCCCAATCAATTTGATCTAAAACTTCATGCGTAGTTTGGTTCTACAATACTTATCGTTGCTTGGAAAATATATATTAAAGACTAGTAAATTATATTATATTACATAGCTTCATTCATTTAATATATTGCTCTCAGTCAGACATACTAACGTACGTTAAAAGGTCTAAATATATTTCCACTGCTTGCTACATAGATTTTCATCAACGCTTATATAAATAAACAAAAATATGTAATATATAATAAAGTATATGAAAAAGAACATTAATATTGACGACTGTTTTTATTTAACTTCCCTCTTGACAATAATTTCTCTGGTTATCAAGATATAATATATCAAGGCTCTATAAACCATATTGTATAGCGAACACTTTACGGTCCCAGCAAAGATCGCTCTCGTATATCGCGGAATGAGATAATTTAGCAAAGGTGAGTGAAACAAATCGGTTTGACCAAAGTATTATCTTAATAACAAAGGAAAAATAAAACAGTTAACTCATACATGTATGCACAAAAGCACAATGTGACGTCAAAGAAGAGCTATCATGAAACACGTATGTACAGACACGAGCAACAGCGTTATAACTCAGTAATGATGATTTATGTTAAAACAGCAAGGGCGCTACATTGCATTTTCAAAATAATCTTTGTTTGATTTCAAATGTATATTCATTTTTTAATATTTCGCAAACCTAGCAAAAATTGAAGATGCGCACCATATACTGAAACAACATTAAAGACAATTTTAATGATGTTGATTAATTTAACATTATATTAAATTGCTATAGAAAAAGTGAAGATGAAAATATGCTACATAAGAGGATTATGTTTTTATATCTAGCCCTTTAAAATGTATGTAACATTGCTATGTTATGTGAAAATAATGGAAATTATGTATTGTCACTGTGGTATTTATTGCATCCCCACAATAGTTAAAATACAAATAGTGTTGGAATTAGCATGTAACATAACATTGTATGTCAGATCAAAAAGGTCACGGCTCGATCTCAAATGTAATTAGGTCAGACCACGATTTTACATTACTTTTTCATATATACAGATGTGTTCCTTTCTCTCAATGTGTTCCCTTCAGGTGCAAGATAAACACAATTTGAATACACGCCATTAAATTGGTCTATTAATCATAACAAAACGGTAATTGTATCTTGGCGATTATCAGTCAAGCACTTAATCGGCTTATTTCGGAGTTCATCGATGTTTGTGTCTAAATCGAGAGGCAATGTAAACAATCAGGGTGCAAATGTAAACACTCAAGCAAGTTTTCATTCCGTTGCTGTCGGCAGACAAACAAACTCCGTTGCTGAAGTAAAATACGACAAATGACACTAATGAGGAAACCATAATAGTTTAATGTTGCATTGCAGTCAAAATAATAATTCGAGACGTTGTATCTTCTCTTACAAAACCATTATCTAATTTATGACTTGCTTCATAACATGCATATCACAATAGAACACGTATTAATGCACCGTAATATAAAATCTTGGAGTATGCATCTCTGTTTTTCTTGTATGGTAAATAATTATTTTGGTTGTAACTTATACACTTTTGATAGGGATCTTTTATTCATAGAATATGCTCGACTGTGTATATAACATATACTATGATCTTGCATGTAGCTGCTGAGATGTGATTTTTATCGTTTTTACATAAATACAAAATGAAGCGTCATTTGATAATTTATTGTGATTAGAACTCAATGGAAAACATAAAATGGACAATTCCTCGAAATAGCATTTAACGGTTCATAATCTTCTACGAAAGAGCAAGACCTCAATGTAGCCAAATGAATTGTGTTGGTCTTATAGACGACAAGACATTGACTTTCCATTTAATACTTCAGAAAGGAAAATAATAAGTGATCACGAATATGCTATGATAACGCATACACAAGCTATATAGATTAACCTATATTTTCTGTATTTATTGGTCTCAAAGCGTTCTGTTGTTTTCCTTATAAAAGACTTAAGCCTCATTCTAAATATGTAATCGTGTAGAAGTATACATCTAGTATACTTTTGAATATATGGTCCGTTAAAGAAGACTCTCGTATTATGTATAGAAGATAGGAAGACTCCCTTTCGGCGTACAGCACGTTTCTTCCCTGTTGTAATAGGTAACATAATCTGTTAAATAAATCGAATGGTCAGTCGAATGAAAATACAACATGGATTAATAACAGCAATAAACACTGACTGTAGCCATATAACTTCACAGTTCGTGTACACTTCCTATCAGACCTGACAATACCATATCGCCAGTGGCATTGATTCAATGGGAGATTTGAATAATGAGGTTTAACTATGATAGATGATTTTGATGATGGAATACTATGTCAGGTGGCAATATTCTGTCATAAGTTAGAACTATATTTTATATTTCTACTTTCCACATTTGAATCTACAAGCTATTCAATTATATCTGACGCGATGTAGTGAAGATGACAAACAAAAATGCCTGATCCCAATGCAATATATATTGTTACAGTTCAAAAAGTATCTGTTATGTGCCAATGATACGTTTCTCTGCATCTATGAAAATGTTGTGTGTAGTCATTTCATTATTTTTATATTTAAACAAATGATCCAAAATCAAAGTATGAGAAAAGTGTTATTCATTTTAGTTTGCTGCTTTTACTACATTTACCGATAATATAAGAGACATTAAGTCACATCAAACGTCAAAATAATATAACCGGAAACAGAAAACCATACTTGCAAATCTTTTAAAGAAATACGTTCTGCTATTGCAGAAAGGTGTATACCAAAGACCTCGACTAAATCAAAACAATAAGCCTTTGTTTAATGAAGAGTGTAAAAAATGTATTCGTGAACGTTTTGCATTAAAGCAATTTAATGTTAGACCTACCGATACAAATCTTAATAACCTAAAAAAAGAATGGCTCAAAGTCGCCGGACTATTAAACATGCCAAACGATCATCTTGACAAAAGTATGTTTCAAAAATAAATGGCAAGACTTCCATCAAAAACGTTTGGTCTGCTATTAAAAAGATTAGCGGTAAACCATCATATTCAACTGTTAACCACCTTAAAACAAATCGCACCGTAGTAACAGATAAACAAAACATTTCGAACACACTGGCTGAAATTTTGCCAGAAAATTCCTCATCGGCCAGCTACACGCCTCAATTTCAAACCTTTAAACACTCTGCTGAAAGGGAAAAAGTTAATTTTAAATCTAATAATAACGAAACTTACAATCAATCCTTTTCCTTGAAAGAGCTTAAAGATGCTCTAAATAAATCGCATGATACCGTTGCTGGTCCAGAAGACATACCGTATCAATTCTTAAAACATTTACCAATTTGATCTCTAAACTTACTTCTGTCAATCTTTAATGAAATTTGGATATCCGGTAAAGTACCCGATTCTTGGAAAAATGCCTTCATTATTCCACTTCATTAACAAGGTAAGGACCCAACGGATCCTCAAAGCTATACACCTATTGCTTTGACGAGCTGTATTTGTAACACCTTAGAACGAATGATCATTAATATACTTGTCTGGTATCTTGAGTCAAACAAGTTTACAGAATATCAAAGTGGATTCAGGCACCTACGTAGCACAGTCGATCGTCTTGTTCGTTTAGAAACACTCATTCGAAATGCCTTCATCAAGAAGGAACACCTTGTAGCTGTGTTTTTCGATCTTGAAAAGGCTTATGAACGGCTTGGAAACATGGGATTTTAAAGGATTTAGGTGACCTTGGCCTCAGGGGTCGTTTACCAATATTCATTGACAGCTTCCTTTTTGACAGAAATTTTCAGGAACGTTGATAGGAAACTGACTTTTCTTCCACATATCAATTACATCAAGAAGAAATGTCTCAAGGCTCTTAACTTGCTTAAATATTTATCCCATACAGACTGGGGAGCCGATAGGTAAACATTGTTACTTCTGTAAGGTTCCCTAATTCGGTCTAAATTAGATTACGGAAGCAAAGTCTAAGGCTCTGCCAGGAGGTCCTATATCCAGATGTTGGAAGTCGTTCACAACCAGGGACTTCGTCTAGCTTCAGGAGCGTTCAGAACCTCACCAGTGCAGAGCCTTTACGTTGAAGCCAATGGCCCATCATTATTCTTGCGTTGCAGTATATAATTAAACTCGTGTCTAACCCCGATAACCCAACGTTTAATTGTGTTTTCTACCCTAAACATGAAGAGCTTTATGATCGATCACCGAAAGCCATCAAACCTCCTGGTTCAAGACTTGAAGAAAGCATAAACACATCAGGTATAAAACTCGATAACATTTCTGAAAATCCCACAATTGAACATCTACCATGGCAAACCTTCTGCTGGTGTGAATTTAGAACTCTGTAAAATAAAATGATCCTTTGATTTTACTATCTAAATTTCTCGAACTCCGTGACAAGTATTCTGATCAACTTCATGTATACTGATGGTTCAAAGACGGACACTCACGTTGGTTGTGCTTCCGTAAGTAATAGCCACTGCATTAAACAAAGACATCCTAGCAACTTGTCTATCTTCACTGCTGAAATCCAGGCTATAAATCTAAGCCTTGATTTCATTTCAGAACATTCCTGCGAAAAATATGTCATATTTTCAGACTCATTATCTGTATTGCAGAGCATAAATTCACTGAATAATTCAAATCCACATGTTCGCACCGTTTTTGGCAAACTTCAAAGTTTATATGACACTAACGAAATCTCCTTCTGTTGGCTTCCTAGTCATGTAGGCATGCGATGAAACGAAGATTCTGACAGGGTGCAAGATCTGCCTCAGCCCTCACTGAGACAGATCTTTGCATCTCACACACTGATTTTAAACTACTATTAACCGATGTATTTTAACCAAGTGGCAAACAAGTTGGGACAGTATTGTTTGTAACAAATTACACGTGATTAACCTAACGTCGGTGCCAATGTCTATGCTTTCACAGAAAGTCGACGAGAAGACGTAGCTCTTTCCGCTGTCGCATTGGCCTACTAGATTAACTCATTATCCTTTAAAATGAGAAGTTCAACCTGATGTGCATGCCAGGAACCACTGACAGAACATATTTTATTACAGTGTATCGACACAGACCAATAGGTCGAAGTATTTTAATGTCAATAACATGTATGAACTGTTAAGGACAGTGTCGGACTAAACTGTTTGCTTCTGAACGAGATTAGTATTCTTAATAGGTAATAAATTTTTAAACTGTTATTTATCAATCGCCTTTTTTTAAAACCGTTTATGTGTTGACCTGTTTTTAATATTATTTATTTTTTAACCTGGTAGTTTTTATATTTTCTATATTTTACTTGCTTAGCTTTGTTTAACCTGATTATGCTTTTCACATTTAACTTGTTTTCGGCCCTGTAAGACCTGTTAAGTGTCAGGTGTCGTAAAACCAAATAAACAACATGTTTAGAATGACAGAACCCACATATTAACGGATATAACTGCATTGTAATATTTATAATTATTTTTCGTTGACCTTTTAAAAAAAGATGTGTACTTTAAATAGCTTAATTAGGAAAATTATCAAGATCATGATTAAAGTTTACTTTTTAATGATCATTGAAGCAGCCAGCCTTATTTATGTAGCTACAACTGTCTATTACCTTGTAAAAATCAAAATATATTATGTGGTCACTTTATCTCTAAGCACTTGCAACTTTGTATAAAAACAATTACGTGGCCTCCAATGTCCATTACCCGAGTTATCCCATTTCAGAGAATATAGTTAAATCTAAGAAACACACGTCTCTAATTTTGCAAATATACTGTCTTCATTTGAAACTAATGTTAGTGCTGTGTGAACGTTTATTAAAAACTAAAAATGTCAGGCAATGAATTAGTATCTTTCAACGTTTACACTTGTATTGTTTTATTATAAAATGCACATATTCCGTCTTTAAAAGGAATATTCATCGTTCTTAGTTTTGGTTAAAACAATACAGTAAGTACAAAACTATGCACACCATATTAAACCTGAACATTTCCACCGGCTATAACGTATGTTGCTGATAAACGATGAATTTGTTGACTTTAAATCGTTGTGCGAGTTTCATCTCCGAATGTTAATATTGGTGCGGTATTTGCGTTGCTTGAGTGAGTAGTTATAATGTCTACATACACGGACTCCACAAAGACCTATATTGGGTGCTACTATTAACATTTTGCGGATCTTAAAATAGGTTATTCTGACAGAGTAAGTACTGAAACTTGTCGTATATTTTATATAATCTAAAGGTAAATTTTATTATATTTATATGCATTTGTAAATATAATTGCTTTTGTATCAAATATAAATGTAATGAAAGAATAAAGTACATTTAACGTCTTTCCCCTTTTAGCTGCTGGCAATCCACATTTTAATTTCGCGAAATATCAAATGCATTATGAGCATTCTATGCAAAGGAATATTAAAATGTTAATGCATGATACATATGTGAAAGCTACTAATTGTTCTACCCAGAAGAAATACTGTTATGATTGAAGCAGTTTGGACCTCCATAACAGCTGTCAAGCTAATATTTTAAACTTGTTTGTAAACGAAAAAATGTTCCCAAGAGGTTTAATACTGACATTATTAATTTTAGTATTTTACAGTCATAAATTGAATAGAGCCACGTGCCATTAATCTGTTTACAAATGGATAGATTTTTGGAAAGTTACCAAAACAATAGATATCTATGGTGAGTTGAATATTCTGGCAAATACATGGATGCAGTTGAAGAAACAATATTCACTAAATTTTCTAATACGTAAAGTCTGTACTGAAAAAGACCTTTAGCAAAAAATTCCTATTTTATTGTAAATAAAGTAAATTTACTTTAAAAAAAGAAATGCATTTTAATATGCTTTTTTACAATGGTTTAAAGTTATGGTTAAATTTATTTAAAATATAATCTTGTCGTAACTTCATATCTTCTTTTTTAAATGGCATTTAAATGGTTTTAATAAACACTTATTTCCAGTACACACAATGTTGTGTAAAATTGATATAAATATAATATCATAGATGGTCCTTTCAGGAAAAGATGACGCACCGTATTGAGTGACATTTTCTTCAAGGTTTTGCTGACTTATGTATGTTCTTTTACAATATATACTTTATATACATACATGTTAGTCTCTTTAGTACCTATGTTTAGTTTTTGAATTTGAACAAACCCTGATCAATATAAAATGGATTTATTATTTAATTAATGAATTGATATTTATTAAACAATAATCTTTAACCAGACCATAAGCTGTACAATATATATATACTGTACAGTATATATAAATCTCTCTGTATATATATATATATATATATATATATACAGAGAGAGAGAGAGAGAGAGAGAGAGAGAGAGAGAGAGAGAGAGAGAGAGAGAGAGAGAGAGAGAGAGAGAGAGAGAGAGAGAGAGAGAGAGAGAAATATTTGTAGTATTCCTTCTGTCTATATATTTTGTTCCATGTGTATATATTTGCGTGAAGTTTATATTTACCATGAATCAAGAGGTACTTTATGTAGTACTTCATGCTAAATTATCTTGTAAATCATACTACGAAATGAGCTAATCGTCAAGGTTCCTACATGCGAAGAGACACGCATTGTACGTACGATACTTCATGTATCTTAAAAGTGTTTGAGTTTCACAAAAATAAAATAATATCATGAATCATTGTGTATTCATCGTTTTGATGGTGAATGAATGACAGATGCCCAATGTTATCGTTCTTTTTGGTGTTACGTGTCTATAGTTTAGTCTAATCGGATGTCAGTTGTCAAATATTGTTTCCAGAAGACATCAACCAGAAGCGAAATACATTTTGTGAAATACAACAGATCACACTACAATTATAATTGCTAAAATGACACATTTTGAAACCGATACTTAAAACTTTAGTCCTAGTCTTGCTAACATGTTTTCTCTCTGCAAGCATTTTCTTGAAACGAATTTGATCGACATTACTTGATGCTTTAATTTATTTTGGCTAAATCTTTCAAGGAAACGTCTGCATGATTGTACATTTGAATATTTTAACATTAACTAAATTAATGACTTACAAGTTTAAAAAAAATATATCTCTGAGTGGTTTTGTTTGACTTTGTAGGATAATACGATGAATCATAATTTCAAACTTTAATTGAAATTACGTAATTAAAAGAATCAAAATACGTTGCGGTCCATGAACACAACGGCTTTAGTGATTTCCCGTTTACACATCTAATTTGTATCAGTACATGTTCTACTATTAATTATAAAATTAATACTCGAAACTTTCTAAAAGATGAAAGAAAATATTATCTTTATATTGTAGTATTATAACAAAATGCAAAGTTTATAATCTGCGGATAGTTAATTTAATTATTTTTTGTAACATTTTTGGACTTCTTATTATTTGAACATGACCCTGACATGAAGTGATCAGCTACCTGATAGAAATAACACAACTTGAGACGATTTTCAAGATGGAAATTGTTCTTACACTGTTTCGCATAAATTGTTTATCAGACCTCCAATTCTTTGTTTGTTTATTTTTTATACATCTCACCGACACAATTATGGTCTTATTAGCGACTTCCAGCTAATTATTGGTGTAGGAAGACCCCAGACTTATTCTTTTTTTGGTGTACAGAAAAATATATTATCCAGATTCATTTCGTGTAGTTTACATCATATAGTAGCTATTGTCTTCACGCTTATAGCTAGATGAATATAAACAAATCGGCTATTTACATTGAAAAATTCAAGTAAGATGATCGGAGCGATGATTTTCCTGCAATTGTTATCTTTTATCGATTGTAATCTAATAAAGCCACATTGTCTGAAAAAAGCTAACGCTTCAACGCCCAGTCGACAGTTTAAAAAAAAGTTATACACGGTATTCAAGAAAAAAATATTACGCCAATTCTTCAATTTTGTTGCATCAGACGTATGACTTAAGACAAATTTAGAGACAGTGAAAAACAAAAGAAAACGACGGACAGAAAATAAAGACATAGCACTTAGAATATATGGTATAAAAAAGGAAAAATTATCTTTGCGCACTGTGTCAGTAAGGACTGTGCATTTAAAATATATCCAGTTTTGATTTGTATATAATAAATACTTTGCCACGTGTAAAAACAAAATGAACAATTAATGAATCCGTTTACAAAGTTATTTAGGAATTGATTACCTGGGTCCTTGTGGTCAATCTCAAATAATTGTTTGTTTTGACGTCTATGAAGGCTCAAATCAGAAACAAATATAACTTTAGTGATGTCTTTTGCGCATGCGCGAGTGGCGAGTTATGTAAAAATTTGGTCTGATAAAAAATATCTAAAAAAGTTGTTTGTGAAAAAAATGGATACGAATATTGAGTAAGTGTTGTGCAATTGTGTATTGACATCATTATGAGCCATTCTAAGAGATCTAAGCTCGGAAACTGACCGTAACTGTTTTTTTTTTCTGTGTCGTTCTTTGTTGATATCATTGGCGCGCATTCGTGTATGTTTTGATTTTCACCTGGATTACATCAAAGGTGCGATTGGAATTATACTAGATCTGAACAGTGGTATGCTATTTCCCTTTGTGTGTATTATATCTAAATGTAGTAGTATAAAAACAACAACATGAAGTATTATTTGACTTAAACACATGTCTTGTTGTATCATGTTGAAAACAGTCTGTCTCTGTAAACAACAACAATAATATACTGGGTTTCACCTGTGAAAACACATCTAACAGCCCGCATGTCTTGAGGTAAATTTTCTGTGTACATTTCGAACAATAGAATAAAACACACAGTTTATACTGTATAAAGCGTTACAAGAGCTCATGGAAAACTTCGAGCGAAAAGAGCGAGAAATAGAGTGCACGTCTTCCATGCCTGCAACGGAACCAGATAATAAATACCATGACTCGCAGCCTACTCCTGGCCAGAACCGTTATATGTCATCTCCTAAAACTACCATAACTTCAGTTGAAAAGTTGCTAGTGTCGGAAGCTAAACGGGTTAATGAAGTATATCAAAATGTTGATCAAATCTACAACGAGGAGATTGACACATCTTCCCATCTTCAGCATCTACCAGCCTTGTTTCATGAATGTACTAGAAGCGACTATATTTATCGGCTGATTGCGGAGGCTTCATCAGGAAAACTTAACTTGGAGAATTTACGGGATTTAATCTTTAAGACGGTAAAATCCTGCAGTGACTATCCGTTTCAACAAACGTGTGTCTTAAACAGTAAATGGCGGCCCTTTTGAGGACGTCAAATGTCTTATGAGTGACCCAAAATTGCTCAATACCCAACCAGCTTCACAGAATAGTCAGGGCTGCGACCATGATGTCTTTCTGATGAAACAAACTCTTGCCGAAATTCAAAGTGACTTGTTACTGCTGAAAGAAGAACACATAAAGCTAGAAAATGGTATTTAAATTGAACTAAAAAGCATGAAAAGTGAAATGCCTCAGTCAAAAAGGAAACTAGCTCACAGTGTGCTGAGCTACATCTATTATCAACAAGCATGTGAGAAAGTTTTAGATGAGAGGAGCTCGGGTGCAGTGAGGGTAAAGCATGAGCTGAAATTAATTAAATCGGAACTTACTTCAGCTACAGAAGCGCTAGATCAACATATGGTGAGATCCTAGCAGGAAATGGAAAACCTGACAAGAAGTTCTCTCGGCTTGAGCATAAGATGAGGTCGAGCAACAAGGGATTTCATCCCGTTGCTGCTCCAGCTCCGTCTCAGCAATTAAGGCCTTAGCCGGATACTCACGAACAAAGGCAAGATAAGGCATATGGAGAGAGTTTGGTTACCCCGCAGAGCATCATCCGGAACTCCAGTCCAGATGCTGCAAACCAACGCCGCGACTCGAACTCAGTCGAAAATCATCGACTGGTAGTCACTACGATATCTGAGCACGGCCGTTTCAAGGCAGCCTAACGAGCACTTGACCACAGAGAGCACTAAGCCAGATAGTATCCCCGTTATTATCACGAGACCCACGGCAAGCCGAGCAGCATCAGACCCTCAAAGTCAAAGCTCTATTTCCCGCGATCTACCTGGTTGGAGGTTTCTTGCAGACAGTAAACAAAAATATAATTTACGCATATGCCAAGAAAAAGGTGTACAACTATCAACGGTGACTATATACAAACCAAAGCTTATGGAGACAGCCGTGATACGAGTGAATGCGCAGCCGGACATCGGCGACAGTATGCTCAACGGTGATTTCTTGCCCCCAGGTGTTACATGTGCGAAATGGGTAAACAAAGCGGACAGACACAGACAGTCGCGTTTCAGTTTTGGAACTGGTCGACATCATAGTCACAACGACAACATCGAACACAACTTTGGTAGCTTTGAGCGCGCTAGCGTACTCACGCATAACAACGTCAGTCGTGATAATCGCCGTTATAACTACGACCATAATGCCGGGTACAACAATGAGTACGACGTGCATGAACATATTTACACTGACGACAGGTTTTAATTAATGATAAAACAGTGCTTATCTCAACCAATTTCTAGTGCAAGCCATGATAGTATGGCAATAAACATCAAGCCCTTAGTAGTGTATACAGTTTTTTTGTCCTTATGAAAACATGCAAAATTTAACACTTTGTTCATGGAATGCTACAGGTATCATGTCAAGTGCGTTTTACATAAGTAAATTACTTTCTCATCATAAAATAGATATTTGTGGTATAGCCGAACATTGGTAAAACAAAACTAATATACAATTTCTCGATAGCGTCAATAAAGACTACAACCATGTAAATAAATGTGAAGATTCCTTTTTACAAACAAAAAATGGTTCTAAGATGTTTCGATTTTTTTGATAAAATGGGATAATCATATAACACCTTTAGAGTTTGATATACAATGTGTGGTCGGTATTCAATTTCGACTTAGTAAGAACAATTTCTTATATTTTGTACAGGTATATATATACACCTTGCACAATCCGCTGTCAGTGTTACAGGGAACATCTGGCCAGTCCTCAGGATATAATTTCAATTTATTCCGTCAGGGGTCGTCTTATACTAATGGGTGACTTTAACTCCCATCTGCAAAGAAACTACTTCATTAAAACTAGCGATAGGAGAAGTGTAGAATTAAGTAAGCTGATAAATGATAATCGAATGGTGTCAGTTAATACCCTTCATGTTCTGGGGCACCTTTGTATCATATGACGGAAAGTATCGGTCATGATATCATATAATAATACCGTTAGAAAGCGTTGATGACGTCACATCTTGTTGTATTCTAGATGACGACTGTCTTAATGTTTCTTCACACAGACCCATTATAGCTTCAATGTTATCTGTACACTCAAATCAACACAATCCTTCGCTTTATAAACACTATAAGTGGGATGCAGCCAGTAATGTGGAATTACGTCATTATCAATCTGATATAGATACAATGTTATGCGATCAATTGCTACCGATTAATCCCGTTGCAACTGAAATCGACACGCTGTATACAACTTTCGTACAGTCTTTGAATAAGGCATCATAATCTCATTTGCCGAAATCAAAGTTTAAGAAATACTTAAAGCCTTACTGGAATAAAGAATTAACTGATTTCCATGCTCGTATGAAACTTAAACGTGAACTCTGGGTAGCTGAAGGTACGCCTCGATTTACACATGTAGCAGCTACCAGTCATACTCACAGTACAAACATGCGAAACGTGCATTTAGGGCTTACCATAGACGTGTTGCAACAACATATTTAAACAATATAAATGCTGAAATTGATCGTGCTGCTTGTGTGAAAGTACACTATTCTGGAAACTTTTTAATAGAAAAAGAAAGGGTAACGATTTTTGGCCGGGGCGAAATTAATTTTTAAGGCAAAATTTTAAGGGATCAAGAAGAAATTACAAAAGCTTGGGGTACTTATTTTAAGAACTTGTACAGTGACAATGTTCATCTCTTGTATGACGAGTTTTTTCAGCAAATAACTACGAGGTAAATAAGCTTAAACGAGCCAAATCCACTACCTATTGCGATGACTGTATAATAAAGGAAGATGTGCAATCTAACATTAAAGAATTAAAACGGGGTAACATGTGCGGGTTAGATGGAATTTATAACGAATATTTAATATACGTCAGTGAGAGTTTAATATATGCGTTAACTTGTCTGTTTGACGCTATGTATAGAAAAGCGTACGTGCCTATAGAATTAAAAAGAGGCTTTATTATAACGCTGTTTAAGGGAGGTAATAAACGCAAAGATGATCCAAAGAGCTATCGGGCTATAACCTTGACATCCGTTATTCTAAAATTATATCAGAAAGTGCTGTTAAAACGTCTACAGTGTCGCCTTGAGCTCTCTGTTAGTCCTCTTCAGGGTGGGTTCCAAAAGCGTATGGGCTGCATCATATCTAGTCAAGGAATGTGAATTATTTTGCAAAGAAAATAATAGTAAACTCTTCACATGTTTTCTTGATACAATGACCGCTTTTGATAAGGTGTGGCACGATGGCTTATTCAATAAACTGCATAAATTGGGCATTTCAGGTCGACTCTGGCACTCAGTATTGGCCATGCACACCGATATGTTTGTGTTATTATGAATGGCTATAAGTCAGACTTATTCCCGGTGCTGCTGGGAACCGCTCAAGGTGGAACCTGGTCACCGTTTTTTGTATCTCATTTACATTAACGACTTGATTGTTAAGTTGACTAAAATTTCTAGTGGTTTATTAATAGGCAACATCTGCCCATGTGCACCGACAGTCGCTGACGACATGTTACTATTATCTATTTCGATAGATGACCTGCAATCAATGATTGATACGTGTTATGATTACTCACGTAAATGGATATTCCTATATAATTTATCAATTGTCTTTAACGAAACAAAGAATGCGGCCTTAAAGGCACGAAGAAAGTTTAACTTGGGTAGCAATACAATACAAGAGGTATTAGAATACACACACCCAGAGGTTTTAATGACACCGAGCTACTTAAAGCATACACGTGCTATAACGTATTCTACTAGAATAAGAAAAACATATTTTAGCTTACTTAATTGTGCCTTTCATGACAACGACTTAAGTCCAGCTACCTGTAAAAATATTTATTGCCACATCGTGCTCCCTAAGGCACTTTACGGAGCCGAATGTCTATTCAACTTAACACAGTCGGAGTTGTGCATCCTTGAGCATGCTCACCGAATGTGTATCAAATCATTCCAAAGCCTACCTCTGCGTACACGAACTGATATTGCCCTCAGTCTTGTTGGTTGTCTGTCCTTGGAATCGGAATTAGATTTTTTTTTAAACTTACATTATTTGGTCAACTGTGTAGATTGTGTCGGAAGTCTACCATAAAGAGGGTTTTTATTTATAGATGGGCTCAATTTAGACTTAATATATCAACCCACGGCTACTGCTATGATATCCAAAAAGTATTAGAGAAATACTCACTCACGCACTGGCTTAACTACTATTTAGATACTGGTGACTTTCCTGCCAAACTTAATTGGAAAGCGACCATTAAGGAAGCAGTGTGGAACAGGGAAGTGTCTATTTGGTTAAATAATATTTCGATTTTAAAGTCTCTCCATAATCAATACAGACTGTCTTATATCTGGGTTTATAGCCTTTACATCTCGTTTAATGAAACTTGTTCAAAATGCAACGTCTAATAGGCCAGTCAGCGTAGCATATCACCTTGAACAAATTGCAAAAGTTTTAATAAGTATCATCTGCGAAACTTCAGACATAAATATTATAAAAGTTGCACTTCCGTGAATTTGGGGAAATTGTTTTAATTTACCATTTAAATTTCGGCTTTGGCAACTATTAGAGTTTCAACAATTACGGCTGGTATTGTACACCATACTCGGACACATAAAGTTTGCACGCGCCATTTTTGAACTTCCGGAAGCATGTAAACAAACAAGGTCATAGGTTTATTGCGATATTTTTTCATCTGGAAGGACGACTTTTGTTGATTATTTATATCGTAGTTTATACATTTTGATTTATGTGTTATTGTCTGGTCATTTATTTGAATGTTTGATTTTTTTAAATGCGTATTTTTATCGATGTAATAGTTTTCAAAGGTAAACAAGTAGGGTTTGTATTTCATTTTCAGGACGATGGCTTTCAAGATGTCCTTACGATTCTGCTGATGTGAACATAAATTCTGACATGGAGATAAGAGTAAATATTTTCATTTAAAATACATGTCGTTACATTTGTTTGACATCGACTTGGAATTTAAATTTAAAACTTTCTTGCTTATGTATGATATATAAGTCTTACCAGTTTTTGGATAAATCTACATATGGTAAAGAAATAAAGACAACATATCTAATACTTAAAAACAAACTTTATTTAACACAAAATGTTTCTTTTCATCAAATTACTTTTGTAAATCTATTGTGATAATGGCCAACTGATTTATAATTAAATAATTTTCCTGAAAATAATACTTTTTCAGCATGAAAGTCCTTTCTGCAACCTACCCGTTGATGATAGCAAACCAACAGTTGCAATCCGTAGTAAAGGCTGTGACACCATCAACAGAACCAGCAAGGATAGAACTTTGAGTATCCATGTTGTTCCTGGTCAGCTGGTCCACGCAGACTGTAGACGTGACTTTATTCACCAAAGAAACCAATGTAACAATACTAATAATAACAATTACGTTACACGTTCAATTGTCACATTTGATTTTTGTAATACTTGTAATTTCTGTGGCAAGCATGCTAAACTTAATAGTAAGAAGAGATGTGCAAATGTCTATCCTGTCAGAACAATCGAATTTCAAGACACTATAAAACAGAAATGCACAGAACGAAATGATTCATGGTCCCATGAAGTACTTAAAAGAATATCGCCAGATCTAGATCTCCCTGCTGCGGATGCTTTGTACCACCAGAAATGCAATGTAAACGTTCGGACCCTAAGGCAAATTCCTCGAAATTATTTAGATACAGCTGAAACACCACCAAAGAAAAGCCCTGGAAGACCTGATTATGTTGACATTAACAAAAGGTTAAAAAATGTTGTTTCTTACGTTGATGAGCATCAAGGTACCATGCTTAACCTTAGTAAGCTGGTCAAGGTAATGGAAGACTCCTGTGGAGAAAGGGCATATTCAAAGAAATATCTTAAAAGCAAATTATTGGAACATTTTGGTGAAAATATATCAATCAGTACTCTTGAAGGAAAGGAAGACAAGGTGTGCCTGAGAAGAACACTTTCAACAATTGTACACAAACATTCTGAAAATGACAGTGGGTTAGATGAAGACAAGAAGAAGAACATCATACTAGAAGCAACAAAAATCATCAAAGCTGAAATTGATGTAATTAAAACCAATAAGTTGTACTTCCCAAATGCCAGTACAATTTCTTCTTCAGAAGATAACAAGAAGTATATCCCTGAAAGTCTAATATTGTTCCTGTCTTCCCTGTTTTCAGCCTCTGATGACGTCAAGTTGGCTTCAATTGCACAAGCTCTCATCCAAGCCTGTCACCCCAAAAGCATTCTTGCTCCTTTATAGCTAGGCCAAGGGGTTCAGCTGCATCATCAGTTTAGATCAAGATACTTGATTGATCTTCTCTATAAAATGGGATTTTCTGCATCGTACACTCAGGTTCAAAGATATGAAACCAGTGGTGCTGCTGTTTTGAAAACTAATCTACCTGATTTTTCCCTGGAAAATGTGTTGCTGACAATGTTGATCATAATGCATGTACATTAGATGGTTATGGTACATTTCATGGAATGGGCATTATAGCTTGTACAAGGTCTGGATCAGTTCTGAAAATGCCGATACCCAAGAAAGAATTACCTTTGAAAGAAATTGTAGAGCTTGGAAAGAGATAAGCATTAAGTATGTTACTCA
Source organism: Sinonovacula constricta (assembly GCA_007844125.1). NCBI lineage: Eukaryota > Metazoa > Mollusca > Bivalvia > Cardiida > Solecurtidae > Sinonovacula > Sinonovacula constricta. The sequence continues at coordinate 29,024,691 of CM017563.1, forward strand.
CACAAATTCAGTTGATCCTCGTTTAGTGTTTCAAAATATACAGTTAGATTTTAAACACTTGGTTACTGAGTTCCAGACAGAGAATGAACGATTCGATCTATTTTCAAAAATCATCTTGTCTCTAAACACAAGAAGGCCAGGCTGGTCAGGGTTTATGCAGTTATACTACAAAGCAGAAGAAGACTATCCTTGAAAAACAGGGATAGCATTCATGCCAATGATAAACTTAAACCCAAGTGATGAGACATGTATCAACACAACCTTGCACTTTGTCTGTTCACAGTCGTCAAAGTATGGAGTTACTCCAGTGATCACCTTCGACCAGCCACTATTTCAGAAGGCCACTAACATTATCGCATCCTGCACAGACTCAGATCCCTTAAGAAAGATAGTTCTTAGACTGGGTGCTTTTCATACTGATATGAGCTTTTAGGAAGCATTGGGCATATTATGTCTGATTCAGGATTGAAAGAGGCTATCGAGACAGTGTATGCACTAAATGCAGTAACGTACATGATGGATGGCAAATCTGTTGCCCGACTGTTAAGGGGACACTTCTTGGTAGACACAGCTTTACATGCTATGCTTTTATCAAAGTCTTCAAATATTGACATGCCAGCACTGGAAGAAGGACTTAATTTGCACAAAAGGCAAGCAGAGAACGAAACAGGTGAAAGCACCGATGTTAAAGATTCACTAAGTACCACCAAAAGAGACTTACATGGACAGCTATCAGCATTATATAAAAAATTAACAAAAAGAGAGATCAGTAGCAGTGACATAACACAGAGTGACGCCTTGAATGTAGTAGCTGCCGAACTCAAAGAAGAAAAAGAGAGACTTGCCCAAAACAGAACTGCATTACTTTGGTTCCAGTATATGGAGATTGTATCCATACTTCAGCAGTTTATTAGGGCTTCTTCCATAGTAAACAAGTCTATCTTCAGAGCCAGATCTGGATCGGAAATACAATGCTTAAACCTGAAGACTGGGGATGGGACTTGACCAGTAACAAGTACACACCTGTGAAGTGTACTATGCCTCCTGCACCTGACATTCTCCTAAATGTCATTCGTTGCAATTGTAAAAGTCATTCTGATAACAAAAATGTACTTTGCAGAAAACATGGCTTGGAATGTTCACAAAGCTGTGGATCATGTCGTGGCATTGGATGCTCCAATTCTCCAACTCTAGCAGAATTAGATATTGATGGATACCTATGAACCTAAACAATATTTATAGTAGTTTATCAACTCGATAGTATGAACTTAATTCATGTTTGCAATATTGTATCAGACAAAGCAGTTTTTATGCTTATCCACAATGTATTTTTAGAAATACATGGGCATATATATTTGTTGGTATGAAAACAATGCATGATTTTACCCTCATGAGTATAATGTGTACTATGCATTTTTCATTTTCATTATTATATCAATATGAAATGATTATATAATAAAATTATGCCTGTCATATTAATGCATTTACACATTGTAATTTTAAAAAACATAAGGAAAAATAAATAAATTTGAATTTTATCATAATTTTCATTTTTACTTAAGTGGGTTGGGTAAAATGACCCCTACACATGTTCTTGTTTTGCAAAATTGCAAAAACAAAATGAAAATATGGCAAGTTTTAAACCTTTATAAGGTCAATAACGACATTCCCGCGCATTCTATGAAGACAGTTTTATAAATAAGAATATATGACAAAATCCTATGAGTATTGCAACATAAACCCAAACTCCGAAAAGGCACAGAACAAAGGTATCACATGCAAGCCAAGCGAAAAGTAAGAACAAATTTGTAATGAGTCATTTAAGGAAAAGAGCAAACCCGACAGTTACCGCCTTGGAAAGGCCAGTCGGCAATATGGACCGACTGGGGTGCTTAAACCGGTTATACAGAGCTCTAACCTCGCACTTCCTGACGAGTTTCTCAAATGCAAGCAACGAAAAGAAAAACGATCTATTTGAAAACAAAATGTCCATGCGCTGATATTTTCTATACCTTACGACGAAAGTAGGGACGTCATCGACAAATAATGTCCACATAGTGTTCAGAAAAGGAATATGGTATTATTTCGATTTGAAAAACAACACAAAAATGGTTGACCACAAATAAAATTAACTTTCTGAATCATGAACAAACATGACCAGAGACGAATAAATGGTTGTAGCATCCTGTTAATGTGAAGATAGAATTGAAGAACCAAAGTTCAATGTTCATCAAATGAAATACACGTAACAATCCTTATAGGATGAATTAAATGACAACATAGATTACATGCACGGAGAGATTTTTTACGACCGCCACACTGCACAAGTAACATTGTTGTGGTCATGAATAAGAATATATGGCAAAGTCCTATGAGTATTGCAACATATTCCAAACTCCAAAAAGGCACAGAACAAAGGTATTTCACATGCAAGCCAAGCGAAAAGTAAGAAAATAATTGTGATGAGTCATTTAAGGAAAAGAGCAAACCCGACAGTTACTGCCTTGGAACGGTCAGTCGGCAATATGGACCGACTGGGGTGCTTAAACCGGTTTTACAGAGCTCTAACCTCGCACTTTCTGACGAGTTTCTCAAATGCAAGCAACGAAAAGAAAAACGATCTATTTGAAAACAAAATGTCCATGCGCTGATATTTTCTATACGTTATGACGAAAGTAGTGACGTCATCGAAAAATAATGTCCACATAGTGTTCAGAAAAGTAATATGGTATTATTTCGATTTGAAAAACAACACAAAAATGGTTGACCACAAATTAAATTAATAAAAACTATGATCAATCCTTTAATTTTTTCAAAATGGATATGTTTAATTTTTATAGACTTTTATCGGTAAGTCAGTTCAAAGGCATTTTTTTAAATTTCCCATAAGGTTTCAAGGTGCAACTTTTTATCCTCTAAAGTAGACATGGTCTTCTAACAAAAACATACAAATCAATTCTTTTACAAATTCTTCACACTTTGATGCTATTTTGGGGTATGCTGACTAGCCTATTACTTATTATTTTTAGGATGTAATATTAAAACAAATTCACATAGCCTGGCTGCATTACAGCAAATGTGAAAATATACATACTGATTGTCTGCATGCTTAGCATTACTTTTCTCAAGTAAATAATGTTATTTATATATTTCAACTTATCTTTTACTATCATCATTGTCATACCAATGGTATAACATGCAAACTGAATGTAATTTAAATTTGTTGTCTGGGTCATTCAATGGTTGCCACATTGATTTTGTTCAACGTTGTATTTTCTGAAATATATATAAATATATAACGCTTTCTGATCTTGTGTTTAGTTTCGGCAAGGTCACTCTAAAGCGTCCTACCACTGATCATTTGCGTGCCTATATATGCTATTTGTACTACATGTATATAGTCTTTGTTTGTTCGCGCGTTTGAAATTGATTATACATGTATTGATTCTTTTGCAGGGTATATTTGTATTATTACATCAGCCTTTTTTATCTGTCTGTCTGTCTGCCTGCCTGTCTGTTTTGTCAGAATGTCTGTCTGTAGGAATGACTGTCTGTGGGTCTGTCGGTGCGTCTGTTTGTTTGTCTATCTGTCTTTCTGTCTATCACTCTGTTTGTCGGTCTGTCTGTGGGTCTGTCTTTCTGTATGTCACTCTGATTGTCTGTCCGCGTGTTTTTTCACTGTGTTTATCGATAATTGCGCCTTTTCTTTTCAGGACTTTTTCTGCTGTTTTTTTCATGTGTTTTTATATTTAACCGCATTATATAAAAGATTGTATCGCCTATTTATTGCGCATTTGTTCGACTGTTTTGTAATCTTTTTAAGTGTTACCCTATTTTTTGTCTTCATATGTTGTTCTCTCTGTAATGTCTTAAATTTTACATGCATAAACTTGTTTTTCATTTGTTTGTCTCAGTAAAGTTGCATGTTTTGTTCAGTTTGTAAACTTATAAGTATGCATTTCTTGTATCTTTTTAAATGGAGGAATAAAGATAAATAATCATTGTGTCCGTTTATATATTATGTTATACATGTATGATGACGTATTTCACGGAAGATCGGTGAAAAGTACGACTGGACACTCAAACCGGCTTGATAGGTCATTTAAAGCGTTGATAAAACGTTGCTTGCTTTCCAATCCCACAAATTTTGGACGTTTACACATGTTTTGCTCAATACAGAAATCGGTATTTTGTTGATGTTCTTAAGTTAGTGGATTTTATACAATATATATTTCTCTTGATATTTTATAATGGCTCTTACTACGAATTTTCGATACATACATTTGCTGTCTGTTCTCAAAGTATTACTTTAAACAATCGTCTTGTCAAAGAGAAAGGATAAACTATCTGTACAATAAAGGGTACAGAACTATGCTCTCGAACACAATCAGGTGCTGCGGCCTCCTTAACATTAAATTTGACCGCTTTTGTTTCGACATAGGTCGTTTTCTTGAATCGTTTAGACCTGTTACATGTCCTTACTCCTAAATGGGGTCTTTTGCTGTCTTTTTGTCTCTTACTTATGCCTTTTATAAACCATCGTTTCTCGCCCTCTGACGTAGAAGACGTGTTTTTTCTCATGTTTCATCTTCAAAAAGAAGTGGTAAGATGCATTACCTTTTCTGTGGAAGGAAGTTATAATCGTTAGAAGTTTAACGGTTCCAACATCGTTCTCTAACAAGCTGGCTTTCTTGCCAAAAGACAACGACACACAACCTTCACTATCCAGAGTCTCTTTAAAGACTAGTATAGTTCTGACAGAGATTTATTTCTGTGTCAAGTGGTGCCAATAAAATTATATCTAAACCCCAATTAAAGGATGTCTATATGTCTATGCTATTCCATTTCAAGATGGATTGTCTCCTTTTATACACCTCGCCTGTTCAAACCTTTCTGGTTCGGATCTGTTCTTTCTTCAAATTAGACCCCATGAACTTACAGCTCTTTTGTCTTCTTGAGTCTATCTATCTCATGCACATCCCAACCTTGAATAAAAAAACCTAATACCACCACTTCCATTGTTTTCTTCCTCCTATCTCCCGTCTTTTGCATCTGGCAAAACTCATTCCCACCCCCATTTTCTGTTTAAGAACCACCTATAACTATTGGGAGGATTTTACACGAAATCAAAATTACAAATGTTAAGACCACAAACAATTGAATCACTTTGCAATGTGCACGTCCAAAGACAGAGATATTAAAGAAAACATTTAAATTCCACGGAGTTACGTTTTGGAATAGTTCATAATCTATTGTACATACAACCCTTATTCTCTAATATATACATATATATATATATATATATATATATATATATATATATATATATATATATATATATATATATATATATATATATATATATATATATATATATATATAACAGTCTACATTATTATGCCTAGAATTTGGAATCTTATTAAAGAGAGAGATAGTGTGATGTTTGTGAAAAAAATGCAGAACTAAATTGCAATCCTTGGGAGTGTTTCAGAAAAAAAAATCTGAATGGAAATTGTTGTTTATTTTAGTAAGGATAATTTAAGAATGTCAGAGTTTGGCATCATCTACTGCTTAATGAGCTTTTCAAGGTTTTACTCTTTAGACGAAAAGTCAGTAAATTGTATATGACGTCTTGACAGAATACACCGCTACGTACATGTATCAGTCGGTCTTGATTCTGAAACAAGTATTATAATTGGTGCCACTTGCCCGATTGTTTAGTTTGCAAATGATTATGTCGTAAAATTATAGCTAAACCGTATCCAATTGTGCGTGCGTCCATTAACCGAAGAAAATGTTATTTTTTGAGTTCGTTCGCCTTAATTAAGCTTAATCGGCATGTTGTTATTTCTTTTCTAAATAGTTTACGACAATTCCAGAATATAATGCATTAACTTTGGTCAAATATAATATATAAAACATTTCATATATATTGCATGCAAAACATAGCGAAAGGAAAAGTATCAAAATTAACCGTCTAATATATGGGGAGGAATTGTTCTCGATTATATGAAAACCTAATATTGATCTTGATTTAGCGATAAAAACAAAAACAAGCATGAAACACCGGAATTGGTAGCGCTATTTGTAGTGCGTTGGCTCCAGGTGCGGGAGGGTCCGGGTTCGATTTCGGGCCGCTACATACCAAAGTCTTAAATTGGTAGTGGTATAGGTCCCTTGCTAACGCTTAAGCAATTATAAGGATAGTTCCACGACTGGTTTGCCCGGTGTCAGGATAATGTGATGGGTGTGGTATCATGCAAGGTGTTCACCGCATGCTTAACACAGTGAATACCGCACAATATCTGCTTCAAGTGGACACCGTCTCAAGATAACTGAAATGCATGACTTATAAATGGAAAATTGTTATTTGACATTTATGTTTATCCAACAATAATCAGATTCAGAATTAGCATGATAACGTGTTATGACTGTGAGAACTAATAATTGTACAACAACATATATATTGGCTGTTTATCTAGTTAGTTTTCATTTGCTTAAAACAAGTAAACATTTCATAAAAAAGGTTCTTATGCAATAAAAATCAGTCATGATTGTTGCTACAGGATTTTTTTTTTATATTTCATTAGATAATAACACACACACAACCTTTACTGTGTATAACTGTTGTTGAATCACAGGCATAGAACTTACATTAAGAAAATTATTAATTAAATTAAAAAATACAACGTCGGCAAGTATTACTTTTTGTTAAAAGTCCAATTAATTAGAAATAAAACAGTAAACGATCAAACATTTATATGTAAAGGCCAAGTTTTAAAAGATACCGGTTTAGGGGATCGGTTAAAATATTAAAATTTACAAAATTTCATCAAAAAGAGATGCGGCGTTCGTGAGGCAATAAAGAACATGATTTATTAATATTTCAACTTCAGAAAATGAGTTTTTATAAAACTGAAATATCAAATGATTATAAATCTTTGACAACAGAAGCTCTCATCGATTGTGCGGCTCAATTTAAGGCTACTCGCTTAATAGACCGAACAGACTCAAGTGATGTTTTATGCATTATGCACTCCAATAATAAACATTTTAATTGCTTATGTACGTGACCACACGTTTTAGAAATGTTATACTCCCAAGGTACGTTCAGTAGGTAAAAATACGGTATATGGTGTAACCTGGAATTTCTTCCAATTCCAGTCGTTCTGATAATAATTCGGATTGCCCTCGAGTTATTATTTCTTTTGTAAATCAAAAGTGAGGTTAGACAGCTACGCCGAAAAACACATATCCAGCTTAGAATATCTTATAACATAAACAACATAATTAATTTTAATAAATTAAATACAGTTTGTATAATAAAACACTTTTCTGTCCGATATACTAACCACTATTTCAACATGTCACCAGTTTTATTATCCGTAAGCCAATACTTTTTATATGATTATAATTTAAAAAAGCACAATGTAACACTTTAGACAGGATGTTATTATTAAAATCATAATTATATTTAAAAAAAAGTTGGTGAATTCATAAAACCTAATAATTATCTTGTCGCAAGATATCTTTTAATCGATTAGCTTATTTTCAGTAGTTAAGTGAATACTCGCTAACTTTTAGACGTTATAAAATGTGTAACGTAATACATTGATAAAACACTCAGTATCGAGGCTAAGGAACCTCATTACGGTTGATTGATGAAGCCAATCTGCTAAGTGGTAGAAAAAAGAACGATAATTAGGCCCACCTGTACGATTAATTAGAAATGCACCGGATTTAGCATCTGCACAACGGTAGAATCACAAATTTCACATTTGCCTGATGTTTGTCCGTTTATGGTAACCTTGTTTTAAAAATGGATTTTCGCGTGGACTGAGTCGTGTTTCCGACCAGCTTCGATCAGCTAAAGTAAATGTCGAAGAGAAATATAACAGCTGTCATAAAATAATTGTAAAAACAACAAAGAAACAAAGAAACAAAACAACAAACAAACAAAAACGTTAAGAATGCATCCATTTAGTTCACAATCAAAGATTCAAACCCCACAGAATGCACAAGATAAAACATGGAATTCCGAAATGTAATCATCATACTTTGTCTTCAGGAGCGCTGTTAAAGTATCGATGCGTAGTCTAAGTCAAAACGGTATCAACTTTAAAATGCGTATTGCTTTAAAGATTTCATTTACCTTTGCTGAGATATCTGTTCATTTTCATTGCCTCCAAATTTAGAGAGTATTCATATATATGAACAAGATACAAAAAAACAAGGAAAAAAGTACTTTTTTCGCATCGTCAATAGGCACGCACGTCGATAAGTCATTTAAAAGTACACAGACGGAAAAAACTATAACACGGTTTTCTAATTTTTTGTCCTTATATAACAAGAAATAGTTATGTAATATGAATTTATGCGTAATTATGAAGGTGCAGTAAGATTATTAAATACGTCTAGATCTCATTAGACATTTTTTATACAGGTCTCTACATTAATTAAAGTTTTGAATGCAGTTTAATTGACTTATTTCTGGATTTAATGTCTAGTGATTTTCCAAAAAACATCACAAAAAAACATTCTTTAATTAGATTTTTTTAAAAGCAAGAGTGTTTAAAATAAGGCACTTTAGCATGGCAATTCAAATTTCGCTTAAATAAGACATTTTCAAATTGCCTTGCTGACCATTTGTAAGAGGAAACACGTACAAGAATTTCAACCTGATATTCATGCGATGAATTGAAACGTAAAACAAATTTGGGGTTAAGGTGGGGCGCAACCATCAAATGCAGCTAAACCCAAACAAAAAAATATGCAAAGACTAAAACATTAAGTGCAATTTGTGTATGTCATTTTGCCTAGTTTGTTGTTGTTTTCAATGCATCACATAGACAGAATTATAACCAGTATAGCGACGTACAGCTATTTGGTGGAGGAAGATAACAAACGACCGAGGTAAAACTACCGGCGCACCACCGGTTAGCTGGAAGCATTTTGCCTTGAGAAAGGCCCTTATGAAACGGAAGTAAAAGTTTTATCCTTCGTTTCTCCTCATGATTAAATTAAACTTTATGTACAACTAACAATTTTGTGTAGTTTCTTTTCTATTAGAAATAATATTTCTTCCGCCCTCTAATTATCACTCTCTCTGTTTTTCTGACTCTGTCCGTCTGTTTGTCTGTCTGTCTCTATCTCTCTTTGTCTCTGTCTCTGCGTGACCTTCTGTATGTGTGTGTGTCTCTCTCTGTGTCTCTGTCTGTCTGTCTGTCTGTCTGTCTGTCTCTCTCTCTCTCTCTCTCTCTCTCTCTCTCTCTCTCTCTCTCTCTCTCTCTCCCTCTCTCTCCCTCTCTCCAGCTCTGCCCCTCTTTCTCTTTAAAAGACCAAACTCATCGCTCGGACATTTTAGCTGATCGGTTTTCCATCTACTTGAAATAACTAATGAAAGTGTAATGTCATGCGTAAAGATAATTTGATTTTTTATAAGAACAATGAGACAGTATAAAAATAATTTTAACGTTTAAGATAAAATGTGCCAAGATGTAAACGATATTATTTTAAAAGCATCAAACGAAAAACAGACTACCAATACTAAACGAGTTCTTAATTACGGGGATTGAATTAAAATATCAATCAAACGTCACAACAATTAATCAGTGTAGCTGACGGTAGATTAGCTGCTGTAGATAGAACCAGAGCAGTCTCGTCAGACAGACAGAAAACGATCTGTCAATTTGCTCTTGCATTTTACAGGAATGTGATTGATAAAAACAGTTATTGGCACAGACACCTGAACTATCTCTGCTGTTCGACTTGTTCCGTGTTTGTCGAGCGTCGTATTGTTAAACATTTCAGATTTCAAAATCATTATTTAACAAAACAATACATCAGTAGTACTGAAAGAGAAAACATATTTTCAGTTGCATTAAATATTCGACTGAAAAACTTGCAATACAAAGCGAGTGTGTAGTTTTACACGACGACAAATGTATTGTTTGTTGTTAAGGTTTAAAATGCATATTACCGTAGCGACACTTTTACTGCCATAAACAGAGAGTCTAGTTATTTTGGTGGAGGAAAACTAAAATGGCTGGGTAGAACAAGCTGCGCAATACAGGTCTGCTAAAGAATACTTCCACATTTAAGTCCGTCCCATGGGCTGACTGGTACTCAAACCTCCGCGCTGAGAGAGACTGATGTTTTCTGGGAATTGTGACATCGGTAACAATTTTTATCAGCGTCAAAGATCATGTTCAATTACTCTTATTTGTTCTGTATGACAGAACTTATATTGCAAGCGGTAGACAGCGGATGAGTCAGACCACAGATGACTGACGGCATACAACGGGTCCATCAGACTATAAATGACTGACGGCACACATTGAGTCCATCAGACCATAAATGTCCAACGTTTCACCACAGTATCATCAGATCATCCATAGCTAACGACACACAACGGGTCCATCAGACCATAAATGGCTGACTGCAAACAATAGGTCCATTAGACTATAAATGGCTGACGGAACACAAAGTGTCCATTAGACCATAAACAGGTAGCGGCACACAACAGGTCAATCGATCCTTAAAAGTATAACGGTACACAGCGGCTTCATCCGACAATAAATGAGTGACAGCACACAACGGATCCACGGACCATAAATGGCTGACGATACAAAATTGACTTAAGATGGCTAACAATGCACTGCGGGTTCATAAAACTACAAATGGATAACGGTAAAGAACGTGTACACAACAGTCCTATGAAGCCATAAACTGCAAGCGTCACACATCGGGTCTTTCAAACCAGAAATTGAAAGCGGTACACAGCGGGTCTATCAAACCAAAAATTGCAAGCGGTACACAGCGGGTCTATCAAACCACAAACTGGGAGCAGTACACAAAGGGTCTATAACACCACAAATTGCAAGCGGTACACAACATGACTATCAGACCATAAACTGAATCTGTACACAATGGGTCTATCAATAAGAATCTATGACAAAGTCCTATGAGCACTGCAATATATTCCAACCCCGGAAAAGGCACAGGACAAAATAATTCACATGCAAGCCAAATGCTAAAGTAAGAACAAGTCTGGTGAGTCTGATGAGCCATTTAACAAAAAAGCCATCCCAGCAGTTATTGTAAGTGAAATCTTGTTACTCAAGAAAAGAAAAAGGCCAAACAAATGTAAATGGTTGTGGCATCTTGTTTATGTGACGATGGAATTAAGGAACCAAAGTTTAATGCCCATCAGAGGAAATAGACGTTACAAACCTTATAGGATACATTAAATGACAACATAGATTAAATACATGTCCGACCGCCACACTGCAAGGTAACATTGTTGTAATCACGAATAAAAATATACGACAAAGTCCACTGCAAGCGGTACACATCGGGTCTATCAAGCCATGAACTGCAAGCGGTACACATCGGGTCTATCAAGCCATGAACTGCAAGCGGTACACACCGGTTCTATCAAACCATACATGGCTCGGGTTCATCGGATTATAAATGACTTAACCGGTCAATCACGCAATCATGTGAATGTTTTACCTGCTAAGATGAATCCCGTGCTAGGATAAGTCTATTTTTATATGTATATATATATATATATAATTAAGAACATTACATGTGGGCCTTTAAATACATATTAGGATGCTTAGACGGGCTTCTATATTTAAAAGCTGGAAGACCAATAGGACTTGTATACAAAAAACGCCTTCGTTGAAAGTTACCAATAATATTAAAAAGAAAGATAAAAGAAATGAAAAATACATAAGGTTGAGTTAACATATAACTGTGATATTGGTATAAGAAATGTAATTGCCTTAGTCTTTGTTTTGTTGTTATTGTTCATATCAAGTATATATATAACTTTCCTTGTTTTAAATCTGCCATTATATGACATTGTGGATACCCCATGTTGAAATCAAACTATACGTTTGCTGAACAGAAAGTCTCAAGTTTGACCGCTGCTATAAGTTTTTTTATTGAAGTACGGTATAGAGCCACCAAATCTATGTAGATAGTACAAGATCGGACAAACGATACATTTACCATTGGTCAATAATGGTTGCTTTTGCCAATAAGATAACTGGCATAGTACAATTTTTGTACACTTTTTGGACACTTGCCATTTTCTTTCGAGCTATATTTTCAAGCCGGCTAATATTAATGTTACATTAAGCGCAATTCACATATTTATCATTTTTAAGATTTTTAAAAGGCGTCTTTGTTTCAAGAGAGTCAATCGTGGTTGATCGTTTCATAGTTTATAATTTGGCACAATAACGATTTTACAGCTGTCTTATCTTTCACCGGTTAAAACATAGGAAAACAACAATTCCAAAAATTACCGGAATCTTAAGTTAACAGATTCAGAAATGTCAATCATGACAGTTTGTCAGATGCTATGTCCATCATTCACACTCTGCACCGAACTCGGGATAGATATGTTTACAACCGTATTACAGGCTTAGTGTTGAAAGTAATTAAAAATTTTAAGGGTGAGTTTTAAATTTAACAGAAGGCTGCAACAGCAATTATCTTACAATATTGACATGTACTGTGTTATACGAGTCAAGGCCAAAATAAATGTCAGACTACGTTAATATGATTAGGGACAATGCTGAATTTGCAGAAAATGTTTCTTTGACATAATTTCGATTCATTTTGAATTCTTATATATTTAAGATTTAAACAATAAAAAGAATAACTGTGAAGCTAATACACAACGCTCCTATGCAATGTCTACCAAGACATCTGGCACAAACAGAAATGTCAACAAAAATAAAAGATAATTACACGCTCCCGAAAATAACTTTTATGCATTCATTAATTTACATATAAACCGTTGTTTTAATAATTCGCCGTCGAAATAATGACCAAACATGGTGCATGTATGCCCTTTAACCATGTCTGCTGTGTATTATTTTGCAGTAAATGATTACAATTTTAAATATTGATCAAACAGTTGAGGTAAGAGGGGCCAATGCTGTCTGAAACGGCGATGTTTGGCGACATCGAGTTCGTAAATGCCCTCGGCAGTACCCGACACGTTCTTCGGAACTATACGGATTTGATCGTGGAAAACATTTTTAATCATAATTTTTTATGTATCTTGCAAATATTGATAATATTTTTTTCAAACAAGTAATAATTTCAACAAAAAATATCTTATATTTCTTTAAATAAAAAATATTTACCAAAAAATTGGGATCCCAAAGCGTGACGTTATATTTTCGGAAAATACCAAAATGGCGGACAGAGACAGCAGCAATCTCCAACGCAGTGATCTCCCCCTTTCAGTAAGGAGAATCTCTGCCACCACACAGAAATCCTTCCAGATCTGGAAGGATTTGATCTTTTTACTTTTAATTTTTTTTTCAGTAAAATGACAATCGGAATGAATGGGTATGTTAGAAAAACGACTAACAATGGATGAAAAAACAAATTCTAACGATAAAGAAAGAAAAAAAGAATGTATTTATCACTACAATCGTAACAACTCGGCCATTTCCGTCCTTTCACCGAGGGCGAAATTTCAGTGTTACTCCGGTTCAATGTAAACAATTAATGGATACTGTTGAAGAAATTCACAAAGTAACAACGGAGTTTGACACCTCCATAAGAGCGAAACCCAAAAAGATCGAGTGTCAGCAGTCTCTGTTGGCAGGCAAAGACGTCATAGCTAATCTGACTATCGTCACGTGATTTTGTATGATGGCAGTGGTTTTAAGCGAGCGTAGCGATGTCGTAAACGCTGTGCGGAGTTTGAGACAGCAGAGCAATCGTACCTACTCGGCGATCTCCGGCTAGCTTCGGATATATTCGGATTATGTAGAGGACGGAATTACCCGAGGAGTTCCGAGTGACAGCAGAGGTCGATATGCTAAATGGAAAACATTAAAATCAACAATTTAAGTTCTATTGTAAACAGATACTCATTCAGAAGTCAGTTTTAATCAGATCTGTAAAAGATCTTTGTGAAACATAAAGGTATTGTGCAAAATTGTGACAGAAAATCTTTTTTTAAAGGTTTGTTGCTGTTGTTGTTTTGTTAAGAAAAACATGGAATATGACAATTTTAAAGCTAATATTTCAAACACTAAACGGTGAAAGTCTGTAATTATTTGTTATGTGATTGGTTTATGTTAATAGCAAATTTTGATATTCATTTTATAAATATACTGGTATAATTAAAATATTTAGAAACTCTGAAAGTTTGTGTATGTTTCTGTGTCAAGGAAATTTTCCGAGGGGGTATAGATGCCTTTTTCAGTGTAAAATCTTTAAATGTTTGTACTTGAACAATATAAATTAATTCTTTTTAATGTTTAGGGTTTTGCTTATAAAGTTACACCACTGATGCTAAAATATATTATAGTTTTGAACCCCCAAATTAGACTTTTTAGCAATAACCACTTGTAAAAAATGGTCCAGGGACAAGGCGAGGGGGTCACCCTATTCAAATGTGATTTTTTCCAAAACATGACGGTGAAATTCTTTCATATTTCATTTTTATATCTGATATATGATATTAATCACTTTGGACATGCTTAGTTTAGGATTCTTAATAGCTTCTTTTAGGCCCCTCTTACCTTAAGGACATAGACATCACTATTTTTGATATGTAACACCATGCACATAAATCAGATTTGTTAAGTGCGAAAATGCGATACATTGCATAAATATAAGCTCGAAAGAGTTCGATGAACCTCTGTTTGTTTTTGTTTTTTGTTGTATTTTGTAACTATAAGTGACATCTTAATAAGCGTTTTTATAGTTTCCTTTTATGAAACCATGTTTTCATGCTTATCGTTATAACGACTGTCCAATTATTTGCAAATGCAAATTGTCAGATTATGTAGTTTGGCGGCATAAAAACTGCAGGGAACAAAGAATCTGGTAAAGACAACGTCTCAGATGCAAGATTTGGCAAAGATGCTTTCGTTGATCATTACAAATAGACATTTGAACAGATATGGTGGTTTGTAATTTAAATCTCAACGTGTGCCTCATCTTTATTTTGCTTACTTGTTTTATAAAGTTGTCGAATGAAACTCTTATAAATGATCGATGGTAACAGTCAACAGACCATCTGAAGAAGTTTAGTAGTGAGGTCTGTGTGGGATATAGGCCCGTGTGGAGTATGGGTCCGTTCGGGGTATAGGCCTATGTGGTGCATAGGTCCGTATGGGGTATTGGCCTGTGTGGAGTATAGGTCCGTATTGGATAAAGGCCTGTGTGGAGTATAGGTCCGTATGGGATATTGGCCTGTGTGAAGTAAAGGTTTGTTTGGCATATAGGCCTGTGTGGAGTAAAGGTTTGTATGTGATAAAGGCCTGTGTGGAGTATAGGTCCGTATAGGATATAGGTCTGTGTGGAGTATAGGTCCGTATGGGATATAGGCCTATGTGGAGTATTGGTCCGTGTGGGGTATAGGCCCGTGTGGAGCATAGGTCCGTATAGGATAAAGGCCTGTGTGAAGTATAGGTCCGTATGTGATATAGGCCTTGTGGTGCATAGGTCCGTATGGGTTATAGGCCCCTGAGGAGTATGGGTCCGTGTGGGGTATAGGCCTGTGTGGTGTATGGGTCCGTATGGGATATAGGCCCGTGTGGAGTATGGGTCCGTGTGGGGTATAGGCCTGACTGGAGTAAAGGTCCATATAGGATATTGGCCTGTGTGGAGTATAGGTCCGTCTGGGGTATTGGCCTGTGTGGAGTGTAGGTCCGTATAGGATAAAAGGCCTGTGTGGAGTATAGGTCCGTATAGGATAAAGGCCTGTGTGGAGTATAGGTCCGTATGGGATATAGGTCTGTGTGGAGTATAGGTCCGTATAGGATAAAGACCTGTGTGGAGTATAGGTCCGTATGGGATATTGGCATGTGTGGAGTATCGGTCCGTATGGGATATTGGCCTGTGTGGACTATAGGTCCATATGGGATATTGGCCCGTGTGGAGTATGGGTCCGTGTGGGGTAAAGGCCTGTGTGGAGTGTAGGTCCGTATGGGATATTGGCCTGTGTGGAGTATAGGTCCGTGTGGGGTATAGGCCTATGTGGAGTAAAGGTCCGTAAGGGATATTGGCCTGTGTGCAGTATAGGTCCGTATGGGGTATTGGCCTGTGTGGAGTATAGGTCCGTATAGGATAAAGGCCTGTGTGGAGTGTAGGTGCGTATAGGATAAAGGCCTGTGTGGAGTATAGGTTCATATGGGATATAGGCCTGTGTGGAGTATGGGTCCGTATGGGATATAGGCCCTTGTGGAGTATGGGTCCGTATGGGGTATTGGCCTGTGTGGAGTATTGGTCCGTATAGGATAAAAGGACTGTGTGGAGTATAGGTCCGTATAGGATAAAGGCCTGTGTGGAGTATAGGTCCGTATGGGATATAGGTCTGTGTGGAGTATAGGTCCGTATAGGATAAAGACCTGTGTGGAGTATAGGTCCGTATGGGATATTGGCCTGTGTGGAGTATCGGTCCGTATGGGATATTGGCCTGTGTGGAGTATAGGTCCATATGGGATATTGGCCTGTGTGGAGTATGGGTCCGTATGGGGTAAAGGCCTGTGTGGAGTATAGGTCCGAATGGGATATTGGCCTGTGTGGAGTATAGGTCCGTGTGGGGTATAGGCCTGTGTGGAGTAATGGTCCGTATGGGATATTAGCCTGTGTGGAGTATAGGTCCGTATGGGGTATTGGCCTGTGTGGAGTATAGGTCCGTATGGGATATAGGCCTGTGTGGAGTATGGGTCCGTATGGGATATATGCCCGTGTGGAGTATGGGTCCGTGTGGGATATAGGCCCGTGTGGTATATGAGTCCGTGTGGGGTATAGGCCTGTGTGGAGTATAGGTCCGTGTGGGGCATAGGCCCGTGTGGAGTATGGGTCCCTGTGGGGTATAGGCCTGTGTGGAGTAAAGGTCCGTATGGGATATTGGCCTGTGTGGAGTATAAGTCCGTATAGGATAAAGGCCTGTGTGGAGTATAGGTCCATATGGGATATAGGCCTGTGTGGAGTATGGGTCCGTATGGGATATAGGCCCGTGTGGAGTATGGGTCCGTTCGGGGTATAGGCCTGTGTGGTGCATAGGTCCGTATGGGGTATTGGCCTGTGTGGAGTATAGGTCCGTATTGGATAAAGGCCTGTGTGGAGTATAGGTCCGTATGGGATATTGGCCTGTGTGAAGTAAAGGTTTGTTTGGGATATAGGCCTGTGTGGAGTAAAGGTCCGTATGGGATATAGCTCTGTGTGGAGTATAGGTCCGTATGGGATATAGGCCTGTGTGGAGTATAGGTTTGTATGTGATAAAGGCCTGTGTGGAGTATAGGTCCGTATGGGATATAGGTCTGTGTGGAGTATAGGTCCGTATGGGATATAGGCCTGTGTGGAGTATTGGTCCGTGTGTGGTATAGGCCCGTGTGGAGCATAGGTCCGTATAGGATAAAGGCCTGTGTGAAGTATAGGTCCGTATGTGATATAGGCCTGTGTGGCGCATAGGTCCGTATGGGATATAGGCCCGTGTGGATTATGGGTCCGTGTGGGGTATAGGCCTGTGTGGTGTATGGGTCCGTATGGGATATAGGCCCGTGTGGAGTATGGGTCCGTGTGGGGTATAGGCCTGTGTGGAGTAAAGGTCCGTATAGGATATTGGCCTGTGTGGAGTATAGGTCCGTATGGGGTATTGGCCTGTGTGGAGTATAGGTCCGTATAGGATAAAAGGCCTGTGTGGAGTATAGGTCCGTATAGGATAAAGGCCTGTGTGGAGTATAGGTCCGTATGGGATATAGGTCTGTGTGGAGTATAGGTCCGTATAGGATAAAGACCTGTGTGGAGTATAGGTCCGTATGGGATATTGGCCTGTGTGGAGTATCGGTCCGTATGGGATATTGGCCTGTGTGGAGTATAGGTCCATATGGGATATTGGCCCGTGTGGAGTATGGGTCCGTGTGGGGTAAAGGCCTGTGTGGAGTATAGGTCCGTATAGGATAAAGGCCTGGGTGGAGTATAGGTTCATATGGGATATAGGCCTGTGTGGAGTATGGGTCCGTATGGGATATAGGCCCGTGTGGAGTATGGGTCCGTTTGGGATATAGGCCCGTGTGGAGTATGGGTCCGTGTGGGATATAGGCCCGTGTGGTGTGTGAGTCCGTGTGGGGTATAGGCCTGTGTGGAGTATAGGTCCGTGTGGGGCATAGGCCCGTGTGGAGTATGGGTCCGTGTGGGGTATAGGCCTGTGTGGAGTAAAGGTCCGTATGGGATATTGGCCTGTGTGGAGTATACGTCCGTATGGGGTATTGGCCTGTGTGGAGTATAGGTCCGTATAGGATAAAGGCCTGTGTGGAGTATAGGTCCGTATAGGATAAAGGCCTGTGTGGAGTATAGGTCCATATGGGATATAGGCCTGTGTGGAGTATGGGTCCCTATGGGATATAGGCCCGTGTGGAGTATGGGTCCGTTCGGGGTATAGGCCTGTGTGGTGCATAGGTCCGTATTGGGTATTGGCCTGTGTGGAGTATAGGTCCGTATTGGATAAAGGCCTGTGTGGAGTATAGGTCCGTATTGGATAAAGGCCTGTGTGGAGTATAGGTCCGTATGGGATATAGCTTTCTGTGGAGTATAGGTCCGTATGGGATATAGGCCTGTGTGGAGTATAGGTTTGTATGTGATAAAGGCCTGTGTGGAGTATAGGTCCGTATGGGATATAGGTCTGTGTGGAGTATAGGTCCGTATGAGATATAGGCCTGTGTGGAGTATTGGTCCGTGTGGGGTATAGGCCCGTGTGGAGCATAGGTCCGTATAGGATAAAGGCCTGTGTGAAGTATAGGTCCGTATGGGATATAGGCCTGTGTGGTGCATAGGTCCGTATGGGATATAGGCCCGTGTGGAGCATAGGTCCGTATAGGATAAAGGCCTGTGTGGAGTATAGGTCCGTATAGGATAAAGGCCTGTGTGGAGTATAGGTCCGTATGGGATATAGGTCTGTGTGGAGTATAGGTCCGTATAGGATAAAGACCTGTGTGGAATATAGGTCCGTATGGGATATTGGCCTGTGTGGAGTATCGGTCCGTATGGGATATTGGCCTGTGTGGAGTATAGGTCCATATGGGATATTGGCCCGTGTGGAGTATGGGTCCGTGTGGGGTAAAGGCCTGTGTGGAGTATAGGTCCGTATGGGATATAGGCCTGTGTGGAGTATAGGTCCGTATAGGATAAAGGCCTTTGTGGAGTATACGTCCGTATAGGATAGAGGTCTGTGTGGAGTATAGGTCCGTATGGGGTATAGGTCTGTGTGGAGTATAGGTCCGTATGGGGTATAGGACCTAAAATAGTTTTTAGCGGAAATTACCTTGTGAGTTTCACACACCCTTTCCTTTTCATCCCATTTGAATGGCCAAATATATCTCATACATGGATATCCTTAAAAATACCAGAATCATAGGAAAGTGGTAAAATTTATTCATTTTCAGATTGTATGCTATGTACGTGCATCTCATAGCATATGTTCTATTCTCAAACGAAACATTTTAAAAACGACATATACACCTTAAACCCTTATTAGAAAAACATTCGCTAATTACGTGATCACGTGATCTAAAACATGTCTGCTACATTTATATTTCCTTTTTACTGCTATTTTTTTATTATTTTAATAGTGCTTCATCCACATGTGTTTAAAGTCTTAGCTGTGTTTGACAATACTGATAAAATGAGGACATTAAATAGTCAAATCAGTTCGAAAACCTAAATATTATTCAATATGTTTAATGACATTAATTTTTAAAGTAGTTCTTTCATTGTACTAGTATATGAGCCGAAAAATACACGTTTGAACCGAAACCTATCATTTTTAATAAAGGTTTTGAAAAAGATCACATCATTGTGATAATGATACTCATAACTGACCCACCACAACAAATGAAATACAACGACCAGATGAGTTATTCATTAGAAAGATGTCAAACACCATTTGAACTAGACAGCAGTTGTTAATAGTAACAGACAGCCGATACATGTCAGCCACATCCATCTCATAACACAAAAATATTCCGCCCGTTATTACACATGCATTACACCAAAATATGAGTGCCAAAACTTTATGAAATACCATACCTATCTTTTCTAAATAGATTTTTCAGATTTCTTAAGGCCAAATAACATTTTATTTCTAGCAATCCACAAAACTGCCATTTAAATGATTTGGTCATCAATGTATCGTATTTACTGGTTGCATTTCATTAACTAAACTAATCTTTTCTTCTATATTCATCTTTTATTAAGACAAATTGACTCCCGATCGATTATACTCCTAGGTTAAATATGTCATAGGAAAATAAAATGCGTAACAGAATAATTACTTCGACAACGTTGCAGAACGCAACTAAAGGCATTAAATGGGAATAAATTCAGATTTTTGGTATTTTATAGAACATATTATTTGCGTTATAGGATATGTTCTGTAAGACAACAATGAATATATTTTATAACAGCCATCTTACTGAACAACAGTGCAAACCGTCCTGTACATGAATATCTGTGTCTGTGATCATTCAACAGCATACATATTGGGTTAAATGACAGAACACCACAACATACATGTTTATGACAGGAGGTACGTAATGGTATATCCATTAAAAGGATTGGTCGCTGTAGGGATGGCGTTCACTGAAACACAAAGGTATATTCAGAAAGAATATTATTATAAAAGAGTGAACATTCTGTATCTTTGAACTCGTACTTTGAAATAATGATCGATTTTATCTGTTTTCGCAATTAAACGAAATTTAATGAGACGTATTTTGTAGTCTTGTACTTTTGTACTTTGATGTAAGATAATTGTGCTGTCAATATTCAACTATTACAAGTATACACAACCTTTATGTAAGGTATGCTAGGCTAGTGTTTCCTTATAACAATGATGTCAACATCACATGTAAATGGTTTATTGTTTTGCCTGTTTACATCATCATAAAACTCTGTTTGTGCATTCAATGTTACTTTACAGTTAGCTTTCAGACGCGTCAACATGTCCCTTCTAAAAAAGTCCCATAATAAATAACAGCCTTTTAGACAATGTTAGGAAATAACATAATAATGATATAAAATATAATGACAGTAATTCAATGTACTTTGTTGGCAGCAGGAAACCATAGATTTTCACGCATATGCCATATATACTCTCCATGTCTATTCACAAGATTTTGTTCTCAATATTAATATATGTTCATTCCATTTATTTCAATGAACATGCGTGCAGTCCATTACGTTGAAAATGCTTGCATACTATCATTATGATTATGTTGGTTTATAATGCCGCTGGACATGTAAATAAATTTACTAAAACAAGCTTAAAATAGATGAAATAATAATACAAGGTTAATTATTTCTACTGCTATACTTAACCTTAATATTAAGCTGTAAACTTTCATAACACTGTTAAAAGATGATTGATTGTTCATTTGTGTTTCGTTTATTAATTAGTCAGCTTTACCGTTATCTTAATAAAAAGACAAGATGCTCGAAAATAGCAAGTGTAGAATTTGCCAGTTAACGGTATATCAACGCTGACAGTGTATCAGGAAGTTATGTCATGCACAATCTGACTAGAATTGTCGAAGTTAAACCAGAATATAATTATAGGATGTTAAGTGTAAAATTTAATAACAGTTTCAATGGGAACATGTGATTGGTGTGATTTCTCTTTTCACAGGGTGACGACATTTTACTATCAGCTCATCAATAAAGACACACTAAAATTGGTTTTATTTGCAAGCTTGCGAAAGCAGCTAATTTGTTTGAAACAGAAAGTGTAATTATTGCTTCCCGACAAAGACGATTAGAAAAACTTGTTTGCAGTTTTAAGATACTTAAAAAAATTGTCTGCATTTACATCTTAGGCATTTTAGTTAGTTTGTTCATACGCGATTTTAAATAGGGCCATTTTTCCTTCAACTATGTTCCTTTTGAAATGTGAAAGTGTAAATAAATATCTAAACCCAACATTTTTATTTTAAATGTTGTTTTATGCTGTGTCGTCTGTAGCAGGCAAAGCAATGGCGATCAACATGATTTTTCAAGTCAGAGCGCGAATGGCGGAAGTACATGTAGCACTTGTTATAATTGTAGTAAAACACAAACACAGACATCTTCCAAAAGTGAAACATCAACAGAAGTCAAACTACGAAACTATTTCTGTAAGGATTGGCTCGCCAAATACCAATTGCTGCTAAATATATATATAAGAATTCCAAGCGTCTTTTTACATGACGCTATCAGCGTCTATAAATAATAGTGCTGAGGATTGTTAACTGGCTGGGATGGTGTATCAAGCAGATGCTGATCGTAGTCGAAGGCGGCTGTTACAATAACCCCTTCCAGTGCCGATTCTGGTCGTAGATTGATGTTAAATATTTCACTTTTTTTGTGGTCAATAAATTCGTGGCCTTAATTTAATCAAGTCAAGCAACCGTACAAAGTAAATACGATTTCTTTGTGGTAGTTTCTCCGAAAAAAGGCTATAAGGGACAAGAGGTATCTACCATAAAGTTGAAGGATTGTTACTTAAAATAAATTTTGTAACTAAGCAAGCGGCCAAATTCATCCGCAAAGTAGTTCCATTCATTAATCAATGGTTTCATTCAATGATTCAAAAGATATGTATTTTGCGATTGAACTTATGATGCTGAGAACTTGTAAAAGATAAGTTTGATCACATTTAATGACGTGATGTAATCCTGTGATTGTCGAAACATTTAATCCATCTTTCAAAATTTGATCGTAAAATGTAGGACTATATTTTTGCGTAGGACTCTCTGAGCTGACTCATGTTCGGTCGGATATAAGAAGGCGTTCGAATTTAATCAGTGGTATGCATTTTGCGCCTTCAACTTATGAGATGGAAAGCCTGCAGCAAATGAGTTTGGTTATGTTTAATGACGTCATGTTATACACGTGTTAGTCGAAAAAAGCACCTTTCAAATGTTGATTGTTAGCTAGCACAGTGAACACAAAAACGGTTCCTGTGTTTAAAGTGACGTTTAAATATGTACTTTTTGTTGTGGTTGTCTTCTTAATCATTTCTGTATAATTTTGTCCGTTTTTGTGAAGTATCAAAGAAATGGCAAAAAATTGAATGTTACTCAACTAAATGTTAATGTGTAGATATAGGATATCTATTGTAAATATATCATATGAAAGCACTTTATATCTTATAAATAATTTTATAGAGTATAAACAACGCGTAAAATGTTCTTCCCCTTCTGAAATGATAGAGTGAATTATTTAATGAAGCCGAAATATGACCAAACGTAAATGTTACCTCTTACAATTGACACTGTAGAGTAAGACTGTTTAACTACAATGAAGTAGTTGAATAATTATTTTATTGCTGCTGTCCCGAGTTAGCTGAGATTTGAGATGCGAAGACATCTAACATGGAGAACTGTAGTAAGTATTTGCCCTTAAGTGTGAATCACATCTAAGGTTCCGTGTAAATTTGGGAGGAGTTGGGGGGGGGGGGGGGGGGGTTGCGATATCTGTTGTTTGGCAGTATGAAGTACAATGTATCTTCGGCATGCATCTTTTAACACCGAAATAAAAACACACGGGTATTGCATGCATGACGTACTTGATTGCCATGTTAAGGCGTTTTGAAGTCTATTCTTCCTGAGACAGACAATTAAAGCAATGCATAATTACAAAATGAGGCAAGTGTTTTATTTTATTACAAAGCACCACGTTCAATATTTTTTAATATAATGGTTTGATAGATAACAACACACCTTTATTGCATGCATGGCGTACTAAGACAGTATGATAAATGTTTCATAGGTCAACATGTCAACGATAGAATTTTTATGTAAAAATATGCATCTCGTCGAGGATTTATTTTCATTTTGTCTTGCGTTTAATGTGAAGATGAACTATCACCATAGTATTCCAAATCAACTCATTTTAAATGTATGATTATGTCTAAGAAATGTGTAACTATAGTGAAGTGAGAACATGATTTTAATTTATGTTGTATAACTTCAAAAGTGGTTTATGGCTAAGAAGTGTTTATGCTTACTAAGGCTTCACAATAAATGTTCATACATTCATGCAATCAGGCAAAATGTGAGTATAATTTCTATCAAAAAGGGCGATGCATTAACCTGTATATCTCCATCATGTCCACCTGTTTTGAATGCTTAAAATCTCCAACATTTAGATTTATACCAAAGACAAAACAAAAATGAAAATAACAAAATGTAGCTGATGAGATTTTTCACCTTACCTTACTATTTTAGAACAGCACATCTCAAACCTTAATTTTTTAACGTCAATTGTATGTAGAAGCTCTGCTGCACTGCGCTGTAACCCACTGACCTCGCAATATTTGTCTTAAAAAATAAATAACTGTAACGCAATGATGATTTTAATTCTATGTCATGATTGGATGAGCCATGTTAAAATATTGGTACATTTAGTTAAATGTCGAACTGCAGAACCCAACATATACATGCTCGCCATATGCCTACGGGTGAAAGGCGAGAGTAAACAAAACCATACTCGTACACACACAATATATTAAACATATTAAACATTTGAAAAACGATGTCAAATTTAGTTTTTGAACAAACCCGAGGATTAAGTTTTGAACAACACCGACTAAGACTGAGTTATTGGCAAGTTTAATCACAGAATGTACACCCTAAAGACGAACATTTCGGACATCGATTATTAAATGATCCAAATATTGTTTCATTCATATTTTGTACATGTACAGGTAGATAAAAATATCATCTAAAAAGGTATGTCTGAATTTGCTGAAAGTTAGTTTTCCATTTCAAATGGTTGGAATGGTAATGGTTAAATATTCAGACTAATAATCAAACATAAAAATAGACTATGTATTTCTTGTCTTGAAATGACTTTCACCTTGTATAACCGAGGAAGCATAAAGTCGGCTGAAGAAACAACACCTGATGAAATCTGTAATCGTATTAATGTACCATGGAACGATCTTGCTGGTGAATGATCATCTCATCCTGGTATGCCGTAGATATTTATAGTTTCTGTCATAAACAATTATACTCTCGGCCGTAGACAACGCAATTATGCTTTCGGGAGTAGACAATTATACTTTCAGGCAAGACCATTATACTTTCAGCCATAGATAATTATACTTTCGGCCGAAGACACTTATACTTTCGGCCGTATGCAATTATGCTTTCGGCCGTAGACAAGTATATTTGCGGCCTAGATCATTATAATTTTGGCCTAGACAATTATACTTTCGACCGAAGACAAATCTATTTTCGGCCGTAGACAATTTTACTTTCGGCTAAGACATTTATACTTTCGGCTTAGACAATTATACTTTTGGCCGTAGTTATACAATTTTACTTTCGGTCGACGACAATAATACTTTTGACCGAAGACAATTATACTTTCGGCTGTAGACAATTATACAAATGTACTTTCGGTCGCAAACAAATATACTTTCGGCTGTAGACAATTATACAAATGTACTTTCGGTCGCAAACAATTATACTTTCGGCTGTAGACAATTATACAAATGTACTTTCGGTCGCAAACAATTATACTTTCGGCTGTAGACAATTATACAAATGTACTTTCGGCCGCAAATAATTAATATTTCGGCCGTTGACAATTTTCAGTAGACAATTATTCTTTCGGCCGTAGACAATTGTATTTGTACATTTATGCTTTCGGTCCAATAAATGTGGTGTTCAAATACTTTTTGTCGTAAATTAAGGTTTTTGCACTTAAATTCTGCTTGAATCCCATAATCTTTTCTTAGTATCGTTTCTATGATCATTATTTGAATATCACTAGCATCAGATTAAAAATATTTTTAAAGAAAACGTGAAAACAAATAATAATTTACAATGTAAAACATTGCAGCACGCGGTAAACATTTATTTTTGAAAGACTACTTTTCTGGTAAACTTTGACATATTTCTTACTTATGAAGGATTCAGCGACACTTTGTAATTAGGCAGCATTTGTGTAAAATCCGTAATTGTGTTATGAATGGTAAGTTGATATTACATATTTCAAATTCATTTGAAATAGAAAAGCTAGAGAAGAAGTAAAAACAACGATTTCTCCAAAGCTTCCATAGAATCCGTAAACTTTTAAAAATTTGCAGGAAACCAAAAATAAAGAAAACTACTTCGGAAAAACGACAGTGACCAGACAGGAAAAACTTATCTGTATTGATTTTTGTCAAAAGGTCATTTGTTTGTTATGCAAGTTATTCATTGTAAATGACATAATAGCCAGATAAGCCAGAGCATGCAGAACCAAAGCCATCTTATCAAAAACAAATATGATATTAGACGGTTTTTCCAATCTAGGGATGATTAATGAGGTCTTATCATCAGTACAGACATAGCGGAACTATCTCGCTAGATAAGGTTTAGTTAGGACGCGCCGTTAACTTGTGGAACAGAAAACGTATAAGATAACAAGGAAAAATCATTAAAAGTATTGTTTTATAGCTTAAAAACACATGAAATTATTACGTTAAAAAGTTGTGAACAAAGCCTAAATGCCCTTTTTTGTTGACTCAGTATCTATCGCCACTATTTACTCTTTCTTAGAAAGCAAAGTACCATAGTTGTGCTCTTTTCACATATTCATATATATATATATATATGTATATATATGTGTGTGTATATTACGCTGAAACAGTGAACTTTGAACTATTTATGTTTAAGGCCATTTTAAACTTTTTTTCGAATACAATTGAAACGAACGGGTGCTAGTCTGATTTAAACTATAATTTTCTGTAATAATAACTTTAATGTATATATTTGTGTATTGATGTTTTTTTATAGTACTAGATCCAACGTTAACTCTAATTTGTCATATTGATAAAAGCTGTTGTAAGCCACAAAGCTGTATTAGTGTCATTTGCGTAACCCTTTTTACTTTTTAAATTAATTGTCATCCCTCCATTGGAAGCGATAAAAACAGAGTTCTGCAATTGGTAGAGAATACTACGCTCTGTGACACATGTCATTGGAATAATAATACATAGAAATCTTGCAGAAAACGGAAGTAAAAAGTATGTTAGTGGAAAGGTTAACAGAGAAACATCTGAGACGAGACATTATCAAACAGTTACCGCATACAAACCATCGGTTGGAAAATCAGACTGTCAGAGTGCCTCAATGGACCTTAATGGCCTCCCAACCTTGCACTTCCTGGTAATTGTCTTCACTTAGATCAAACAATATGGGTGAGAGTTGTGACAAAAGTCCAGCAAACTCGACTTGGACTATGTATTATTTGTAAGAAGATATTTATCCAAACGGAAGTATCTCATCTCATTAGTACGTTGTGCAAGGTGGCATTGTCTAGACTATCTTTCAGACGGCTATATTTGTTGTTTTTTGTCTAATAAAAGATCTTAATGTAGACAACAATGAGGAGTGGTTCAAGAACTAATTATACAGAAAATGTAAAGAGAATACTGGATTGGTGTTGAATAATAAACAGTTTAGCATGCCGGCTGAGACAATTCTAAATCGTGGGGATTAAGCATTTTCGTGCCGAGTTAGTACGCCAGTTCGAGATGTCAGAGGGCGTACGCTGGCGAAATCGGGTTGTTTGAATGAAATCCCCTCATTAGTGTACCTTCTCCATAATTGTTTGTAGTTTGAAATAATGCTAGCGAACCTTTTTGTCAGTAAATTAAGAAGATGTAAATATGCTTAGTAGTTAAAAGAAGAATAAAGGAGAAGCAAATGTAACAAAATATGTTTGTTTTTGTATGATTCAAACCTGTAATCTCGCGCACTGCAATCCAATCGGGACATTTTGTGTATCGGGACATTTTGTGTATCTTGTAACATGTGGAACTGTTAAGTAACCTTTAGTTAACGAAACAATCAAATATAACCTTGATTAGCCGTAGACATTTAATCTGCTTTTCGAGAGACGGAATGTCCGTTTAAAACGCACTACATATACATTCTCCATTATACGGTAGACTATATCAAACAATCAATTAACCACATCACGTATTTAGTATAATTGAGGGTAGATGAACAGGATTAAACAGAACCAGAAGCGTCTCGTCAGACCATAAATATGACGTCAAGCAATTTGTTGTCGTATTTTACTTTAATATAATTGATGGATTATAACTCTTATTAACTATGTCTGCTGGTAGACTGAGGCTACATTTTAATTTAATGACGGAAGACTGAGGAACATAAACGTTTACCTTGATTTAAAGTTACTCTTTGAAGACTGCCACGTATTAAGGCTTCCTGTCTTTTCCACATTCTATTTAAGCATAAACGCTTGCTAAAAGTGTTTTTGTTACAAAGCATATTTTATTTATTTATCAATCAATACTTAAATTGCAAATTTGACAACCTAACTTACAAGCACACATGGACCTATATAAACAGTGTTCATGACCAATTAAATATTAGCAATAGAGTCGTCTGTCGAACCGAAACTTCAAAATGCATTCAATGTCGTATAATCTTACTTTACTGGACATCACTAGATTACTGTCTAATGGACATTGCTTAGTCAAAAAAATGTACCATTTCTTTCTCTTCGATTGTATACCATTTGACACATAAAGAAATAATGGCAAAATCAAGATCTTATAATGCTGAGTTAAAAGGTTATCCAAAACTTCTGCGTTGGCTTGCGAATCGGGAGGTCGTGGGTTCGAACCCTGGCCGGGTCAAACCAAAGACTATAAAGTTGGTAGTAGTGGCTTCTTAACGCTCGGGGCTAAGGGGACAGCATTACGCCTGACTCGTCGGTGTCAGTATAATGGACCGGCCGGGTTCAGTCCCTGGGCACCTCATAAATGCCCCTGTGCTATAATGATAGAAATATCGCTGCGCAATATCGGCAAAAATGCTGGCTAATCCCATCCCATCCCAAAACTTCGGGGAAGTATTGTCAGCGACAAGAATCAGTCGTTATTATATTTAATGTTAGGAATGACACAATACCTTTTAAACGACATATGTCTATCTATTGAGAAAAAGATTTGGCTTTAATATAAAAGCTCCTCACTGTCTGTATGGAATATTTCGTTCAAGAAAAACTAAAGGTACAGGATAAGCTTACATTTTTTTCGTTGAATATACATGTAACTTTTATTTTCTTCAAATAAATAAAAATTGTACAAAACAAACGTATTCGATAAATACAAAAACATACATAGTATACCACCAATCTGGAAAAATGCCTTAGAATTATAGTAGCAAACGAGGGATTATTTAAGTCATTGTATAATTAGATATTGCTGTCAACATGATATCGTACAATGATATCCACATTATCCAAAGACAGAAAAATCGGTTTTACATTCAAAATAAAGAGTAGGGGAAATACAAGTAAAGGATGTGACAGCAAATAAAGATTCGGCTCATCTTTTATACGAGCAATTGCTGTAACTGTGTTTAAAATTCTCGTCAGAATAAAATACACAATAAATAACAACTGATATTGCGTCATATGCGTGTGTACATTGTAACCACTGTCAGTGTGGTTATTTGATTGTTTGTTATGTAAAAACAACAGACTTGACCTATCTGTTAATTCGTTTGTATCTGATAAAATGTCGTCTGTTTGTGGGATAATTATCATTATGTTTAAGGAACTTCATTTTTAAACGTCAATCTAAACATTAGACACCATGTATATGGGAGTGATTCAGACTTAATCTATTTTTTCTTAAATTATTGTTGTTGTTTGTATGTGTTTTTTTATTTATGGTTTTACAATTATATAAGAAGTAGGTCTTGTCATAAAAGTTTATTTCATTTCATTCACCAGTATTTCATACTTCATGTACCTTTATGCGCGGCAGCAAAATATAGTCATACATGAAACAATCTTATAAATGACGTTGTTTTCGTCGGACTTCTTCGTTGTCAGGAAACCATACAAGACATTTTTTTTATTTTATCATATTGTCGCCACTGCGTTTCCAGTAGTATATTTTGACTTTCAAACCAACAGCTATAATATAATATAATAATTCAAATATTTAATGTCGGTTTTTAACAGAGATATAGGTATCTATGTGATACAAGTAATATTCCCCTCATTTAATAAAACTAAGTAGTACCGACTTTTTGATACATTTTCTTCTACTGCTGTTATGTTTTTTTTTGTTTCGTAATATCAGTCTATCAAATGGATAGAAGGATATTATAATGTTACATTTTTATATGTAGGTCAAAACTAACTTGTACCTAGATTGGCTAGTTTGGTTTTAGTTGTCTTAGAAACTTGTGGTTTTTAAACGTTAAAAAGTAGCAAAACATGTTTCGGAAAACAGAATATACATGAAACAAATACTTTACTCTGATTGTTTGTTTGTTCTTTCTTGAGTCTCATTATGTCTGTTATTATGACAAGAAAATTGTTCGTAATTTCAAAACCAGATGGTAAATGTGATCTTACGCTTATCCTTTCTGGCATAAAATACAAGAATCTTTTATCAAATTCCATTTTAATTCCGTTTCTTTTGGGAACACTCCTAGAAACCCAATTTATTGTTTTGGTTTTGCGCATTTTCTTCTGTTAGCGTCATATACCATCGTGTTTTTACATGCATATGTATAACTTATCTATTTATTGGTTTATCGTAACATTTTATACAAAGACCTTTTTCAGAATTTATATTTACACGACATGTCTGTTATATATACAATGTATATGGTTTCCAACTTAGGAAAGTTCTAACAATGTCATAAGATCTCCTAAGTAAAAAATATGTTCCAAGAAACAAGGACCATAAGAAATCTCTAAATATGATACATGTTTTTACTTTAGTCAAAATGCCCTGGTATAGAAATTATAAATTATAAACGCCTATTATTAACAGTTTTCATCATTGAGTCAGCACCAAAGACATTAAAATGATACATTATAGCAGAATAATCATATTAAAATGTAAATACATACACCATGTAAAGTCAGGAGCACACGTTTGCCATTTTTACGAGTTTAATTCTTTAACCATAATTATGCTAATTATTTAAAAGAAAATGTTATTTGATACCTGTACGATCATTAAAATGATTCTATTAAATCGTATAATCGCCCAAATTAAAAGCATCGCTTAAGTTACAATATTCAAATAACAATGAGTACATTGTTCAGTTGGACTCGAATTTACTCCAAATAGACTGATGATGGCCGATTGACGCTTTTCGTAATCTTATCCAAGGTTATGTTCAAATTTAAATATAAACTTTGTTCCAGTCGCAATCTATAATAAATCTGCTTATAACGACCATGAACAGTGTCACAGTCTGTAAAGCACTGAACAGTCAACGTCAGGTCCCGGATTCGCATCCAACAAAAACAAGCATGTTTGAGCTTACAACATATAGCTTCTGAAGAATAAGGCAAGACAAAGTGCATTTGAAGTTATTGTGGCTTTATTATCATCACACATATATCATTAGGATTCAATCGAAACACAGAAATTATAACTTTCAGGCATAACATTTTATTTAAATATGCGTTGTATTATTATTATTATCAATCTCATCATCATCATCAGCAGCAGCAGCATTGTTTTATTATTTTATTATTATTATTATTATTATTATTATTATTATTTTTATTATTATTATTATTATTATTATTATTATTATTATTATTATAAATATTATTATTATTATTAGATAAAAATTTGTTTGAAGAGCAAAAATAAATGAACCACTATTGGTAACTAGTAACTAACACGCACGCAGACACTCACGCAGACACTCACGCAGACACTCACGCAGACACACACGCAGACACACACGCAGACACTCACGCAGACACTCACGCAGACACTCACGCAGACACACACGCAGACACACACGCAGACACTCACGCAGACACTCACGCAGACACACACGCAGACACACACGCAGACACTCACGCAGACACATACGCAGACACACACGCATACAAATACGCAGACACACACGCATACACTCACGCAGACACACACGCAGACACATACTCAGACACACACGCAGACACTCACGCAGACACACACGCAGACACACACGCAGACACATACGCAGACACACACGCATACAAATACGCAGACACACACGCATACACTCACGCAGACACACACGCAGACACATACTCAGACACACACGCACACACATACGCAGACACATACGCAGACACTCACGCAGACACACGCAGACACATACGCAGACACACACGCATACACACACGCAGACACACACGCAGACACACACGCATACACATTAGTAGACACACACTCAGAAGCCCGCAGGAATTCTTACTCCGACACACATACACATTATTTTCTCCAATTTAAATGCTCTGTAATTAATCTCTCAGGCTATCGGCCCTCGTGATTAGATTATTGCGCATTTGAATGCAACGCCGTGCAATGATAAATAACGTAAAATCTAAATATGTTTCCTAATGCTAACTCGATCGTCGAAATACGCTTTATAATCAGGTAGGGATTGTGTCATGCACATAAGCGCCCCTGTGCTATAATGATAGAAATGTCGCTGCACAGTATCGGAAAAAATGCCGGCAAATCCCACAATTTTGGTGGATTTTTTTGTTCATGTTGATGCTGTTAGAGTCAAAGTTTACAAGTAATTTCTTATAGCCATTTTGGTTATCCTTGTATTGTTATAATAGTTAGGCATGATATGTCCACAACAACTACACTGCTTTAAAGCTGATTAAATCGTCATTCTTTTATTATAACTCGAAAGACCTGAAAATAATTAAAATAAACGTGATTCTCTAGCTATTATGACGTCGCCTATTAGGACGAAAATTTCTTAAGGATGTTAGTTTTTGAAACAATTTACAAGGAGTTTATCAATCATATATTTTAATAAAACGTATATTTCGAGATAGACAGGAAGTCAGTTTTGTATTGACGTATGAATAAAAATGTTTGATTCGAGATTAAACATGTGTCATGGGATTAAAATTAAACACACTTTTTTAAACTTAGTACTGAAAAGGAAATCTTCCATGCAGCACAAAAAAGTATATAGTTTCCTCTTAATAATGAGGCATATAACTATAAATCAGTAGCAGTTCTAACCTATTTCATTTGCTTTTGTTTATCTAGACTACTCACTTTTACCTATGATGTTTGTGCATTTAATTTGTAAACTACGACGTCATTTTCAGTGACGTCATTTCAACGTAATTCTGACGTCATTTTACTGACAATGTGTCTATTTTTCTTTAAAATTTGTGAACTGAATTTGGCATACCTTCTTGTGTAGTTGAGATATTTTCTAACACCAAACTGTTTCGAGTTGATGTCGATTAGATCTGACAAATGGTATATATAAATAAACAATATATAAATGTTTTGAATTAACGTGTGGATGCTACATAATGTGCATATATGTACATCGGAAATCACTGTTTGTTCTAAAAGGTAGTGACGTGCGCATAGCGCCGCCATGTTAAGTGTAAACCATTTATCTGCAGTTTAAATCAATTATCGTAGTGTAAATAAATTGCAGTGAAAATATTTAAATGCAGATAATGGCTTACATGACGTTGAGTCTCAGTAGGTAAAAGTAAAATTACCCTTGCTTTTATTTTTTTCAGAAATGTCTAAAGCAACGACAATAAACAAAATAACAGCTCCATAATAAAACAGTCATCACTATGATGTAGCCAGCCCTTCTCGCTTTTTTTTTCATTATTTAATTAATCATTTTCCATTAATAACTATATGCAGCTGATAAAAAACTTCCTTTTACGATTTTTGCCAACACATTTGAGACTTTACTCAATATACATCAACAACTTGAAATTATCCATACCAAGATGTACTTTTTGTTATAAACACCCATGGTACATAGATCATGGTTAAGGAAAAAATGAGTTATTGATCATCTAGACCTATATCAACAAGCTGGAAGCTGTCTGATCAGTATCTACACTATTTGGAGCTGAATCTCTTTGCCTGTGGGAGTGAGCAAATAATTGTGTAATGCTTATATGCTGTCATTTAATTCATCCTATAAGGATTGTTGCGTGTATTTCCTTTGATGGACATTGCACTTTGGTTTCCCAATTCCATCTTCTCATGAACAGGATGCTACAACCATTTACTCTTCTCTGGTCATTTCCTTTCCTATACACTATGTGGAAGTTACTTTTCAATGACGTCACTTGATTTATTTATCAAATAAAACGTCAGCGTTTGGACATTTTTTTTCCAAACAGATCGGATTTCTTTTCATTGCATGTATTTGAGAAACCCATCAGGAAGTGCGAGGTTAGAGCTCTGTAAAACAGGTTTAAGCACCCCAGTCGGTCCATATTGCCGACTGACCGTTCCAAGGCGGTAACTATCGTGTTTGCTCTTTTTGTTAAATGACTCAACACAGATTTCTTTTTACTTTTACATTTGGCTTGCATGTGTATACCTTTGTCTTGTGTCTTTCCAATTTTTTGTATATGTTGCAATGTTATTAGGGCTTTGTCATATATTTTTATTATACATAAACATGGCAAGATAACCGGGTAAAGTTATAAACTTATTTGTTTGTAAGTGCTGATATATAATTAGATCAATTTAATTATAGCATACAATGCCATGACACCATATGCTAAAAGTGTCAAAAGTGAAATGTAAAAAATACGAAAGAAAACATCGAATTTTAGAAAACAGCTACCAACAAAATACAATGTAGTATTGTTAAGAGTTAGAAAGTTAAAAAAAAAAAGAAACATATCATAAAAAAGCCGAGGATTTATCCGCAGTTGGCATATTATATATAGTTGAGGTACCACAAAATCCCGATGTAATACCTACTGTGCAATCTCACGTAAAGGGTATGGAGACTGCTCAAGTTGTCTCACCTATATAGGGCACGACTGGACGTTGATTTTAAGACAAACATTTTAGCTGTATAAAATGCAATCTCATTTAATCCAACAAGAACATCACTAGGATTTGAAATTTAGATTTTCTATGATAATTAAAATCATTTGAAAGACTACATTTAGATCAGATTTTGAAAGGTTAAATGGAAATTAAAAAGTAGAGAACAAAAGCTTGTATAACAAGGCAAATGTTTTGCTGTGAGGCTTAAGAACAAATTGATGTATTAAATATCGGTGATATTTTAAGGTCAAAGCGCCGCAGGCACTGTAGTGGTCAGTGACTGAACATTAAGTTTAACTAGTTAGACAGCAGTCATTACTTTTACGACAAGATTGTCAGACTAATTGCATTTCAGGAGGACAAACCTTTGTGTTTTTTATTATGACAAACTGTTGTGATTAGACTGTTTATTACAAACAATACAAGAGGGAATAATCATGGCAAAGGTTTTATAAAAAATGGGAACAAGCATGCTCGAAATGGCAAATAAACCTTGTAAATAGTAAATAATGGGAGTTATATTTTTTCTCTATATGCGGCTGTGGTAGTCGTAACTTATACAAAAACTTAAGTCAAAATAAGTGTAGGAATGTGAACTTATTTAGTAGTTTTAATATCTTACTCTGACATCTTATTCTTATATTGAAATGGTTCAGAAAAATGACAATGGATTAATTATAACAAAACATGTAGGTTTCAGTTTAAAGGAATGGCTGTAGTTACACAGTAGTCTTTATAAGGACTATGTTAAAATCAAAATCGGGAATGCAATTGCAGAAAAAGGCAATTTACAGTAGTAAATAAGTTACATAAACTGTAGGTTAATAATGGCACACAAAAAATGCAAGGAACAAAGAATGAACATAAGCCCATCATACGAATAAAGACTTGTTGAAGTCATATGCTACACAAACCTTTTAAACCTTCTTACTTTTTTACTTTGAGGAGTAAAATATTGCTATTTTGCTAAAATGTTTTGCAGTTAGGAGAAACGAAAACAAGGCATTATCTTCATTTTATAACTAGAACACTGCCCCTTACCTAATATTCGTGCATTCTAATATCGACCAGGGACCTGCATGTTATGCACTTAAAGGTAACAAAATAATGTTAATGGTTATTTATAGAGAATATATCATCTACACATATTGTAAGTATATGGTTTGATTTGCATATATAAATGAACAACGTCTGTTAAGGAGTTACAATTACCTTGAAGGTAGTATCTGACAGCTCGGACGATTATTTTTATTGAAACAACCAAATAAATTATTGTTAGCTGAAAACGTCCTGCGAAATACTGTTTACAAATGTATGCTGTACATCTATTTTTTTATTTGTTTATAGTGTTTTTTTGTTTTGTTTTTTGTTGTTGCTGGATTTTGATGAGTCATTTTTGTTGTGTTTTTATTTTTGTTTTGCGTTTGTTACTTTTCGCCGACACAGTTAGTTTCATATTGGCCACGTCCGGCTAATTCTTTGCGGAGTTAGACCCCAAACCTACGTATTGTTAGAACCACCAACGCACCGCAGGTAAGCTGGGAAAACCTCCCTAAATTAAAGTTCTCGTCCCGACAGCGACTCGAAGACATGCAGTGAGGGGATGAGGAGTTACAAGTAAGCGAATCTAACCGCAACACCACGGCGCCCCACATTGTTGTGAAAATGGCGCACCCTTCTGCTCATTACAAATACGTAATTTCTATCTGAGTCACGATGCACAGAAAGCTATTTTTAACTGAGAAAACCATGCGATCATTACTTTTGAGATCACGTTATATTAACATCTGGGTAATCCATTGTAACATTGATCTATTTTTACCAGATATACTTATCGTGCTTATTTAAAGATTTGGAAAGAAGAAGCTATTAGAGCAATTTTGTCACAATTTGTACTGTCAAACAAGTAAAGTAGTGTTCGCCTTTAATAAGACCGAAGTGTGACCCACAACAGGGGTAAAATATTGTTACAGGTGTAGGCAAACTGCCGGATACCAGGTTTAAAACAGTAGTTAATACCTTGTTTCTTTCTGTCATTATCAACTTTGCTTTAAAACTACTTATGAAATAAATGAAAAATAAAAGAGGAGATAAAAATGGCCTAAGCTTTCTTTGCTAAATGTCTCATATAAAATTGCCTCAGCTTCTTTAGGGAACCGATTAAAAAAAATCTGCATAATAGATATATAGGAGAAAATATAAGAACAATATACAATTTAATATTTTATACAGATAAGCAGAACATCCCTGGACTTCTTCTACTTATAGACTTCGAAAAAGCGTTCGACTCTGTTTCATGGTCCTTCATAAATAAAGTCCTGCCAGTTTTTAATTTTGGACCAATTTTTATAAATTGGATCAACACATTTTATAAAAACATAGAATCGTGCTGCATAGTAAACGGGCATTTGTCAGATTGGTTCTACCCGGGGCGCGGCTGTCGTCAAGGGGACCCCATATCCCCTTATATATTTATTTTATGTGCTGAGATACTGGCCATAATGGTAAGGGAAAACTCAAATATTAGAGGAATCAGTATAGGAAATATAGAATTTAAAATTTCACAATTTGCCGATGAGACTTCTATAATTACAGATGGCAGTGAAAAGTCTCTCATAAATACTATTGAAACCTTAAAGCTATATGCCCAAGCCTCTGGCCTTCACATTGATATTGACAAAACCAAATTAGTATGGATCGGTAGAAACAAAAACAATAATAATTTAAACTATTACCTGAATTAAACATGTCTTAGGATAAACAATTTACACTACTAGGAATAAAATTTAATTATACTTTAGAAGGCATGGTCCAGCTAAATTACGAGGGAAAAATTAAAGAAATTAAGTCCTTACTCAGTTCGTGGTCAAGAAGAGCACTAACACCAATTGGAAAAATCACTGTGATAAAAACACTTGCATTAGCAAAATTAGTACACTTAATTCTATGTCTGCCAACACCCAAACAGAAAACATTAGCTCAAATAAACAGTTTATTTTTCAACTTTCTATGGGAAGGAAAACCTGATAAAGTAAAGAGAAGCTTAATTTACACTGACTTTTCCCAAGGTGGTTTAAGAATGATTGATATTTTCTCTTTTTGTACCTCACTAAAAATAACATGGATCAGAAAAACAATTGTTGAAAAAAAGAAATATTTGGACATTGAGAAATATTGTAATAATGATATGTCTGGATTTTAAAAGTAGGCCCAGTATATGTATCAAAAAATCTAAAGCATGTAGAAAACCCCTTTTGGAATGATGTAAACAAATCATATGACACCTTTTATTCACAGTTACAGCCGAAAACCAAGACGAAGTTAAAAGTGTATTTTTGTGGCATAATAAAAATGGCCTAAACTGTTGGTCACTAAACACATAGATTAATTTTGATTACACAACTTTCGAAGGAGAAGAGTTTGACGTTACAGGGGACTTGAATATCAGATGCTCTAACCACTGCGCTATGAAAGTGAGACAACAGAGACAATTTAGAACTTATATTAAATCCCTGCTCCTTTTCAATATGTGACGTCACCGTTATTTCGCACATTTGATTGCCACGCAAAATAGAACAGAATATAACTTAATGGCTTCATTTGGCGCGGCGGTTTAATTATTATTAATACGATTCAGTTCTAACCAATGGCTTTTGCCTTTAGCATTGCTTAAATAGTTATAAATGGTTATACATTTTAATACATATTCAACTATAGTACACCAGTGGTTCTACCGAGAAAATTGTCTGGGGTCTTCCTTAACCAAAAAAACAACAAAAAAAAAACAACAACAAAAAACAAAAAAAAAAAAAACATGTCGCTTTAATGACAATAATTGCGTCGCTGCTAAACGAACTGAACAGTTTCAACATTCAATGATGATCTAGTACCATAAATGTGTAAGCACTCGTTCAAACCAAGAAATACAGAACCTAGAAAACATATTGAACAAACTCATACAGCGGTGTTAAACCATATAGAATATCTCTCCAGAGCGCTTGTTGTCTTTTATGTTGCGTCTAGGAAACTTAAGGATATTCAAGTCCCCTGTAACGTCAAACTCTTCATTGACATTGACCTATATCCAGACGTATGCATGGGTAAGTTCGCGATTGATTCAGTATTTATTAGTAAGTGGTCTGTTAAGTGCCCGCACCCGATTGCTACACAATATGCCCCGCCCTTACCTCCTTTTCGGAAGTACCTTTTGATTCTCATTAAATGTATTTCAGACAGTATACAAGTTCCGCATAATCCCATTTTTCATGATTAGGCATCGTCATCATCATCCTCATCCTCATAATCATCATCATAATCATTATCATTATCATCGCTCACATCATTCGGCACAGCGACATCGTGGGAAGTGTTGCACAAAGCAGGTTGGGGTTTGGGTACATTACACGTTCACGTTGGAGCAAAGCCAGTGAAAAGAACGACGTACCCTAGTGCAGGATGAAGTCCGCCGAATGGAAGAGGAAACCAGGCGCACAGCAGAGAAAGTTGACATGGAATGACATCTGGACCATGGAAGGCGACAGACTTAGTTTTCTACTAAAGTCTGTCTACGATGTGCTTCCAAGCCCAACAAATCGTAAGACTTTGGGCCTATCCGAGAATCCAAACTGCAAACTCTGTGGCCGCCCAGCGAACCTGGAGCATGTGCTGAGTTGTGCAGGACAGCCTTGTCAAATGGCAGGTACAGATGGCGCCACGACAAGTTACTGTCATCCATAGCAGAACACATAGACCCGGCAAGACGTGTACAGAAGACAGTCAGCAAAGGCCCTTTACTCATTTCCTTTGTCAAAGCAGGGCAAGAGGGCAAAGGAGCAAAAGGTTCGGGAGGAATCCTAGGCACTGCCAGTGACTGGAAACTGGAGGTAAAACTGAAGAGCCAACTTAAATTTCCACAAGAGATCACCGTGACCGACCTGAGATCAGACATGGTTATGCGGTCACTTTCAACCAAACAAGTAGCCTTGGTTAAACTGACAGTACCATGGGAAGAGAGAATTGAGGAGAGCTTCGAAAGAAATCTCACAAAGTATCAGGCCCTCACAAAGAGTTGTGTTGAAAGAGGTAGGAAGGTATGGTGTTTTCCAGTGGACGTAGGCTGCAGATGATTTCCAGCCCAGTCACTGTGGCGCACTTTCAGCTGACTTGGGATAACTGGACAATCCCGGAAGAGAGCCTTATCGGCTATTGCCCGAGAAACAGAAGGCGAAAAAGGGAGGAACAGTGGGTTGGAGGCCACAGTGAAGAGAAGTAGTCAGCCACCAAAATTTGGCAGACGAGACAGAAGCATACTATCTCCAGGCCGGAATCTGATCAACTCCGGTCGGCACACAATAGGAGGACGTTGTGGGTAAGTGCCGAAACGTCCGATGAATGTGGCACCCACCTGATGATGGAGATAGTAGCAGCATTTAATGCTGTATCTTACAACTAACCGGCATTTGGTAGGAAGCACTG
The DNA here is from genome assembly GCA_007844125.1 of Sinonovacula constricta. NCBI lineage: Eukaryota > Metazoa > Mollusca > Bivalvia > Cardiida > Solecurtidae > Sinonovacula > Sinonovacula constricta. Next base: position 29,065,045 of record CM017563.1, read on the forward strand.
AACGTTTAAGTAGATCTAAATATTGTTTCATATTTTGTTATATTAGCAGATACTTGTTTATGCTGAATCCGGAGGTAAAGCGTTTGTTAAACTAAACATACATTATTCGGACACCTGATATTTTTCCAATATTCTTTGGAACCGATTGATGCTGCCCCGGTTATTACCGGGACACAGAAAAAATATATCATATGTAGCACAAAAAGCTCAGTTTACATACACTGTCACGTGTTGCTTTGCTTATATTATTTGAATCTCCACAAACAAGGTATGTCATGTTAAACTATAAGCACCGGTCTCACTGAAAAAAGGATGATTTGCGAATGAATTGCGTATAGACATTAAAAAAATGGGCATTCGTTGTCATCCGCAATAGAATTTACAAAAAGTTACGAATTTTCCGCAATAGTGTGCGAACAAGAACATTATAAATTACGGAAACACCAATTATGTATTGCGAATGAATCACGAATAAGAGATGATAGCACTGCGAATGTCCCAAAAAGTGTAATCTTGACGAATGGATTGCGAACATCACTAATATAAACCGGGTATATTGTGAATGGATACCGGATATATTGCGGAAGTAGCGCGAGCATCACGAATATATACCGGTCGTTTAACCAATTCATCAAACATTAGGGGCATTCTCATGAAGTTGTGAAAGGCAAGGAGGTCTTCATTGCGCAGCTCTACCATCAGCAGGTCCACTTTTCTGCCAATCTATAGTAAAACCCAGACAGCTCTTTCTTGTCTTCTTCGCGTTCTTCTCCGCCTTGATTTGACTTGAACCAGTTGATTGTTATGCTTTTGTATGGCAGCAAATTGGAATCAATTAATATAGCTATAAACAATTGACTATCATTCGTAAGTTGACTCTGTTGTCGTGATTGCCAATAGAGATCTGTTCTGTATTGCGGGGCGTACACAAGGTGAGAATTAACTGTGGCATCACCTATTGAAATGCTTTGGAGCTGAAATATTAGTTCCAAATTAGTCGTTGATGTATCACCTCCATAGCGCAGTGGTAAGCGCATCTGACTGGTGATACAGAAGGTCGTTGCTTCGAATCCCACCAGTGCTACCCGTGGGTGCTGTCCGATTCGAGGCTTAACGAGGTAAGCGTGGGTGTGAGAATAAGTGAGAGAGTAAGAGTAGAGTGAGCAAAGGTGTGGAAGTGGGTATGGGTGTGGTGTAAATGTGAATGTGAGGGTGGTGTGAATGTGGGTGTAATAGTGGGTGTGTTGTGGACGTGGGTGTGAGAGTAAGAGTAGAGTGAGCAAGTGTGCGGGAGTGGCTATGGGTGTGATAGTGGGTGTGGTGTACATGTGATTGTGAGGGTAAGAGTAGAGTGAGCAAGTGTGCGGGAGTGGCTATGGGTGTGATAGTGGGTGTGGTGTACATGTGATTGTGAGGGTAAGAGTAGAGTGGCTATGGGTGTGATAGTGGGTGTGGTGTACATGTGATTCTGAGGGTAAGAGTAGAGTGGCTATGGGTGTGATAGTGGGTGTGGTGTACATGTGATTGTGAGGGTAAGAGTAGAGTGGGTATGGGTGTGAAAGTGAGTGTTGTGAATGTGGGTGTAAGAGTAGAGTGGGTATGGGTGTGAAAGTGAGTGTTGTGATTATGAGGGTAATAGTAGAGTGGGTATGGGTGTGAAAGTGAGTGTTGTGAATGTGAGAGTAAGAATAGAGTGGTCTAAGGTGTGGCCATATGGGTGTGAGATTGGGTGTGGTGTGAAAGTGAATAAGAGAGTAGTGTTATGATGAGAGTGGGTGTTGTGTAAATAAGTGAGGTCTGAACATGGGAAAGTTGGTGGATGTGACAGTAGGTGTGAGCGGTACTCCTACATTCACAACCACGTTCCTACTGTCTCAATCTCACTTCCATACCCACACTTACTGTCACGATTACATCACAACCACAATCTCACTATTATTTCAACAGTCAAACTCAAACCTTTATTCTTATTCACACTCCCCTTCTTATTCCTACATTCACACCCACAGACTTACTCTTACTCCAAGTTTTACGTCCATAATCCCACTCTTATTATCACAATAAGTTCCACTCATACTCCTACTTTCACAACCACACTCCCACTCTTAAATTTAGAACCACACTACCACTCTTTCTCCTAATTGTCCATCCGTATTTCATATTACTTTCACTTGCACACCTACATTCACCAGCTTTTCCCCTACACCTCCACTTGCACTTCTACGTTCAAACCCACACTTCCACTTGCGCTCCAACTTTCACACCCCACACTTCCACTTGCATTCCTACTTTCACACCCACACTTCCACTTGCACTCTTACTTTCACACCCCACACTTCCACTTGCACTCTTACTTTCACACCCCACACTTCTACTTGCACTCTTACTTTCACACCCCACTCTTCCACTTGCACTCTTACTTTTACACCCCACACTTCCACTTGCACCCTCCCCCTTTCACACCCCACTTCCACTTGCACACCCACATTCACCACCTTTTCCCCTACTTTCACACCCACACTTCCACTTGCACTCCAACTTTGACACCCACACTTCCACTTGCACTCCAACTTTCACACCCACACTTCCACTTGCACTCCCACTTTCACACCCCACTTCTACTTGCACTCCCACTTTCACAACCACACTTCCACTTGCACGCCAACTTTCACAACCACACTTCCACTTGCACTCCCACTTTCACAGCAACACTTCCACTTGCACTCCAACTTTCACACCAACACTTCCACTTGCGCTCCAACTTTTACACCGACACTTCCACTTGCACTCCTACTTTCACACCCCACACTTCTACTTGCACTCTTACCTTCACACCCCACACTTCCACTTGCACACCCACATTCACCACCTTTTCCCCTACTTTCACACCCACACTTCCACTTGCACTTCAACTTTCACACCCACACTTCCACTTGCACTCCAACTTTTACACCCACACTTCCACTTGCACTCTAACTTTCACACACACACTTCCACTTGCACTCCCACTTTCACACCCCACTTCTATTTGCACTCCTACTTTGAAACACCACACTTTCACTTGCGCTCCCACTTTCACACCCCAGTTCTATTTGCACTCCCACGTTCACACCTACACTTTCACTTGCACTTCTATTTTTACACCCCACTCTTTTACCATCCGCACCTTTCATACACACACATATATTAATTATATGTTGCACACATCCTCTTTTTGAAACATTTCAAAACACTCCTGAAAGCTTTAGCTTAACGCTTTATATATTTTATGCATTATCCGAACGGTTTTATCAAGTAGCTACTGTTCTAAAGCCCTTTCAGTATTTATCGAGTTAGAAGAGCTTGAGGGAAAAAAGTTGTTACATTTTATCTCAATTCATTGATAAAACACTTCATATCGAGACAAAGAAAACCACATTACGCCTCGTTCTAATTACGTTTGGATAAATAATGTTTTGAATTATGCGAATCTGTTTTGTGTTCAAACAAAACCAAACGTAATCAGTGCCACTTGCCTGATTTTTAGAATTTTTCCGGATATACAAAAGCATCACATGACATGATCAGTATAACAGATGATGGTGGAGCTAAGGTGGACAATGCCAGATAAATCCCGTCAGACAGAAACTGTGACGTTCGTTCATTTACCCATGCTTTTCAACGCAGAATGGTGTATAGATACGGCTATCGACACAAATGAAACAAGTAAAACCTATTCTGCAATATAACCGAGTGTTCGGCGTGTTAGCCACAAGCTGTCTTTCATGCAACATATGTCCTACAATAGTTCTATTACATTAATATAATACTAAACCTCTATTTTTCATGTATAAAATCTCACACAAAATAAAACCGCTCATAAATTTGACAGCAATTTGTAGCTTTACCAACAGTCAAACAATGTCGCTTGAACACAATAAACGAAATTCTGGGCCTTAAAATCATTGTTGATTTGAAATCCTATAATTAGTCATTCACGAAATGGGTGATAAAAGAATAAACCAGCAAAATGCTGTGCCTCTTTAATATCTAGAATAAAAAAGATTTAATACTATATGACAAAGTCCTATGAGCATTGCAACAAATACCAAAATTTGATAAGGCACTGGATGAATGTAAAAGAACAAATATGTGATGAGTCATTTCACAAAAAGAGCAAGCCCGACAGTTACCGCTTTGGAACGGTCAGTTGGCAATATGGACCGACTGCGGTGCTTAAACGGTTTTACAGAGTTCAAACCTGCACTTCCTGGGGGTTTTCTTAAGTGCAAGCAACGAAAGGAAAAACGATCTATTTGAATAACAATGTCCAAGCGCTGACGTCTTCTTTGATAAGATTTATGACGAAAGTAGTGACGCCTTTGAAAAAATAATGTCCACATAGTATTTAGAAGAGAGAGACCCGACAGTTACAGCCTTGGAACGGTATGTACAGTATCTTCCTTGTGTACTATACAGTATAAAGGCCGACCTGTCTATTTTTTCACGACCTGGCATAATGACAAATTTAAGCAGACATTTCTTATCCTAGCATTGCATAGCACTCATTAGTGATATATCTTGGCACCGGAGACAATGAATAAACGACTAATACCTCCGTTACATCCGTAAAGACATTGCTTTATCCAGGAAAAGAAAAGTTTATAATACATTGCAAACTCTTAGAACAGTGATAACCTACTTAGGACATACTTACAGGCCGCAGCGAAGTACTGTGCGACCATTTGCTGAGATAAGTGTGGGCAACTCCTTCCCTGTATACTGTGCGACCATTTCCTACTGTTTGCTTAGTTCACCATGGACGATTCCTTCCTTGTCTACTGTGCGACATATTCCTACAATTGCTGAGGTTGACAATTTCTTCTTTGTCTCATGCACGACCATTTCCTACTATTTCAGATATTATATATATACATAAATATACATACATATATATATATAATAGCTGCAATAGTCGATCATGGCTGATACTTTATCCGGTATTTCCGTTAAACAAGCCGAAAGTAAACAGTGTCGTCGGTATTTTTCCGAGCCGAGGCGAATTCTTAAATTGTGCTATTCCGTCCTACGAGTTAATAATCTTTTTCTTTCCTTCCGAAAAAGACAAAGCTGGCAATGTTCTCTTTCGAGTCGAGCTTCCTTTGTCCACCATTGTTATTTTCGAATTCGTGGACGAAGAAAGAGAAAGTAAAGATGAATAACTATTGACGAACGGCCATTATACATGTCCTTTTTTGGATCTGAAACGTTACTTGCATTTAATTGTCGATAAAATAAGACTTTGATTAAAGGGCAATTTGTCTTTTCATCAATATGTCTCGTTCGCTAAATAATCGTCATACGTTTCATTTTCTAATAGCTCAGGTTTTAGAGCGTCGGCTTGCGGATCGGGAGGTCGTTGGTTCAAACCCCGGCCGGGTCAAACCAAAGACTTTAAAGTTGGTAGTAGTGGCTTCCCTCCTTACGCTCGGACTAAGGGGACAGCATTACGCCTGACTCGTCAGCCGGGTTCAGTCCCTGGGAACCTCATAAGTGCCCTTGTGCTATATTGATAGAAATGTCCCATAATAATCTCGTTTATCATCTAAATTCTATTTTTAATTGAAGAAGGGACTTGCTTATTATTCTTGCGATATTATCTGTTGCACTTTCAATATTTTCCCTAAACATTTGCAAAACATACGCACAATCCCATCATTATCACTTCAGTGATCTGCTCCCAAAATAATTCCATGTTATCAAGTAGATTGTGTTGGTTATCATCTGTCAATAAAAGCCACATGATTTGTCTAAGAAATTGTTAAAAAATGAATATGTATGCTTCAATCTACCGCTATTCAAATGTATGTATATTTGATGAAAGCAATGATAAAGCTGTCGTCTTTTAGCGAAAGATGATAAAACTGCTTAACAAGATGCGTTTATAGAAATTGTGGTTTTTGTTGAAGGAACTTTAATTATGATTCATCAATCAATGGTTTATCATTTCGGCATTTGTCGAACGTCACACATTGTTTTTATTTATAAAAACAGACTGAGGTATAGAGATAATAAACAGTTAAAAAGATAAAGGTATGATTTCAACAACTGACAGCCTGCCAATAGTGATAATTTATCAAGAAGTTATGTCATTAACAAATTGATTGAACGGTTTAAGTTGAAGAGTTTTTCAATCCGCAGAATGTAAAGTGTACAAATGTGTCTACAATTTCAATTAGAAATGTGCTGATTTAATTTCAGTTTATCAATAAAACGAGATATCTTGTCTAAAGATTTTTTCTGCAGGAAATAATAAATCAGAACGTGACATCTGTTTCAGAAATATTCAACCGTTTTATTTGCACAAAGAAAGTTTCTATATTTTAAAATACAGGTATATTAAAATAATTAAAGAATATAATTATTACTCCCTTTCAGAACACATGTAAGACATTAATATGAAATTAATACTTACTTTTAGAATAAATGCGCAACCTTAACGACTTATGCAAGAAGAAACTCTAGCGACGACAAATAAATGTTTATATGAACGTATTATACCCTTGTTAAGTTTTGAAATGACCAATTAACTTATGTTAAGACACAATATTAAAAGCATCGAACTCATACGCAAGCTTAAGGTGATTTATTATACAAAAAATATACAATTATTTACTTTCTAGCTGGTATATATGCTATGACATTGACAAAATAAATCGTTATTGACCGGGGCGAGATTTTTTTTGGTCAATATCACAGCATATTTTCCAGCTAATAATTAAATAACTGTTTTATTACATGAACTATAAATAGTTAATAATAAATAGTTTTTATTTCTTTAATTATTATCAAAACTCAAATGCAAGAAAATAGTTTACATTGTTTACTTCGTGAATAGTGTTCGTCTGGGACGAGTATCCCACAATGCGTACAATTCAAAGGAGCGTACAATTCTAAGGATTTTTTGTAGATGCGAACTCATAATATTGATGGAAATTTCGCATTCTATTAATTAATAGACCGGTTAACATCAGCGGAAGTGGGTCAATATCTATATTTATTGATTCGACTATTTTTTGGGTGTGACCAATCGTGTTGCGTCTATTTATAGTTCAAGTAATAAACACTAATGTTGAGCTCGATATTTACTTTTGCGGACCGCAAAACTACATATAGACCTCAACATTAGTATTTACTCGTTATATTAATATGTATTATTCAAGGCTTCCAAAATATCCGAAGACATGGTTTGAAACAATCTCGCGTGTTTGCTACGTGAAGCCATGTTTGTTTACAATGCGCATGAAAAAATCGTCGTGAGAAGAGCAAAGGGGCACTTTTTTCGGAACCGCGCGTACGAAGCTCTCGACCAATCAAAATGCTTCAAATTCATAGGGTATATAATATTTTCAAATATCTAAAATTAAGTAGCAAATCTCAATGACCCCTGTTGTTTTTTTTTTGGCTTTTTCGGTTGTTGTTTTTAACAACGATGGTCAATGTTGGCCAGGTCGAGTAAGATGACATAGAGGGTAACCCAACAACAATGTTTGCCAGGTCGAGTTACATGTAATGGAGGGTAAGCCAACTAACATGATTGTAAGGCCGAGTTACATGTGATAGAGGGTGACCCAACAACAATTTTTGACATGTCGAGCTAGATGTGTTGGGGGTAACCCAACAACAATGATTGAAAGGTCGAGCTAGATGTGATGGAGGGTAACCCAACAACAATGTTTGCCAGGTCGAGCTTGATGCAAAGGAGGGTAACCCAACAACAATGTTTGCCAGGTCGAGCTAGATGTGATGGAGGGTAACCCAAGAACAATGTTTGCCAGGTCGAGCTAGATGTGATGGAGGGTAACCCAATAAAAATGTTTGCCAGGTCGAGTTAGATGCAAAGGAGGGTAACCCAACAACAATGTTTGCCAGGTCGAGCTAGATGTGATTAAGGGTAACCCAACAACAATGTTTGCCAGGTCGAGCTAGATGTAATGGAGGGTAACCCAATAAAAATGTTTGCCAGGTCGAGTTAGATGCAAAGGAGGGTAACCCAACAACAATGTTTGCCAGGTCGAGCTAGATGTGATTAAGGGTAACCCAACAACAATGTTTGCCAGGTCGAGCTAGATGTGATGGAGGGTAACCAAATAAAAATGTTTGCCAGGTCGAGTTAGATGCAAAGGAGGGTAACCCAACAACAATGTTTGCCAGGTCGATCTAGATGTGATTAAGGGTAACCCAACAACAATGTTTGCCAGGTCGAGCTAGATGTAATGGAGGGTAACCCAATAAAAATGTTTGCTAGGTCGAGTTAGATGTAATGGAAGGTAACCCAACAACAATGTTGCAAGGTCGAGTTAGATGTAATGGAAGGTAACCCAACAACAATGTTGCAAGGTCGATTTACTTGTGATGGCTGGTAACCCAACAAAAGTGTTTGCCAGGTCGAGTTACATGTAATGGAGGGTAACCCATCAAGAAGGTGGCAAGGTCGAGTTACATGTGATGGATGGTAACCCAACAACAATGTTGCAAGGTCGATTTACTTGTGATGGCTGGTAACCCAACAACAGTGTTTGCCAGGTCGAGTTACATGTAATGGAGGGTAACCCAACAACAATGTTGCAAGGTCGAATTAGATGTAATAGAGGGTAACCCAACAACAATGTTACAAGGTCGTGTTAGATGTAAAGGAGGGTAACCCAACAACAATGTTGCAAGGTCGAATTAGATGTAAAAGAGGGTAACCCAACAACAATGTTGCAAGGTCGAATTAGATGTAATTGAGGGTAACCCAACAACAATGTTGCAAGGTCGAGTTAGATGTAATTGAGGGTAACCCAACAACAATGTTGCAAGGTCGAATTAGATGTAATTGAGGGTAACCCAACAACAATGTTGCAAGGTCGAATTAGATGTAATAGAGGGTAACCCAACAACAATGTTGCAAGGTCGTGTTAGATGTAAAGGAGGGTAACCCAACAACAATGTTGCAAGGTCGAATTAGATGTAAAAGAGGGTAACCCAACAACAATGTTGCAAGGTCGAATTAGATGTAATTGAGGGTAACCCAACAACAATGTTGCAAGGTCGAGTTACGTGTAATGGAGGGTAACTCAACAACAATGTTGCAAGGTCGAATTAGATGTAATAGAGGGTAATCCAACAACAATGTTGCAAGGTCGAGTTAGATGTAACTGACGGTAACCCAACAACAATGTTGAAAGGTCGAGTTAGATGTAATAGAGGGTAACCCAACAACAATGTTGCAAGGTCATATAAGATGCACTAGAGGGTAACCCAACAACAATGTTGCAAGGTCGTGTTAGATGTAAAGGAGGGTACCCAAACAACAATGTTGCAAGGTCGAATTAGATGTAAGAGAGGGTAACCCAACAACAATGTTGCAAGGTCAAGTTAGATTTAAAAGAGGGTAACCCAACAACAATGTTGCAAGGTCGAGTTAGATTTAAAAGAGGGTAACCCAACCACAATGTTGCAAGGTCGAATTAGATGTAAGAGAGGGTAACCCGACAACAATGTTGCAAGGTCGTGTTAGATGTAAAGGAGGGTAACCCAACAACAATGTTGCAAGGTCAAGTTAGATTTAAAAGAGGGTAACCCAACAACAATGTTGAAAGGTCGAATTAGATGTTATGGAGGGTAACCCAACAATAATGTTGCAAGGTCAAGTTAGAATTAAAAGAGGGTAACCCAACAACAATGTTGAAAGGTCGAATTAGATGTTATGGAGGGTAACCCAACAACAATGTTGCAAGGTCAAGTTAGATGTAAAGGAGGGTAACCCGACAACAATGTTGCAAGGTCAAGTTAGATGTAAAGGAGGGTAACCCGACAACAATGTTGCAAGGTCGAGTTAGATGTAAAAGAGGGTAACCCATCAACAATGTTGCAAGGTCAAGTTAGATTTAAAAGAGGGTAACCCAACAACAATGTTGCAAGGTCAAGTTAGATGTAAAGGAGGGTAACCCAACAACAATGTTGCAAGGTCAAGTTAGATGTAAAGGAGGGTAACCCAACAACAATGTTGCAAGGTCAAGTTAGATTTAAAAGAGGGTAACCCAACAACAATGTTGAAAGGTCGAATTAGATGTTAAGGAGGGTAACCAAACAACAATGTTGCAAGGTCGAGTTAGATGTAATGCAGGGTAACCCAACAACAATGTTTGTCAGCTCGAGTTACATGTAATGGAGGGTAACCCAACAACAATGTTTGTCAGGTCGAGTTACATGTTATGGAGGGTAACCCAACAGCAATGTTTGCCAGGTCGAGTAAGATGTAACGGAGGGTAACCCAACAACAATGTTTGCCAGATCGAGTTAGATGTAATGGAGGGTAACCCAACAACAATGTTGAAAGGTCGAGTTACATGTAATGGAGGGTAACCCAACAACAATGTTGCAAGGTCGAGTTAGATGTAATGAAAGGTAACCCAACAACAATTATGCAAGGTGGAGTTAGATGAAATGGAGAGTAACCCAACAACAATGTTTGTCAGGTCGAGTTAGATGTAATGAAAGGTAACCCAACAACAATGTTTGCCAGGTCGAGTTAGATGTAACGGAGGGTAACCCAACAACAATGTTTGCCAGGTCGAGTTAGATGTAATGGAGGGTAACCCAACAACAATGTTGAAAGGTCGAGTTACATGTAATGGAGGGAAACCCAACAACAATGTTGCAAAGTCGAGTTAGATGTAAAGGAAGGTAACCCAACAACAATGTTTGTCAGGTCGAGTTAGATGTAAAGGAGGGTAACCCAACAACAATGTTTGTCAGGTCGAGTTAGATGTAAAGGAGGGTAACCCATCAACAATGTTTGCCAGGTCGAGTTAGATGTAATGAAAGGTAACCCAACAACAATGTTTGCCAGGTCGAGTTAGATGTAACGGAGGGTAACCCAACAACAATGTTTGCCAGGTCGAGTTAGATGTAATGGAGGGTAACCCAACAACAATGTTGAAAGGTCGAGTTACATGTAATGGAGGGAAACCCAACAACAATGTTGCAAAGTCGAGTTAGATGTAAAGGAAGGTAACCCAACAACAATGTTTGTCAGGTCGAGTTAGATGTAAAGGAGGGTAACCCAACAACAATGTTTGTCAGGTCGAGTTAGATGTAAAGGAGGGTAACCCATCAACAATGTTTGCCAGGTCGAGTTAGATGTAATGGAGGGTAACCCATCAACAATGTTGCAAGGTCGAATTAGATGTAATGGAGGGTAACCCAACAACAATGTTGCAAGGTCGAGTTAGATGTAACGGAGGGTAACCCAACAACAATGTTGCAAGGTCGAGTTAGATGTAATAGAGGGTAACCAATCAACAATGTTTGCCAGGTGGAGTTAGATGAAATGGAGAGTAACCCAACAACAATGTTGCAAGGTCGAGTTAGATGTAATGGAAGGTAACCCAACAACAATGTTGCAAGGTCGAGTTAGATGTAATGGAGGGTAACCCAACAACAATGTTAAAAGGTCGAATTAGATGTAATGGAGGGTAACCCAACAACAATGTTGCAAGGTCGAGTTAGATGTAATGGAAGGTAACCCAACAACAATGTTGCAAGGTCGAGTTAGATGTAATGGAGGGTAACCCAACAACAATGTTGCAAGGTCGAGTTAGATGTAATGGAAGGTTACCCAACAACAATGTTGCAAGGTCGAGTTAGATGTAAAGGAGGGTAACCCAACAACAATGGTGCAAGGTCTAGTTAGATGTAATGGAAGGTAACCCAACAACAATGTTGCAAGGTCGAATTAGATGTAATGGAGGGAAACCCAACAACGATGTTGCCAGGTCGAGTTAGATGTAATGGAGAGTAACCCAACAATAATGTTGCCAGGTCGAGTTAGATGTACTGGAAGGTAACCCAACAACAATGTTGCAAGGTCGAGTTAGATGTAAAGGAGGGTAACCCTATAACAATGTTGCAAGGTCGAGTTAGATGTAATGGAAGGTAACCCAACAACAATGTTTGCCAGGTCAAGTTACATGTGATTGAGGGTAATCCAGCAACAATGTTTGCCAGACATCGAAATACGTATCAGCTTATCGGATAACAACAAATTTTTTTTATTTATAATACATGTACTTATTTTTTTTAATAAAACATATATGCAAAATTGTAAAAAATGTTAAGCGGAAAGTATACTCGTCTTATTAAGTCGGTAATGTGTAAACACGTGAATGTATTTTTGTGACATGTTAACGTAATATTATATTTCAAAAAACAGTTCTCAGAAAAAGGGAAACAAAAAAATACAAAAGGGATTTGAAAATATTTATAAACATTGAAGAAATATTCCAGCCTTTTCCTACATTTAATACTTCCATAACAATGAATAGCGTGGACAATTTTGCTGAAATCTTTTTCATCAAACCATATCGAGCTGCATTCATAAATTACAAAATAAACAGTATGGTAGACGCTGTGACCTTCAGAAATGTTCATTTTTATTAACAGGTTTAAATGCAAACTGCGATGAAATTAATTTACAGGTGAACGACATTGCGCCCTAAAACGAGATTTCATGACTGTTTACAGCACAATTGCGTGGCCATATGACGGTAAACAGCCTGAGACAAGACCATTGAAAAGACATCAAAATCCTGTTGTCGCGTTTGTCTGGAGTGCTTCAGTGGCATTTTGTTAAACGGCATTAACGGTAAAATCAGCTATCTTCAACGAAAAGTGCTTGTTATATAATATATATCAGATTTTGCAAGGGGTCTTTGCCAATAAATGCTTAATTTACTGCTGTAAATTTGTTTTACTCAGTTCCGTCGTTACAATTGGTGTTCCATGTTTTAATTTTGTTATAGTGATAACTATTTTCATTGTTCTGTACACCTGTTATATTCGCTTCTGTCAATTTCTAAAATCTTCGAATTACTATGGTGAAAAAAAATGTACATATAGCATGTCTACTTTTTACTTACATGTTTCCCAATCAAAGAGACATTAACAAGAAGGCTTTCAAAGTGTCCATAAATTATTCAGATTCATTGATGATTTATAAGCTACGGAAGACAAAACTAGAGAAGATTCGCCGACAATGTGTTCGTTTTTGTCAGTAAAAACTGTAATACAAAAGTACATGACGACGTTTCAAAACAACGTTGCGTGAAAAATGGCATTTTCTATACAGTTAAACGCAATAACTGTCAAGCCATAAAGAGTGCATTTTCTATCGGCTACTTGCATACTTGCATGGGCACAGAGAATTGATGCACTGCTAAAACAAATGTTTTGCCACAAGCGAGCGTGTAAAAACGGTATTTGCACATATTTTGCATGCATGTCACTACACGCAAAATTATTTATTGATGTAACTTGGTGAAATTAAAGGTAGTACCCGATAGTTTGCCTAGATCTAATAATAGTGTCAACATCTTTAAGCTTTCTTCATAAGTGTATTAAGTGTATGTATTTATTATTAATAACACCACCTTTATTATAGACAAATAAAATCTTGAAATAAATCGCTTTAAAGCTTCTTTCTTTTCACAGCTATAAATTATAAGCACGATAGTGATTTCAGCTAAAAGGATATCGACGTCGAAGCTGCCTACCCGGATGTTCATGTAACATGATCTCAAACGGTCACGCGGTTTTCTTAGTCAAAATAGCTAACTGTGCAGCTTGGCTTAGATAGGAAACATACTTTTGGAAAAAAACAAAGGGGTCTGTATGCTTTACTTATAATGGATATAGGTCACCAATAAACAGCATTTCGTGGGATCTATTCAGGTAAGAGTAATTAATTCGGCTCCATTAGAGACATAAGATGATACAAACTGCTGTATATCACCTTTAAGACACTTTAAATCTCTTATGTTAATTAGTTATAATATGAGTTAGGAGTTTTATTCTTATTGCACTAATTATCCATAACTATTTTATTTAAAGCAAAACAAACATTCCAGAAACAAACAGTCCGGGAGTGAAATTACATTGTACGTTGAACATGTTACATCATGTTTGTCTCCAAATGGTTGAACCCATATAAAAAGTGAATAAGTAACAAGCTTATTGAAACAGTAAAGTTTCCCTTGTCTGTCTGTTTTTGACTGGTTTGTATATTTTACACTGTTGTTAAAATTGTGTTCATTGCAAGTATATATACATACAATGAAAAGATTGCCTTTTGATAAATTTAAGTATCAATATAGCCTTGAAAAATAATTTAGTATAAATACTGCCTGGTTTGTTAAAATATGTTGAGTTGGCCGAGGCATCTGTACATACTAGATATATTTTTTTTAATTTTTCATTGTAATGACTGTCATATTGTTTCCTTGTGTATTGCCTTGATTTCCTGAAAAGATGCTTTCTGTCTGATGTATCTTGTTGACGATGTTTTAAATTTTGTATTAGATGTGTACATGTGTATTTAACAAATTAGCTGCGAGCACGACGGAGTTACATGCACAAACAGTCATTAAACCAACTGCTACTGACTTCAAAGAAACGTGTTCTAGTAAGCTTACAGAGATATGTAGCTATGTGTTGGTCTGCTGAAACAGTGGACTATATGTTCATTACACAAAACAATGTTTTTAGGTCAGGTATGGATCCAGAGGGGGTTGGGGGTTGAGGGTTGGGAGGGGGGTGTATCCCCCTACACACACACTCAAACCAGGTAAAATAGTAGAGTTGGGAGAACACATACATGTACGTTTAAAAATACTAAGATTGTAAAGTATGTTTTCTGCTGACGTCTTAGGTAAATGTCTGGGTCCGTTACTGTGTATATATATCCAGTATTAACTGCAATAAAGTTGAATGGATCTTGATTCATACTCCAACCCTGCCAAAACGAAAAAATTCCTGGATCCGCCCCTGTTGTATGCATTTAATTCTCACCATAATGATGTAATGGCAGTCTTCTTTGATTAAACTTATCTTTACAAAATGAATGTCTGTATAAAACTATGTGTAAAATGAAGTTTTTAATCAAATAATTTCTTTGGTTCACAAGTGTATGTTTAGTGAGTAAAAAAATGAAATCATTCAGCATTTGTTGCTTTTTTTATAATTCCGGTTGTACTTTTCTAATCTCCGTCCATCCAAAGGATGCAATGTACATGTATCTGCTCTGCCAGAACAAATCGTGTTCGAGGCTTACAGAGGAAATTATTGAGACTCTGTCTGTTTGCGAAAATTGCATTCTGAATTCATATTCATTCTGAATTCATATTTTCTTCGTACTTTAAATAACGTCTGATAAGTTATGCAAATAGGCACTAATAAAAGCTATATTTTCAATTCCGGTAAAACAATGTTTAAACAGAATAAATTTGGGTTGCCCGGGGCACGCTAGTATCAGACAACTGTAATGTCTCAATATCTTCTGAAGAAGCCTCGTGTTTTTCTTTGTGTTTTGATTCATTTCCACAAAGCGTACTTGTTTCATCTATACCTTTGCTTCCTTTTTATAAATTAGTTTAAACCAATAAATTTATTTATAGTCGATTGAAAAAGAAGTTATTCCAACATATATTAATCCTTTTCAATGACCCACTTCATGGGTAAAACCATCAAATACATAGAGCCATTTGCAGTAAATAGTCTTGATCATGGACTAACATAATGTTGTCAATTTTGGGGTTCGAACCTGGGGCTCAGAGATCGGGAGTCGCAGGCCTCAACTACTAGACCAGGGACGCCCTTTAATTTTTAATAAATAATTTAAGCATATAGTTATTTGGTTTATCTATATATAATCAATTATTTGTTTAAAGTAACAATATAAATAATAATATTTAAATATTGAACGAAAAGAATGTGAGACTATTTTCAAAAATAATATAATACTTATTAACAAATTGTTTGTAACGAAAAATATTGCAATGTTTGATCGTGCAGGCATAATATACCTCTGTTTGTTGCCAATACTAAGTGCATCCAGAAGTTGAAGGTATATTAATTTACATTGAAATCTAACCATCACAGAACGAGTACACAATATATACATGTATTAATAATCTATTCGCAGAAATGAAACAATAGGGTGTTAAATGTATCTCGTTAATATCTTAATGTTTTGTTTATTTAGTGTTTTATTGTACTCCATGTTTACCACATTTGTGGCTCTGAACTAATTCTTATATATTAGTAACTTTCATAATATTTTATTTTAGTAGTTCAAAGCGGACAACCTATTTAAGCTTATGTGTAATAATTCAGAGTTAATTCTTCATTTTGAACTTTAAACTCGGGGGTCGCAGTTGTCTTAAAAGTAACACCCCGCCCATTTTTGTTGGAAGCAGACGTCTCAATATCAATATCTTTTAACGTCTTGCATTCGAAGCAGCCGTGTAAATAGTTTTGCAGGTAATTATTACATTTGTTGTTGGTTTCGTGTAAACACATATATATGCATTTCCTTACGCGAGCTCATATATTGTTCTTTTACGCTTGAACCGTATATTATTCTTGTTAAATATCAAAGGCAATATCATCACGCTGTGTATTGGACACGTGCTTGATTTATCAATTGTTTATGTGTATTATTAAAGTATTTTTGTTTAATTATTGTGCCATAAAACATTGTTTACTAGTAAAATTGATTTTGTTATTATACGTCTTGTTTATGTCTTCTACAGAAACATAAACAAAATCATGCAAATAGTCCGAATTAAAGATGTGGTGTAAGATGATGGCTTGTTGTCAAGATACGACCCCCGCTCACTATAACAAAAACATGCAGTCGATATCCAATATGGGTTTTCTAAATATGCATCCGCCACTGAATAGACTACAGCAGCCCAGATAATAGTTTCTTCAAGTATTCGCATCAGACATCACAGCACGCTCAGAATTACACGATCTACACTTGAAATGTTAACTTCCGAACCAAGCAACGTACTGTGCGTGAATGACAGCAATTCATATATTTCCACATGCCTAACGCGGATATCTATTGCGTAATTGAGCTTCCGATGACATATAGTTCTTACGTTTTAGCTTCACCCACCCAAAGACACGGTTATGTTTGCAGAAAACAACGTGATCTCAAATAACCTGGAAACTATGTGTAATGTTCTGTTTCATAAGTAAGTGTGAGTTTAGAGTTTGCTAATTTGACCAACTCTGTCGCGGTAAGGTACGCTTTTAATTTCGCCTATGACCAGAAGACTACTTACTTCTGAAATACCATGGGGCACAATGTTTTAAGGGAGATGTCATTTCAGTTTTATGTCGACTGGAGATCATGGCTTTGTTTATGATTCGGTTTACAGGTTACAAATTGTACACATTATTTTCATAAAGCAGTAAACATGAATGAATTTAAAGAAAATGAATAAATATATACATCATGCAGGTGTGAAATTAACTTATATCTTTTAAATATATCTTTTAATCTAACTTTAATTGTATTTTAGGTTTAGAGATTTACACAAAATTAGAGATTAAAAAACGATTATATCACGTTTAGATTAAAAAGGTGCTACACACATGACAGCGATGCTACCAAGAAGGGAACATGCCCACCTGAAGACCACAGCCACTAACATGTAATTTAGTCTAAATATCACTCAAACGTTACATCACATGATCAGAGTAACTGATGACAGACAACATTTTTTGTCAAAAAACACTGGCACTCAAATTTTCATCATAATATGCAAATATGTAAAAAGAGCTTGTTTGTCTTTAACTCTTGAAAACGGCAATTTGCAGAAACTTTGAGTGTGGGCGTTTTTTATTAAAAACATATTATTGTACTATTATATATTGTATTATTGTATTAGTTAGAGTAGGCAGGGCCATTTAAATCTTTCCGACAAAAACGTTGGGAAATGTATTAATTCTTTTCAACTAAAGATTGTTAATAACACGCATATGGGCACATGATTCTTTAATTACCTCGAAGAAATCACTACTAGTCGATTTAGGCTAAAGTCATTTCTAGATATCATCTAGTGTAAAGACTGTCCTACAATATTTTACATACTAAGCAGCTTGTAAATATTTCTTGTTTTCACAGTCCCCATTATTTACTGTTTAACAGTTAAAATTCTACAAACGTTTTATTTATTAACTGTATTCCTATTTACTTTTCGTTTTAATGCAACCATTGTAGACACAATCAACACAGTATAATGGACCGGCCGGGTTCAGTCTCTGGGCACCTTATAAGTGCCCCTGTGCTATAATGATAGGAATGTCGCTGCACATTATCGGCAAAAATGCAGGCTAATCCCATCCCATCCAAACACAGTTATTTGCTTACAATAAGTACCATATTAATCACTTAAATATATTTGTCGGCCGATCGAAACTTTTACCAGACATCCGACTATCATTTCACAATTAACGATGATAAATGAAACAGAGAAGCATCAAAACTGTCTTAACAAGTAAGTTAAATGTGATTTAAATACAGACAGACACAGTAAATTTCCCGAGCCAGAATTGATGACAAATGTAAGCAGACATTTATGAAGGTGAGCATCAAACAAAAAATGAAATAAGTTGTTATCAATATACAACTAAAACTAGACATTCTATCGAGTGGTTAGTTAGGAATTGTCCTTTAGAACATGTATGGCTAGTTATTTTCATCATAACAGGTATGTTTACTGTTTGTTTCATTTGAACATTTTAGAGAGCATTTCCTTGTACAAAAATCTTGTTGCCGGAATTGTTGTTAGGTTTATTATTTCATGTTGTTAAGAAACCAATATTTCCCATACTGCTTCAGAAAGACCCTTTTTAAAAATTGTACGTTTATTTGATTCAAAATGCCAAAAACATTACTTAAATGTGATGTGTGAAAGTTTAGCTATATATATCCTTGGACATGTCGTTTTAATAATAAATGAATAGGTAAGTAAGAAAAGATCGTATCCATTAAATCTTAACTTCCTGTAGACAAAAGCAAACAATGTAAATGTAAATGTTACAAAGACACAGAGACGAGACTTCATACACAAAACAAGACCAGCAATTACCGCATTGGAACGGTCAGTCGGGGGTGCTTAAACCTGGTTTGTGGAGTACTCCAAAATCTCACTGTCTGAAGGTTGTTTTATCAAACAAACAGTGTAAATAAAAATATCCCGTCAAAGTGAAACAACTAACAGAAAGCACCTGCCTCGTGTACATGGTTTACTGCGTCTAAAAAAATAAAAACTAAGCTAGGTTTACATTGCCATTCTTGGTCTTTAAATTAGAAAAAAGAAGTAGGCATTCTAATCACAATCATATAAACTTCGGAGTTTTAAAAATACGAATTACTTACATATCATTATCAAGAATAGCATTATCTTGCAGAAGTCTGCAGTGTACAGTCGAACTTTAGATCTTTGTCAAAAACGTCTAAGCTTTGCAGCTTCGCTTCTTTTTAAAAGCGGTGTCAGGTGTCTAGCTGTAGTAACTGAGATTCACGTGTGATTCGTGCGTGGGTGTAATCACGTCTTGACAGCGACTCATGCGATCACAAGCTTTGGGGGTTTCGTCTTTTTTAAGGAGCGACTCCAGGTGTAACTCTCACGCAACTGTCAGGAACTGTCGTCCTACAGGTAAATTGTAGGTGTAATCACGTCTTGCCAACAACTCATGCAATTCCAAAATCCATCAGCTCTGTATCTCTGGTGGGTAATAAGTTCTGAAAACATGATGTACTACTACTTTGGCAAGATCTTGTCCTTGCTTGCCCTCAGGAGAGAACAGATCAGCAAATGATTTTCTGAATAACTACTTCTGTTTCACCATATTATGTCGCGCAGCGCTTTCAGGGTTGGATCCAGGGTGTGGAGGATGAGGGATGCACCCCCCTCCCACCCCGACTAACAAGTAGAATTGTGAAATCACATACATGTTAGCTATTAAATACTAAGCTTTTAAGGTAAATTTTGTCTGTTGACTGCATATGTCGAAGTAAGGGTCCCTTAGTGTGTATACATGTCTAGTATTTACTGCGATAAAGTTAAATGGCTCTTGATTCATACCCCTTTCCGCACAACCAAAATTTTCCGGATCCGCCCCTAAGCGCAGTCCCTTTACTACAGTCGTCTAAAACGTGAGGCTGATCAACAGACACACACGTCAGAAATGGGCCTATTGTTTAGTATGCATCATCTGAAAGTCTGTTCGACTGGCTCTCGGCGTCGGCTTCCAATACTCGGATTTATTGTACGAGTGTTCGGCGTAATTCTGACAATACCCAGTAGCCGTCACTATATACTTTCTAGTGCCAACTGCTTGTGTGGCTCGTCTGTAATTTGACTATGCGACTGGCATGGATAGACTTCCGTAGACTTATGAATACTGGCCGAAAGACTCAACGCATCGGATGAAGCTCTCCATTCTGTAATAAAACTCGAGAATAATCGTGACGTCATTGTGAGGAGCGGGCAGCTGCAACTAAAGCTTGCATATATGCATGGATTCTTTTTGATCAACGATTCTAGCGGCCTCTCATGCAAGTTTCGACTGCAGGTAATGGAACTTTTGCACGTCTGAAAATATTGTGCGATCAAGTGCACAGTTAATTCAAAGGAATCCCAAAAGATTTGTCATTTCAAAATACCTCCGCGTATAGGATTGAGATTATTAAGCCGTTTCTATAGAAAACAGAAGCCGAAACGAGAGCGCCTAGTGCAGGCTTTTAATTTGTATGGAAACGTCTTACAAGATTATATCCGACTTAGAAGTCCCCGCCTCACGTCTACATGATCTCCCAAAATGACATGTAATCCGCCTCATAAAACTGTCAATCAAACTGTCAATCATGTTGACTTGTTTACAAGGGGAGGCGTCAAGCCAGAATGCGCGGTTTGCTGCAGATGCGAAGTTGAAAATAAAATCTAAATAAAATTTAGTAAAATAGATCGATCTATCTAGTTCACTATAAAATAGAAAATAGAAAAGAGTCTTATAAAAATAAATCGATGCGGAGACTGAATTTTTCTAGCTTGTGATTGGCTACAAATGTAGGGCGACTTGTTAGACTCGTGACCTTTGTTAACCGGCAATATTGTTAACCGCATTACGCAGTGCTAGACTGCTGAAAACTAAGGTGCGGTAGTGAGGTCATCGGCTCTGGATCTGAAGCGATCAAGTTTATGGGTAGGGAGTTTTATTGCGGTATATCTTCTAGTAACTCTTATGACGCAGTTCCAACGGGATTAACCACAGTCTGCTGTCCACCTTGCGTTCGCAATTGTCTCAGATTGATATCCATAATAAGAGAATACAATTTTTCACCAATAATCTTTATCTCAATATGAGCGACCGCATTGTGAGACTATATTTTCTCGTTTAAGTTTACAATAACTGAACAGCAGTTGAATTTCTAAAAGATGCATATATTTATTTTAAATTAATTTCCTGCAGTAATGGTTTTAGAGGAAATGTAAGGGAAATATAAACGATCTATACGTTATTAATATTGGTTGTATTGTATAGGTAGACAGTCAGAAATATAGACAATAGCACGCATACATCATCCACAATTGGAATTGGGATGGGATTAGTCGGCATTTTTGCCGATACTGTGCAGCGACATTTCTATCATTATAGCAAAGGGGCACTTATGAGGTGCCCAGGGACTGAACCCGGCCGGTCCATTGTACTGACACTGACGAGTCAGGCGTAATGTTGTCCTTTTAGCCCCGAGCGTTAGGAGGGAAGCTACTACTACCAACTTTAAAGTCTTTGGGTTGACCCGGTTCGAACCCGCGACCTTCCGATCCGCAAGCCGATGCTCTACCACCTGAGCTATTGCGGCCGATAAAATTGATGATCATCTATTTCTTTAAATATAAATTATGCTAACATGACAGACACAATCACTAACAGCTGTAGGCAAGTTTGGGCTACAGTAGCCTTATTATGACAAGATACAAGTAGATTATAAAGTTAATTCCACTTTCATCATATGATTTTGCTGGTTTATACACACATGTACATGTAAGAGTCGCATGTAAACGTGAACCAACTGAGTCAATCTGATTCTTTTTCGAACATGTTTTGTCTTGTTTTCTGCTTACACTTAAATGCATTGCTGTTGTAAAACTGTTGTCTGACATTATTATTGAATGCATGCAATGGTAAGATTGCATTTTAGTGGTAAGGCCCATACATATGTTTCAATGAAACTATTGCTTAGCCGGATGCGCTCATAGCAAGGTTGGTCCTTTTATATTTAAGAATTTTTGACAGCTATTTGATTTAACTGTTGGCATATATCCAGCGTTAAATAGTCTTACATATATCACAAATTTAGGGCAGATATTAAAATAACGTTTTCACAATTAAGCTGACATTGTATTAGGATGTTCGATTACCAGCAAAATGAATGTAAGGTGTGTAACATTATCGACGGTTATGTTTTGTTTAACAAGATGGCGACAGCATGCAAGTATGCTGTCCTATCATCATGGATTCTTGTTATTAAAACGGCAAAAGAAGCCTTACAGAATAAAACAAAACAGCAACAAAACACGTTTTTTTCCCATAGATTTAAAGTACATGGGAAATACTATGCAAACTCGTGCCTGCTTGAAACAGAAATGTGCAAATACATACATTTTAGAATTTTTGTGTAATTAGAATATTTAGTTGCTGCGTCTCCTCTAGTTTGACGTGTTATATCTCCAAAATACATTGGATCCGTAAGACATTAGATAACCAAAATTAAATATACATGTGATTCGGTATTACTGACAACGGGTGGTTGTTGAATTGGCAGTTTTTTGTTTTAATTGCTCCTGACAAGGCCGTTTGATTTAACATGCTTTGCATATTGAAAATTAGGATTTGAGCATTTTTCAAATGAAGTAACATAATTGACCTTTATAAATGCCCGGTGAGTTAATTAACATAAACAATTAACAGAATCACTGCCAGGTATACCAAACTGTTTGTACTGAAAACTTTCTTTGGTTGTGTCATTTTCAGATATCTACAGGCCAAAGCTACGTAAAGGTACACTTGTGCGCAAATATCATTGTTTCTCCATTAAAAGGATACATGTTTTAGCGAGGCAAGCGATGTATGTGCAACGAAATGATTTTATCTACTTTGAAAAAATACTTAGCGAACGATTAAAATTAACTTGTATACACGTCTTTCTAGTGAAAATACTTATTCACATAACCATGTTTATAGTTATAGGACGTCAAGTCAAGTCAAGGGTGGTATATTTATCATCGAGGTTAATTCCATGTTTTCTGATCAAACGTGCCAGTCCTCTGAAGAAACATGGGATTGAGAATATTAAGAAAAAAAACTGCTCGTTCGAAAAACCAGACGCCTCGCTTCTCACGCCAGAATTGATCATGTGTTTTGATTGATGCAAGTATATATAACCCAAGGCTGTTATTTGTCTGCAAAATAATTCATCCTTAGCCACAAGTTATATTTTAGAAACACTGTGGACAAGAAATTGAATTATTAAATGAAGTAAACAAACCGTTCCTCCAGTATCTTATGCCGGCATCATTGTGCTAACATTAATTTAAACGTACTTTTATATGAATGATATACAGCACTACCTCACGTAGATCCAAATATCTATTAAAATGGCATTAAGCGATATTAGTTTTTTGCTATGCATAATATACAGGTTCGCACGATCATTCCGTTTGTAAACATGCATTGAACAAACATAAAGTACACGGACAGGAGATTGTAACAAACATAAACTGATGTTATAAGATCGATATTCAATTTTGGATTTTATTATATTATAATATTAAAAAATACATATGTCAATGCTTGACTTCAGTAAGTCTTGTCAAACTTAACTATATAACTTTCTAAGTTTTTTTTTTCAGAACAGAAAACAGCTGTATCATCTTTTGGACATGAAAATCATTTTTTATAACACGAGTACATTTGTTTGTAACTTGGTACAACTCAGTCAGCTCAGTGCATGAGTTCAAGTCCCGATCGAGACAAGAACTTTCATGTGCGGGAGATCTTTACGTAGTGTGTTACGTAGACGGTTTTACCAAGACAGTCTGGATTATTCCTCCACAAGTAACAAGCTGGAATTCGCCAGTATGGCCATAACTGTGTCGGTGCGATGCAGTGAAAAACAACAACACCAAAAAACAACAACAACACTTTTGATAGCATTGATATAAGGTGATCATCTATATCAATTTTTTTTGCATTACCGAGTGTTATAATTTAACCTTACTCATATGCACAAGCTACATGCATGTAACACCAAACTGCCCCTAAAGTGTCTTTTATCTAAATATACTTTCTTGTACCTCATGGCAGAAATAACTTCAACAAAGAATCATAAACAGCATGATACCTTTTATTGCAAGTAATTGATCTTTTCCTTCTCAAATTAACATACCCATTTACTTACAATGATCACTTTTCCTCCATTAGTATACACTCTTAACAACATTTGGTTTTAATCCTTTATATTTCGAATGAGCAAAGTTATATACATGTTTACGGAGCAATCGTCATTCCACTTCCACAAAATTAACAGCCTCTGTAAATAAATAAATGCTGCGCATAGTTAAGAAATAATAGGGATACAACTAACGATACAATATACACATACAGCAGACCTTGTACTGGACTGAGTGCAAGACTGAAAATCTCTGGAACTACTCCTTAATTTCAAATTGAAATCAAAAAAGGTTTATCTATTCCGCTAAACGTTAGATGCATTATGTACACTGAGGAATTACAATACGTTTTTTTTAAATAGCCTCGGTTTTTTAAACAAAGTAACATATCCAAAATTAACTTACCTTACGAAAACGTAAAATTTTATTAAACTAATAAGAATATAGATAACATGCCACTTTTCAAACCTTGTCTACAATAGCACACTGTTCTATATTTAATTTACATCGAAACTGATGGTCATTCCTCAAGGAATTCAAGCTGATTCTTCTATTTGTTATGCATATAACCCTTATAGATAGGCTTTGCGGCTGTAGTCCAGCAAGAGTACGTATGCATGGATTATATAACAGCCAATAAAGCGCTATGCAAAAGACACAGAAACATCCACGTCGGTAACAAATATTTTCGCCAGCTGTTCGTACATCGCGTTCTGGCAGATTTACTGTCAAGAAACTCCAACCTTTACATAGACTTTTAGAAAATGTATGAGGTCAATAAAGGATTCGACAAGAGAACTTAAGTATTAATCATGATAATGGACCAGAATGGTTCATATTCGATCCACTAAATGCTGGGTTTATAGATATATTTATCTTTAAAAAATATGAAAGAAGACAAGTACATCCACTACATCAATTTTTAGTGTAAGATCTGTTAGAAACTAGTTTGAAACGTATTTCTATATATGTGAGATCATGTCAAACAACTATTCCAATCACACTCTGTACAGAGAAATAAAATTATGTTAACTAAACATAGGAAGTGGTTTCCAGCTTCTTTAAGTGAACAGGGCAGATTATCATTAAAATAAGTCTGCAATCATGACCTTTATATAAAGCGATACAACCAAACGTATAAATTATACGAACTTATAACACCTGTTTTATTCCCTCAAGACATTACGCCAAACAGTCATTATTTAGAATACGATTCAAAATGACAAAAATGGTGAACACTAGATTTAGCAGTAAAAATTGTCTTTGAAGGCGAGGGAAGAGGTCCGAAAACAAACATTAGAACAGAACACAATTTTTATTTTTATTTTTTTCAAAGAACATTGTCGTATAATTGCAAGTTACACAAATCAAACATATGCATATTGTAATGAAACAATTACAAATTACAGACGAAGATTTTGCTACACGTTAAACCACATTTATTTCTGATATTCATGAAATAAGAATAATGACCACATTTTAAACGCCAGAAAGTGCGACACTTTACTTGTTAATAATACAACATGGCGACATCTACAGAACTTTTTAGGACTGACTGCATATAGACATCGTGAGCATCTGTGTTTACAATTAAAAAAACTAGACGCATAACATAACAAGAGGTTGGGGGGGAAATAGTTTCATCCATATACAATACAACAAACAATACATATAAATTAGAAACACCCACATTCGAATCGAAACATGAAGTCGTGCGTGCGTGCGTGCGTGCATGCGTACGTGCGTGCGTGCGTGCGTGCGTGCGCGTGCGTGCGTGCGTGCGTGCGTGCGTGCGTGTGTGTGTGTGTGTGTGTGTGTGTGTGTGTGTGTGTGTGTGTGTGTGTGTGTGTGTGTGTGTGTGTGTGTGTGTGTGTGTGTGTGTGTGTGTGTGTGTGTGTGTGTGTGTGTGTGTGTGTGTGTGTGTGTGTGTGTGTGTAATAAGTTTACAGTGTTTAAGTTTTTATTAAGCTACCTATAAAATATCGTTATCTTCAGCAATCGTTTGCTACAGTAATTTAAGGGTTGTGACATTTTATTTAGGCATAGTTGTTAAAATGCAAATTTTACTTACTTGAAAATGTTCACGCAATATAATGAGTGAATATCAGAACGACTGTAGAAATTCCAATATCAATCAAAAACAAAAACGATGATAACCTTCGTAATAAATAATTTTCTGAACGATAAATAAGTGTTATTGTTCTTCAATGTTGGTGTCACTTTGCTAAATTCGAGATAGTAACGATTTTTAGCTAAACTATTGACTAAGTTGTTTGACTTTTAATTGCTTTAGGGAATATTGTACATAGCGGTAATATGGTTCTATACAAGCTCCAGGATTGTATTCTATATATAAGACATCTTTTAACTCACAGGGCTTCCAACAATTATTCATCTTATACCCTTTTTAAGACCCTTCAACA
Source organism: Sinonovacula constricta (assembly GCA_007844125.1). Taxonomy (NCBI): domain Eukaryota; kingdom Metazoa; phylum Mollusca; class Bivalvia; order Cardiida; family Solecurtidae; genus Sinonovacula; species Sinonovacula constricta. The sequence goes on from CM017563.1 coordinate 29,091,803, forward strand.
TTACAAAAAAAATCGTATTATTTATTGTAAAATACTAACATTTATTCAACAAAGTACGTCTTCCCCGCAACATTTTCGACATACACTTTATCATTTGTGTTTCTCATAGCCGACTCCAAGATTCCGGTTGTTTAATTAAAATGACTTGTTTCCCACAATGGCCAGTGAGATCGCAGGAAGACTGACATGTCAAATTTGTCTTGTTATTTCCAATAAATAACTTATCGTTTTAAACTTAAGTGAAACCATTCACAGATTAATGATGTTGCTTGTCCCCAAATATGTACATCAGACGTTGGATTCGCACGGCATTATTTTTATCAAACAAAAATTTAATGAAAGCTTTCAGTTATATTTTAACATTCAGTCTTCTGAAAACTGTGCTTACATTACCGATCAATAACTGCCGTATTTTAAACAACAATGAAAATTAAATTTTCATCTTGCTTTTGTTTCTTCTTGCTGTTGCAGATGAAGCAGCCGCAACTTAAGAGGGAAATATTGCATATGAGGGTTAATCGCTATTTAAAATTAAGCTCATGATTTGTTGTTAAAGGTGCTATTAGCATCAAACTGATGCAATAAATAAAGAGTTAATGTGGGGCATGGCTGAATGGCCAAATAGCAACTTCTCCGACTGCTCAGCCTCTCGCCGCTTGGATTCGAATCCCAGCCGTGGCGTTGCACATATCGTGGGATTGTCTTCAGCTACATGTAACCTGAGATGCGCCAGTGGTTCTACGCAGATATTTGTCTGAGGTCTTTCTCCACCAACATATGTGGACGTTGCTAAAATTGAGATTAAGATATTTTATTTTACTAATAAGGACTCTGAGTTATACATGGATACAAACATTATATTTTTTCATACCGTAATTACTTTCCAGGGCTCCTGAGCGAGTGGTCAGAGGTTCCAACGAGAAGAGTGATGTATCGTGTCCGATTAATCTTCTTTGACAGTCCCAAGACAAGAACCGGGCAATTCTCGTCAGAATAACACGAATTCAGAGGCGAACTATTTGATGAAACCATCTTTATTTACCAAATACATCATCATATACAAGTATATGAAGACATTTTATAATCAATGAACGTTAGCTGTCATTGTGCTCTATGTAAGCAGGATTCAAATAAGTAAGTTCACATATATGAAAGCACGAATCAATTCCAGTAAGCCGACATATACTACCAGCCCAAGAAGAGGGAAACCAACCATATGAAGGACCCGATAACCATCGTTTTGATAATTAAAAATTTAAAATAAAAAACAATTTATTTAAGAACAATTTAAAAAAGAAAAGAAAAACGTTCTATGCTATATATTCGTTCTGATAACCAACATTGCATGGTACCGCTTTGTTTTCTGGCTGACTTTCGAATTTTTGGCGAATCTCCGTGTGGCTCAATAAACATAATTTTACATTGCATTTTACTTTAACAATTGAAGAATGGAAAATTTAGCGAAGTTGTCAAATTTACCCAAAGTGTCGTTAAGTAGATTATTGCATGTATTAAATCCAAGCAGAATAAAGGCAATGCGTATTAAGTATAAGTAATTCTGTGTCACACAAAATCATATAGAGTCATCATGTTAGACTAATGGTCAAAAGGGCTAGTACAAGTACTCACAAACAACTGGCACTGGTCCAAACCCAGCTGATAGCTTTATTTCTGTCCATCTTCCTTAAAATAATCCAAATAAGTTCATGATAATTATTTCGATGGTTATACATGTATGCGTTTGGGTTATTTGTAAGCGCACGATATTTTCTTTAATTGGTTATTTGTATATAAATAATATTACTTCATATAAGAGCTTAAGTTAACGTTAACAACAATAATAATTTAGTTCCATTTGTTCAATGGATGATAACCGTGTATGTGTAAGTAATAAAAATGTGCATGAAAATTAAACAATATTAATTGATACTGCAGGTGACATTTGCAGACAGAAACATTAAAATGTTTTCATTTGCTTGTTGTGTACAGGTTTATAATATATAAAAGTATCTGTGGAAAATGCTTTTTGGTACCATCACTATAAAATAATGATGAACTTTATATAACACATTACATTATATTAAATTTTGGCTAGGCACATTGATTATAAATGTATTGTCAACCACACATGTCTCTATGGAAATACAACATAATTAAAGCATGTTTCCACTTGGGAGCTGTTTTACTGACCATAGATTGTGTTGATGATGGGGACTATCTCAGCTGAATAGCCATTTTATATGACCCGTCTGCGCAGTGCTGAAAATGACACTTCTTGTGTATTTACATAGAAAGGTACGTGCCAGCCCCATTCTCTGAAAGATGAAGATAATATAACCCAGTATTTTTTTACTCACGTTTATAACCTCCACATAACTCCGAAAGATAAAACAATTAAGTGCATGGTACACACATACTGCTTATATTGGTCTGTAAGTCTATATTGAATTTGAAAAGTCCATACGTATTAATAACCAGTCTGTTAAAAACAACATCACATTTCAAAATAAACATGAAAAAAATGAAGCAGAACTGACTGAGAGACTAAAATTGTTAAATTTTTAAATAATAGCCTTAATATAATATAATATAATATAATATAATATAATATAATATGTAATATAATATAATATCGGCTTATTTTGTGTACAGCAACAACCACTAAAACGACAAACACCCCTGAATCCATGAATGATACAGAACAAGCACTGACAGTTCATACCTGTGGCGAAACTTACAAATCCGTCTGAAAAAACACATTCTTTAAAAAGTCGTAAGAAAGTTCCTTTTAGTGGACGTTCTAATCCAACATTATCTGCCCTATATAGGTAAACATAATGACAAAGTGCTTCTGACAAAAACAAGGTCGCATAATATATTTTAGGATAAACTGCTTATGCTTGTAAAGATACGTATTGCTGCTTTTAAGACAATTAATGTTCTTTAAACTAAAAGTCGTTAATGAGTCATTGTAATGTACAGTAGAACACCAGCGTTTAAGGTTACGCTATTCAGATTAAAGGGTTGTTTACCGTTGTAGTATTAATGACGTTTTTCGCATGACGTAGCATTCGCGTAATAGCTAGAAAGAAAAGGATCATACTAGAATATTCATTTGTTTATTTTTAACTGGGTTTCGTGAATGTTCTAGAAATTCGTTGGGTCTATATAAGGGCTTGTTAGTTTAAGTTTGAACATAAAGTTTGGACATATTTTGAAATACTTGCAGCGTCTATATTAAACCTTTCTGTGTTGGAACTTACGTGGACTTATTATATTCTACAGTGATATAGATATTAATGTGTTGGATTTGGAATTATATTAATTTCACTCGTATATTGTTCTACCTTTGGAATATTTCAACTGTGCGTATCTACTAGGACATTCTACCGAAAACTTTTCAGGATTATTCGACGTTGGATTATTAATTGGACTATTAATGGGACAAACTGTAAGCTAACATTTATTTTGTATTCTCAAATTTTGTCTGATATATTTGTTATTATTTTGCTACGCCATATATTAACAAGTGTATTAAAATATTATTGTACTAGTTTGTTGCTGGCTTGTTCTTTCTGTTACACCATTTCGTCGTTTAGTAAACGTGCAATTTTATAAATAAATCTTTAATAGCGACACCGGTCGAAACAACCATGTTACGGATTTTTAAATGGCGTTGACGCAACTGAAGTTTTAATAATATAAGAGATGCAAAAATGTAGTGGCGGGATTATTTGTTTCTTAATTTTACTTAACACATATAACAATCTTAAGTCACACTCTTATACTCATCACATTATTTGCTCGGTTTCGTCAACATTGAGCTTTATTTTGGATTTTCCTCAGAATTAAATATCGTTTCTTCCTTATATCTTGTATGATTGACAAATTATCATCGTAGATCAGTCATTTCCTTCGTTTCTGTCAATCTATACAGACACATAGGCATGTGACTTAGATTAAACGTTAAGGTGCGTCAAATTGACATATATAAGTCAATAAAATGCTGCCGAATTTTTTTTACTTACTAAAAATGTTTAAACAAATGTTTGACACATAGTTCGCCAGAATTCAAAAGGACATGTGTTATAGATAACTTACACGATATCTATATACGTTTATAAAAATGACAAGTTGATTATAACTTGAGAGAATGCTTCATATTTAAAACGAACTGCATAAACCTAAGGGTCAACATGGCCCGAGTGCATTATTTTTATATGCCTTAACTTAATTGTCTTTCTTGGTAAAAAAACGTATAAACAAATAATCCTAAGATTCAAGTTAATATATTAAGAACAATTTGTGTTATCTACGTTATCACCCGACTGCCAAAATAAGTTTCTTTTTAGCCAAATTTGTGTTCAAATAAACCATGATCCCATTATAAATAATGTAATGGAAAAACACCTTTTCACCAGGCAATGGTGGTAGGTTTGTGAAGAACATTTCATTCTATTTTAAGACCGTAATCAAGAGAATGTTTGAGATAATAAAATATTTTATTAAAGCGATAAAAAGCTTTTATAGCCATACGTTTCAACAGTTGACTACCGATTTCTTGCCTTGTTCTTTTCAAATGGCATTTTGTTATTTGTTTCAAGATGTGAAAAGGTTCTATGAGAAATGCCACATTTATTAACATTTGATTTACCACAAGGCAAAGACAATATGAATAGATAATTGTTAAAGTGATGGAAACATTGAGACAATGTGTTGCAAACATACATGTACAGTAAACAAGTCGACAAAAACCCTATTGAAACTCTAAACATTCTAAAAGTAATTTATATCAGCATTGAATTTACATAAACTTAAAACTAGGCATTTGTATGCTAGTAAAGCTTCTAGTCTAACGACCCAGAAGAACATCTCGTTTATACGAATTATAGTCAATCAAATCCATTTCTGTTTTAGAACCAGTAAATAAAGCCTAGAAGACTTGAGTACGGTCATTGATATATAAACGATATAAATAGGAATAAATGGTCTACTGGGAATTGACAAAGCAACATGAAAACCCACCAGTTGCAGTTTGTTCTGCGAATCTAAAAGACATTTACAATAAACATGTCCTAGTATGTCTTTGTCATTACAAACTGTCGAAGCCAGCCTTGAAAAATATAAGTTTATCAAAGTTGCAATAATGAGTTTCAGTTTTCCTATTTACTTAACTTAAGCTTCTTTCAAAATCATATTTGTTTTCATGGGTCTATATACTGACACGTACTTTTTACTGTGAATGAGTTTGTTGTCTGCAATATTTACATAATAACAATATTTGTTAAAGATTTTGGCATAAAAACTTGCCGCTTACAGCATTGCACAAAATCGATTTCTTCTTAGAAAGCGTTAGCATTTCCCGTTAAACTGCAACTCATTCATAATTGTCCAGACGTCATTGATTTACCGCACCTGTTTTATTATACTTTTTTAATCGTTATTTTTCAGATTCTCCATTTTTGGCCTAATTGTTATCCTGGTGATAACATCGTTATGTCATTTTCAACGATTGTGACGTCATCGGTTCAAAAAGAGGTTTGAGGTTTATTCCGTACGTACGTGTACAGGACAAAACTGTACGAAAACAGATAAAATAAATAACATTTATGATAAAAAGTCCTCGAAGTTTAATTATCATGCAGTTTTCAAGAAAGCTTAAGCAATAATACTATTATAATATTATAACTTATACAGTTATCGATGATGGAGATGTACCCATCTCTGTGATAACGGAAGATTTGGATTTATTTTGTTTTAAATTTGATTTTACCCTTCAATATCTATGTTGTAAACGATATCTACAAAGTTTGTACAAATGACCCTCTTATATATTTATGTGGTGCTACGGTCGTATTTATAAAGATACTTATCACTGGAACAATGTACCCTGGGTGTTTAATCCTGTAAGTAAGTAAGGATTATAAAAGTTAATATCTATTAAATAAGTTGTAGTGCATAGTTACTTCTATACCTTCAATTAACACATCAACAAGCGAAACAAATATTGCATTTGAAGATAACTCAACACTATAAATATATGGTGAAGTTCAAAGATGAACAGATGCCTAACGATATTTTATTAGTATCACTTTTCGTCGCATTACATATATTCAGTACATAAAGTTTCGAACAAAATTAAGATATAATTAAAATTCATTATCAATTGTTTGTTTTTTCTTAATATAATGTATGAGTGTAATAATCAGTGCGGAATTGTTGATCAGCTCTTGCAATTATAGAAAAAAAAGTATATATACTTCAAGTTTATTCTTCCTTGTGCTTGATGTCATATGTATGTCATTGTATAAGTATGGCAAGATACTAATCTAGCATTTTCTTACAATAAGCATACAATGGCACATTTTAGAGAATCTGTTGTACACATAGAACGCCTATGATAAAGCAAAGTGAATCGGCTTCTTCCTTCCCAAATGTTTTCTATTGAAAATTAAATAGAAGCTAATTTAAAAGCTGGTTCATTGTTGAATTCATTGTTCAAGTTGTATTATCTTATTATTATTTTGATGGCTTGTAATATAGCATTCGTTATCTCTTTACGGTCGGTATCCGATTCAATTTATTGGTCAGGATCCAGACCCATTAAGATGCTTGTTTAAACAAAAATGTCCTTGAACAATTTTTTATTTTATATTCACATGATTGGGTATTGGATCTGGAAAATGTATAAAAAGAGCATGTTGTGTACGTTGGTTTGTTACAAGGCATGTCTTACAAGTGTCCCAAAACCCAAAACACGATTTTAGTAAATATGGTTCAAATAATAAATGTGTTAATACAAACACAAAATCAAAGTTTATTGTAAATAATAACTTTATGCAGTGATATTAGCTTATCAGATTGCATAAAGTAACACTTAAAGTAAAGAAACAAAATATTATATGGCTGCAAACAACGCAATTGTTATAGGCCAAACTGTATACTTTAATTAAATACATTGTATAGTCAATTTGGAGTACACATTGGCGAAAGATATGCTGTCTTTGTTTTTTCGATAACTTATCATATTTAAACAAACAAACAAAAAAAACACAATTCTTCATGCTGCTGAAACATATGGCGAGCACATGTTAATCATGATAGAATACAGTCATTGATTTGTTTCATGGATTTAGCTTTGTGACTATTGCGCTGTAGTGCATGTAAAATAAAAATTTGATTTTGTAAACTTTCGGCAAAGGTTTTGGATTTATTCCACTAACATTCATAATTTACTTTTCTCCTCGAGTGTAAGAACGCTTCTTCACATATTTGTGTACGGCTGTTACATAATCCTAGTCATTTCAGAACATTTTGATTCGTTAATCTAGCCAATCTTCTCAATACATGACATATGAGATGCGCATTTGTTCGCTTTGATTTGATGGGCAACTGGACTTACGTAACCCGTTCAGCACATTTAACTTACGTGTATCAGTCAATCAAATGCCGTCGTCTTGAAAATACCTCGCACAAAGATGCATTTAAATAAGCACTTTGATTAATGATTCCGATAGAAATATTAGATAATGGGAGATCCGCGTAATTAAAACGATATCTAGATATCTAATAATCTATTTGCACTCTTAAACGCCACGTTCAAGTGACATTACCTTCTGATTCCAAAATTTAACAATTAGATACAATATTGCAATGGTATATTTAATGCACTTTTACAAACCAAATTTGATTTTTAATGACAGACTGTCTTACATGTACCGACGTTGTTCTTTTACATGTATATAGTCCATGTTTTCGTGCCATGTGTGTCGGCTAAGCACGCATTAAAATAATAAATAATAGATCTTTTTATTTCATCGTGGTTCACTGGCTTCAATTAAATGGATGTGTAAACAAATCACCCTCAGTGATTCTTAATTAGGGGTATATGAGTTTATGGATATAATTTTGCTGTTTGACCTTCTTGTGATGTAAGTTACCATCAATTTGTAGGCATTTGTTTTTCTTCTTACACGGATTGATTGCTTTATGTCGTTGGTTTTGATCGGGTTTGGAAAAAAAAATCGTCTGGAAGTAAATTCACCAAAGTATTACATCTAGAACAATAAGGACCACATAAGTACATTTACGATGTACAAATGTTTGTTCCATATGTAAATATTTTAATGTTTAGATTAAACAGGACAGCACTTGAAACGCCATCATAGCGAGTCTTGTATGCCTTTATACACACTGCAAGAAACAACCGGAGGTTACAAATATATGTGGTGATGACTGGTTGTTTATAAACACAAAAATTTCTGTGATTCAGTCCGCCGGGCAATGTACATGTATCAACAACAAAGTTGTCTGCAGCCTTACAGGCTCCCATCAAAACAAAAACGTTGGCAATTCTTTTTAGATAATTTTAATTGACGCCGCTCTTGAGAGTGGTGCCTCTTATGGAGTGTGTAAACAAGAAATTGCAGCTGTTATGTTAGACTTTTTTTCTGAGAAAAAAACTGAGTATTCCTTTTTAAACATTGTAGCTTGCAGCAACAATGTGTAGCTTGTAAACAAGTAGGTGGCATTGGCAGGAATTCGCAACTGTTCGGCGAAGTTGTTTAACGAAAAAAACTGAATATACCGATGTTAACAATGCAGCTTGCAAACACAGATGTATCAGAGAACCAGAAAAATAAAGAAAGTAGCAGATAATGGGAAGTATCCCACCAAAGTTATTGTTTGTTACTGTCAAATGTTTAGGTAATTAATCGACAATGTAAGAGAGTGTTTAGTTTACAGGATAGTCATCTTCTTGTGTAATGCGCACTTTCTCTACGCTGCCTTGGATGTCTCACATCATAGCTCTTATTTGTACTTCTGTTGCATGTAACCTACATGTATTAGCAAGTAAAAGTCCCGATTGCGTACACAATTTTACGACAAATATTTGAACAACCAATATCTCATATTTCGGCCACCACGTCAAAGGTTTAGCAATATTTTTCACTGTTTTTGTTAGATTTTCATCATGATAAACAGGTGATTTTGTTTCATTTTTGGTAGCTGTCTAAATAAACAGTCAGTCGAAATCATGATATTCCGCGCGGAATGTTTTAACTATTACAATCAATTGCCGATATTTTAATTACAGAAACAAGCAGTGTTCCAGAGTGGACCTTTTAAGTGGGACTTGAAGGGTCATCACAACACCCCCACCCCACTCCACCCCCTCCACCCTCCACTCCTCCCTCTCCCCTCCACACCCTCCCTCTCCCCCTCCACTCCTCCCCCTCCCCTCCACACCCTCGCTCCTTGTTTCCTTTTGACGAGTAACGGAAGCAATAAATCACCGTATCCCTTCAATTTACGATAAACCGTTGCGGAATTATTCAAGATTAGACCAATAAGATACATTGGATTCTGTGTCATTTTGACAGCATAAGGAAAATGAATGACCGTTTGTTACTTAGCTAGCTCAGATGTCTACATAGAGGATATTGTAAATCGGGATATGGCGTAAACATACAACTAGTCTGTTTTTAATGTCCGGCCAAAAATGGCATTAATTTGTCATTGGAATGTTTTTAGATATGTAAAATATATTCTGACATCAAACAGATTAACCTGTCATTAAAACCTCCTTTTTATCATTTTCTCAAATTAATCTTTATTGATTATCTAACGCTGAAAGCAACATAGTTTTAAAAGCATGGATAAGCAAGTCTGACAGAATTACAACAGCGCTAATATTTTACAAATCTTGGTTTAACTAGGTAAATGAAGACGTTTTTGACTCATAAGATGATTTGGATCCAACCCTTAATGCTACATCACATGATAAGAAAATTATTCAACCGTTTGTACACACGGTGCATCAAACAAATGCGTATACGGAGTAAATAAAACCATCCCTTTTATTGAACTTCTGTTAAAAAAATCAATGGTGTTATACTAATGTCAAACTGAAACAGTGCATTTAAAGCCATTCCAATATTCGGATGCATCATTTTTTAACAAATTTCACGCAGTGATCTAATAAAACAGTATGGATTTTAACTCGTTTCTTGTTTGTTTTTTCTTATCATGCCAATCTGTCCCAGGAAGCCGGTTGTTCAATTATACGATCGTGTATCGCAAAATGGGCCAACGACATAAACAACGGATCCCAGACAGGCGGGCAATATGCCGTGATAAAGTCTTTTTTTCGGTTACAGCAAGTTGAAAACATTCACCGACCACCGACTAATGTTAACTTTATTTCCCTAGTTTGATTTTGAAAACAAACATTGCAATATTTAATTCCCAATGTGAATTGGTACATTGTTATTTAAATAAAACTATCGGACAAACTACATTATGATGTAGATACAAAAACGTTTAATAGGACAAAGCGCCTTTTAATAAAATAATGGATCACTTCGCCGTGCGATCTGAGTTTTGATGGTCAGCGAATCTGGCATTTATTAACTTTATATACGAAACAGTCATTCAGTGTAATCAGCATTGTGACGAAAACGACGCCCAACCTTTCTGACGTCTTCTAGCTGATGGAGTAATTGTGTTTGGCTTGAATTTTATTTAAATGTCTCGCTTTAAATGTCTGCAGAACGTTGCACTTTAAAAATGATATATATGGACAGAAATTAAAACTTGCGAACTACTTATTTGTTTGTTTACATTCAAATTGAAGGTTAAATCTTAAATTAGTCATGTGACTGCTGCCATACGTTATGTATTTAGCGCGCAGGACAAAGGTGTTTTAATCACGTCTATGCATTGTTAGTTTATAATCGTTTTGTCGTATTGAAGATAACAACATTTCTCAACCGATTGCTATTTCCCTTGACTATTTACTCACTATCTGCGTAGAACTAGTACACCCAATAGTTAAAACTTCTATCAAAGACCTTTGTAGAGGCGCAATTTTACTTTTTGTTCTATCCGATTTTTGATGATTGCAGATATTGTTCTTATGATTAATACATACATGTAAAATAAGAAGGAGGAGTACATGTCTGAGAGCATGATAGAAGAAGGAATCGTCACTGGTGTCAATATGGTGAATGAGCCATCGAGATAAACACGATTTACATTAAGTTGTCAATCAAAAACGCTTCCATATGCATATAAATGTAAACATGTTTTATCTTTCACTCCTCTGTGAGACATGTAATTGGCATACAATTTAACCTTTCGCTCAAACGAAACGTTGTCAGTATTTGTAATTACGGTAATTACATTACTACATATATATATATATATATAAATATATATTATAATAACGCCATAATTTAGCTCAAAAAATACGTCACCACTTTGGCATTTCTTTGTTTAAAGGATCGGTTTCATTGCATTTAGGAAACCTCTCAGGAAATGCGATGATAAAGCTCTGTTAAACCGGTTGAGACTCCCCATTCGGCCCTACTGCCGACAGACCGTTTCAGCGGTTTGCTCTATTTTGTATAACACCTCGTCACATTTTCCTGACCTGTGATGACCTTTTTCTTGTGGGATTTTCAATTTTTACATTTGTTTAATAATTACAGGACTTTGTTATATTTTCTTATTTTCCATTTCCATTACATTTTATTATCTGATTAAAAGCGCAGATAGGGTTTATATGCGAATCACAATTAAATAAGAACATTGGCTTAATTTGTTCAACAACGTGTCTGTAGTTACTGCATCAAACTATAACATTTATAAGAATGCATACTGAACTCAAATACTTGGAATTAGAAATTTCGAACACTTTTAGTTTATACGTTTATATAAACCTTATCAACATTTTACTTTTGAATGATCTACAAAATTTAGTAATGTCACTTGTCATTTATTTGCTTTAGCGCTGTGTGTATTTTATGCCAGAATTAATCATGTCTTTGACAGTTTACTCGTTTACTCGTGGTCTAGTAGTCAAGACGTTGGGCTCAGGATCGGAGGAACACGAGTGTGAACCACGATACAGACCACGTTGGCCCTTGTGCAAAGATTATTTACCGCCTGTTTTCCCAGGCACTTAGTAACTTAGTGAATGTTCACCAGAGGGTGTGGGCTGTCGAGAATATCGGGTGATATTCCTAATAGTCCTAATCGACTTGAAATAAATAGGTTTAAATGTCACAGTTTATTGATTTAATCTTTACTCCAGGAGAGTAAATCATTTAGGCGAGTTGATTAATTTTTACGCAGATCTTTGGCTCAAATATATATTGACAACCGAACAATTATTAAGAAATATGTATATGCACTTGACAATATTTATAGATACATCGGCATACAATTTGTCAAAGTAAAAACAAAAGTAAAATAATGCATCCCTATTTTTATATCTATTCATTCAAGCCGTTTTCCTCAAAGATATTGATAAAAGAAACTCTATGTACATGTACTTAGGTCAGCAACTGTTAAATATGAATAATGCTACTTTATAATTATTTAGTAACCATCATTCATCAACAAGACAAAAACTATTTTTAACAGGCCTGATATAAAAAAGACATTGTATGCAAATAACATTTCGTACTTCCGGCAATTATGAATTGCACGAAGTTTTACATTTTAGCAATATTTTAACAAGTGAATTGACATCGAACGTTGCATCTTTCACTAATAATAAATTTCTTGACAAATGCTCGTATTTCTACATTACGCTATTTGATAGCTATGAATATTTTATGTTTATTTTCACGAATTATTATTCACTAAGACTTTCTGACAACGATGGACGCATTTGCACAATAAAATGAATAGATAAAATTATGACTTCAATTTTCATGTGGACTGCATCATAAAATAATAAAACATTATGTACTTTTCACAGGGTAGAAAACTTTCATTTTAGATCATCTTGAGTGTTAATTAAAGTTAAATGTTCTTCATTACTTTTTCATTTAATGCATACAGTCTTGCTAAGTCTTTAATTTTTTAGAGTTTCAATTGAAAGAAAGTGGTTGTAAATTTAACTGACACTCAAATGGAACAGATGTTGCACCAATGAATTAAAAACAATCTTTTGTACATTTACGCTCGCCTAGTGCTGAATATGCAGGTATATAACATCGAACATAATGGCGGTACGCTAACTCCAGACGTTGTAGACATAACTAAAGGCTGCAGCTTTAATATACAATTAACAGGTTGCCTTGAGAAACTTGAAGACGTTATGTCTTAAAACCATTTACCGGAAATGCGTGTCAGCAAATATATTTAATGTGACATTGACGTGTTCCAAAAAGACAGGAAATCTGTGCGTTAATGTACATTCCTTTGAAAATAGCTTTCTTTATGAAGTCAATTTATAATAGAAGCTTTAATGCAGAACAGCTTAGAGTTCTTTAGTTTCTTGAATGTCTTGTTTAATTTTGCTTCATACAGTAGACAATTAAATGCTTGTACGTATTTTCATTGGAATGTTTTAGCAATGAGATTGCGTAAATCTGAAGTAGATGTGAAGCGTAAATTGCATTAAAACCGCGTTTTTTAGAGATTGCTAGTATGGGTTCGATGTTGCATAACAATCCTCTGTATGTTGCACGTGTCTGTCATGGTTTTAAAGCGGACTACAGTTTAGTTTTACTTTTAATTAAAATGCCCATCAACTTTTATTCACATTGGACGTTTTAAATTGTGAAAATAAGTATGGTTACTTTGTGTTGTTTTTTTAATAATGATGTTATATACGTATTCATTGCTAGTACAACAATTAATAAGAGTTTGTTTTAATAAAACGTAAGCCGATAAACATATCAAATCAGGTACTTGGTTGATTAAAGTTTCATGTAAGCTTGGTTCGATTGCAGAACCATCACCGCGGGAATTATTGATTTGCCTCGCTCTGAAATGTTACATTATTCCACTACTGAAGTAACTGCAGTTAAGCTGACCACTAAACGCAGGATTCAAGCAGATCTGTACCGGAATTTAATTTATCAACACGCCGGACTTTTATCATTTAAATGTATGTTGTTTTGTATGCAATGATACCAATAACAGTGTTTACAGCATGCACTTTTATAATGTACTACAGTTTACGCTTTTCTTTGCAAAAGCTGGTCTACCTGTTTACAATTTGATTCGCTTGAAATATAAATATTCGCAAAATATAAATTGTTTAAATACAAACTTGTAATTTTTTTGTAATTTCAAGCACCTGAAGACCCATCTCTTCTGCGGAGGGGAAATGCTGGTGATTTTTTTTAAACTAACGTGCTTTTTGATTTCGGACATTATCCAAATAAATGATCTAGTGAGAAATTTTGCCAAATATCCTTCCTCTGGGCCGCACAAAACATCTCAAAAGGGAAACACATAATATTGTTCTATTGTTTTAACACCAAATTTATTAAATTTCATAAATCAAATTCTAAAACATCCGGAAACAGAAATGGTTTATTTTTAATTAAAACTGGTGGTGCTGTTTAATTTAGTCATCCTATTAACAGATGATAAGTGCAAGTCTGACAATTAATGCGGGTCCAGTTTTTTAAGTACAATTAACATCAGAACATAAACCCCCGTTCTGCATAATTTCGGTATCTTAGAAGATATTATTGTAGAGGTGCCCTATCCACAGAATCTTTAAATGGCCTGCCGTTAAAGTATTACAAGAACATTTACTTGATTTTTGTAAATTCCAAACCGAATGTTTCTTTTATGACATACACTACAAACTGCCTCACTGACTAGGCTTCGTATGTTATACATAGGGGTCAATTGCAACGTTTTGGCGGTTGTCTATGCAATACACCCTTTGTTTCTAATTATTTGATGCCGATTTTATTGTTTCACGAGAACAAATAGATGATCTTAAGTAAAAGTTACATGTGATGAAACTTTGACATGCACATAAGTAGCTGGGTGTTTTTTACTATTGCACTATTAGGTTATAATATAGTCTGACTTACGAAATGTTATGCGCAATCTAAAGAGGCGTTTTCATTTTTTATAATGACTTTCCATCTGTAGATTATTATATCGCGAAAATGGCTTTAATTTTACATAAAAATACACACAAAACAAGGACTTGAGATCTGTTGTTCATGATTGTATGACAAAAGTATATAGATAAAGATTTGTTATGCTAACATATGCTAACATTGTACAAAAAGGCGTCCTTATATACAACCATTAATATTAAACCGGCGTTAAGGAAGTTTTGTTTTTGTAATGTAAGAAGGGATTAAATAAAACAAATAATATTACCTGAAAATCATTTATCACAAAACTGACGTCGGTTTGCATCCAAAATTGCATTATTTTGATAAACATACAATATATATATGCCAGAAAAGATTATTTTGAAGTAGGTATTAAAGACTGTGAGTTAAAATTATATTATATTATTATTATAATAGATATTTAACACTTGTACCCATTTGTTCTGATATCTAAATTATTCTCATAGTAATGGACTAAATTATATCTCATTATTCAAATGCACTCAATTTTTTTTAAAAATATTTTCAAACTGTATTGTTTGAAAAACATTTTATTACTGAAAAATCAGAGGGTTTCAAGACAACTTCAGGTCTGCAATTAATGTTAATATCGGTGCCGACGTTTTGCTAGCTGTATTATTTAGTTTATCAATCGTAATTAAGACTGGTGCAAATAATGAATTTGACATTGAACTAAGCGTTGCAATTATCAGCACTGCGTTGTAATTTCAAGCGGCATATAAACATTCAGCCATTCTCTTTTGTAAATTGTCTTTACTTTATACTTTGCGAAATGATCCCTATCACTACTGACGAATATTTAAACAAATACGACTTTTAAATGAATTGAAGACTTTGGGAAAATAATCAAATGCGAACATCTCGTCTACAAAAACATTATAAGGAATTTTGGGAAGACGTTCTATGTTGATAGATATGGAACACAATAAACAATCCAGAACAAGGGGTCGAACAGCTAAGTTCCATTATTAAACATACCATGACAATCCGAGGAAAGGGCTGTTTTAAGTATCGAAAATAATAGAGAAAACAGAAATCACGATAAAATATCTAAAATGTAAGAAATAGATAGTTGAAACAAGTACAGGTATAAACTTGTAATGTATTGGTCATACATATGAACATAACAATATAACAATATATCATACATACATATAAATATATATATATATATATATATATAGATATATATATATATATATATATATATATATATATATATATATATATATATATATATATATGGCATTTGTAAAGACTATATGCCTCATTACAGTCTAAAATTTCTAATCTTTAAAGTGTTTATTTTCGTCTTATCAACAAAAAAATAACAATTGTGACTGCTCAAATCCATGTCTCCATTTTGTCTGTTTGATTTATTTCCATTCATTTATATCAGCTTTTCCATAAATTATAAGTCATAAAATGAAAGTGTTTTTGTTAAGTCGCATTATTATTTTTGGGGAAACACTTTTCATTTTGTAAATGTTACATGTTTTATTTGTACCATGTAGACATACGCCTTGTATCCCACATGCTCTCGAAGCGTATAAAGTAAAATGTGTTGGCTTCTAAATACGTGATGCCAAAAACTCCAAGCGGTCTGTTAATATTTTAGACGTTTAGTTGTTTCACGCTGCCTTTCAATACATTGTTTCTGTTATCATTTTACAAAATATTGTTCCTCTTCTAGAACATAAGTTTTATGTTATACAACCGGCAATAGCAGTAAGATATCATTTTTTAAGATGTACTCGAATGTTTTCCATTAATGATTGATGTATTATTCCAAGTTGCTAATCTGTATTGTCTAGACATCTTGTGGCTGCAGCTGTTGTTTTGATAACTGGTGTCTCAAAGTTAAAGCAACATAATGTTTGATTGCCTTGTTCTTCTTTCGCTCGAAAAAATAAGGTAAACCATTGTATTGTTTATTGGGGTTTTCTTTCCATCAACAGTAGTTCAGTTATCTAGAGATGATATCCATTTGAAGTAGATACAGTGTTGCATTCATTGTGTATAGCATGCCGTAAACACCTGGCATTATACCACACACAGTCGTATTATCCTGACACCAGGCCAGCCAGTCGTGGAACTACCTTTATATTTGCTTGAGCATTAGCAAGGGAACTTTAACACTACCGTTTTAACGACTTTGGTGTGTCGCGACCTGGGATGGAACCCGTATCTTTGTATTGTGTGTTTAAGTATAAATACGATGTTTTATTTCTGCTGTTTGTTGTTGTTTTTTTCTTTTGAGGGAGGAGGGGAAAGGGGGCGGGCTTAAAACATGAAAGAAACGATAATCATTCTCGTATGGAAATTTTAAACAATATTTACTAAATTATCCTTAGTTATTTCAAATTGGCTAAATTCATGGTCTTCCTGAGTTGTTAAAGAAGAAACGTAACAAACACTAAACAGTTTTCTTGTATTCTTAAATCAGTTTCGAATTATGTACCTGATAAATCAGCATGAAAGTTATCAAATGCAACAAATTCGTGTTCTGTCGTCACAAAAGAGCCTTGCCTTTGAAAGAATTCAAGTTGCATGTATACTGAAGAACACAAATGGCAATAAAGAAAACCGTTTAATTTTTTTTCCAGGTTGGTTTGTCATTTATATGGCGAAGTTTGCTGTATATGTCTATTTATTCTAGTGGTTGACACATTTTGCTTTGTTCTTGTTAAACTGCAGTGCTGAATGTATATTGAGGCCACTTTGTCAGCTGACCAAACACAGAAATAGTATCATTCATCGTGGTTTCAGGCATGATAAAATTAACTAACGTTCAGAAAAGATTTTTAGTGTAAATTAATGTTTTGAAGTATATTAAATATAATAACTTAATTCACCTTATTTTTCGTCAACACCCTAATGATGGGTTAATATTGCAATGCCTTCATCATGTTTGATTACTCCAAGTTAATTTTAACATATGATGAAAATACAAATATTTTAGGTGATTTTTATATCATCGGAAATAAGTATGTTTACTCAATGTCAGCAGACATGTACAGAAATTACTTTTTAAAAACATAAATCTTTATAGTGAACGTGTTACAGGATAAGTTTTTTTTTTTACCAAATATCGGTAATGGGTTGATAACGTTATCAATTACATCTTACGCGCACACGTTTTAGCTAAAGAGGATGATCAATTATTGTGGTCTATCATAAGTTACAGTGAAAAATCAATACTCAGAATTCAAGTTATCTGCCAATCGAAATCTTTTGTCTTATTAATTAACTGTGTGGTGGTAAAATCTTAAGCTAATTGAAGCAGTTTCATGAATGTAATAAATGGTTGTGTGTGTGTGTGTGTTTGTGTGTGTGTGTGTTTGTGTGTGTGTGTGTGTGTGTGTGTGTGTGTGTGTGTGTGTGTGTGTGTTTGTGTGTGTGTGTGTGTGTGTGTGTGTGTGTGTGTGTGTGTGTGTGTGTGTGCGTTGGTGTGCGTTGGTGTGCGTTGGTGTGTGCGTTTGTGTGTGCGTTTGTGAGTGCATGTGTGTGTGTTTGAGTGTGCGTGTGTGTGGTTTTGGGAGGGTGGCCGTGGGGATAAATGTGTGTGTGTGTGTGTGTGTGTGTGTGTGTGTGTGTGTGTGTGTGTGTGTGTGTGTGTGTGTGTGTGTGTGTGTGTGTGTGCGGGTGTGTGTGTATGCGAGGGTGTGTGCAGGTTCGGATGCGTGTGTGCAGATGTGTGAGTGTATTTTGTTGTTGTTTTGGTGTTTTTGTTGTTGTTTTTGTTGATGTGTTGTTTTTCAAAGAAAGCAAGTAGGCATATGTGTAGAAGGAGACAAAACTTTATTCAAAACAGGCTTGATAACCTAGTTGTAAAAGCAATGAAAATAATGTGGCATTTATGAGTATGATGTCAATCTTTATTGTTTTAATCATCTCTCCTGCCAACTCGATTTTATGTCTATTTTTACTGTGCACTCGTATGCCATACATTTTCTACCCTCAATTATTTAAATTACATTAGAATTAGATTTATTTATGTAAATTTTATTTGAATATTATTTAGTTTGTGACACAAAGAATATCAAGCGCTTCATAAATCTCCTTATAAATTAGTGAATAACTATTTATTTAGGATATAACTTACCTTAACGTTTCAATTTTGAATAAATCATGTTTTATGAAGAAACTTAAAGAAAATCCTCCGAAAGTTTATTGACTTTTTGCTGAACTATTAGCATCGAAGAAGTTTTGGCAAATAAAAGAGCTGTTTTTATTTGATATTGAAGATAAAATATTGACACAAAACAAAACATTTTCAAATAATAAAGTGTAATCTCAAACAATGATATCAATTTAAAGTGACATAGTCGGTCGAAATTTACATTTTCAATGAAGGAAAAGCTGTTGACAGAATCAAAGGTACGTGTATCGTAGTACTTTTCAACTATCTTTTAAACGTTCATCGTTGAACATCCTCAAACATGCGGAAAATGTGAAAGTTTCGGCTTGACAGGAAAACACTGATTGGTTCCATAGAAGCGCAAAAATTTAAATACATATAAAATGCGGACTTAATAACACTATGAGTCATGAACCTACATATCGCTTTAAAACTGAACCTGTTTGTTTTCTTTCGGTATGGCCTTATACGTATTCTACACACTGTCAAGAAAAGGTGAAAAGGAAAGAACCAATAAAATAACTGACCTATTTTAACAAAATTATTATCTTTTCTAAAGACAAGGCTTGAATGGTTTGTGTATCTATATATTTCCCATTCAATGCGTAATGACTCTATGTAATGTAATGTATGCAATGTACTCTCCAAAGACTCTTATGCGGCCGTCTTTGTGTGGACCTTAGAGAGGGTTATACTTGGTATTGACCAGGCAGAACTTACAATGGGTATCTAGACAATATGTTGTTTAAATTAAAGTAATGTTGCCTGTAGGAAAAGAGATTTGCTTTACTTGATGGGTTAGACAACTTACGGTTAAAAAAAACATTACGTGGCCTAGCCCAAACCTAGGCGAAACTAAAAATTAACACGATTTTATTTTATTCACAAGCAACCTGCTGAATGCGAAAAACATATTAACACTTCATTTCAGTCATGAACAAAATATCTCAATTATCAAGCTCTGTGCACGTAATGTGCTTTTAAATGTTTCTTATATCTTAAAAAGTTTTAAGCCAAAAAAAATCACTAACCGGCCTCAATTGTAACTTGTTAGCTCTTTCATTGTTCTTACCTTCTTACAGTGTCAGTAGTTTTCAATTTTAACATATACCTAAACATAAAGTAATAAAGCCGTTGGCCTTGTTTCATGTGTTACTCTAACTGGGGACATGCTATGTTGCAACTCGCTCTGCTAGAGCGCAGTATTTGGTATTTTAGGATGAGCTTACAACGCATATGCTCCATTACAGTACTACCACTCGTTGTCTCTAGCTGGGCCACTATTTCTTTACACTATGGTCTTAGATTTGTCTGTATTCAAACGCAGTCATGTTTCAGTTTTTCAACATGTAACAACCAACTTTTCCATAAGTTCATACACTTTAGTAAGGGTTCACCGGGGATAGTTTGCGTTGCGTTTATGGCTTGGACATTAGCTTCCTTTATTTTTTTCCCAGAATCGTTTAGGGCTGTATCGACATTAAATTAAATAGCTTTGCTGCGCCTTCTCAACGCCTTGTCGTTTTGTTTTACATGCACTTTTAATGTATTATAGTTTTGAATGTGCACTTCATAAAATCGTAATTTACGGTTGTATTTGTTATCTTGTATTTGCGTAGGGTCTATTTGTTGTTGTTTTTGTGTTCAAATTTTAGATGAGTGCAACATTCTTTTGGATGTGGGAATAGGTATTTCCTTTCAATTGGCAACGTTACCTTTCCATTCCCTCTCTCGAGTTCCAGTAGAGTTGAATGAACCCATATAGTTTTGTGACGCATGTACAGATCGTGACTCTCGGACATAAACGACGTGAATATGTTGACGGACCGCTTTGTGGATGCCTGCTTTATATGGGCTTTCCGTCGATACTGGAAAATTGTTTTTAAATTTGATTTTGTTTCTTGTGTTATTTATTTCTAAACCATTTATTCTTAGTTATCATGACACATGGAATTTATTCGAAAATACCTTTTTTATCGAATTTAAAGTATGTATTGACATTTTCGCTGGTGTGTATATAATCAGCATATGATACTTTAGTTAATAGCAACACATCTTTAAAAAGCAATACTTTGATTAAATATAAACTTGCACATAAATGGCTCATTGAAACTTAATATAAGTGGTAGACAAGACCTAACAATTTATAATGTTTAATGACATAAAACATGAATATTTATTAAAATAGTATGGCGACTGGATGTAATCGTTCCTGGAAAAGTCCTATCAATGGCGCCATGTTGTACTATAAACAACTAAAGTGCGGCGCTTAAATGCATTGAAATTTCGGTTGATTGTTATCAGATTTAACTTCTTATTTAGTTCTTATTTAGTTTAGAATGTAGCTAAATTCTCGTCTTTCACTTGAAATTGGTAAGTACATGTACTACATGAATACGGATATGTTTGAGTTGTTAAAATTGCATTTTATGACTGTATACACTGCACACGTCTAGGGAAAAATTCTGTTCTGTTCTACTTTTTGTGCCTCTTCCCTCGCATCCGAAGACAATTCGTAACTGCTAGATCTTGTTCTAGCCATTTTTGTTATTTTAAATCGTATATCCGACTACTTGACATATTTTTTGTACAAATAAAACATGTGCTACTTCGGGGTTTTTTACATGTTTGGTTTTATCTGTTTTATATAATTCCATTTTCAAATCAATGGATACCGCCATTGTTTTGTCGTGCGACCGTCCGCACGTTTCCGTTTATAAAACAAACACAATTTAACAATTGACCTACCAACTGTTTGGATATAAAGTAATAAGACATCATCATTTAGTAGAGGCACAACTTTATTAAATATTTACTTCCCTCTTATATTTACCAATACGACTGTGTTTATCAAACCTAAATGTGATTTACCGTGGGCACATTATAATAAATTGTATATATTTATGATAGATTGTGAACAAAATTAATTAACAGTTGAAATATGGAAAACATAGTTTACTAAAATACTAAATTGTGACGTTTATTCGACAGCTTCTTAAATAATGAAATGGTTATGTAGTATTAATTTAAGAAACAATAATATACATTGTTTCTATTTATTTCTCATTATAACAAAGAATGGAGAGATTTCATTTAGTACATTCTATAGACAGTAACAACCTATGACCAATTAAGTTCCCTCATTAGCATAAACCACCCTTAAGTGCCGCTTTATTAATCAGGACAAATAAAACTTTCAGGAACCTGAAGTTAAGCATACGTGTATGACTTATTAACATTGTTCATTTTATTATTTGACAGTGTTATTTCAAAGTGGCAACTTAACTGTCTTTTAATGGATTGTAGCTTCTTTACTATGTAGGAAGACATTAGCACGTACCGAGAATCTCAGTGTGGCAGTACCCTTACCTTCGACGTTTTTTACCCAAACGTGTACGGAAAGGGTCAAAGATGATTCGAATGCTATATTTGATTGACTGGAGATTAAAGTCATGATTATCTACCCCTTGTTACGCTGTCCGCTAATGCATTTGGTTTGTTGATAAAAATCTCGCTCCTGTTCACTGTGTTTTTAATCATTAAAACTATTTATCGAAATTCTAGTTTATCTAAAACCATGATACACAAAACGTGTATATAACACTTCTTATTTTCTAAAAACGCTCACACTCAAATTTCCTTCAAAATTGAGTTTTTAAAAAGCTAAACGCAAACAGTTGCTCTCTTTGCAAACGTTCATGAGCGTTGACATATTAGTAAAATATAATTTCCGAAAACTAGTGAGAGCGTTTTCAGACAAAACATAGTTTACAGTTCGCTATTGAACAATTTACAACTTTGTAACACTTTTTTATTTACTTTTTCTGCAAAGTGGTTTAGGTGTATACTTGTATCTTTTTTTATTACTTTTGATTTGTTATACATAGATCTACATGTTGCAAACGTGTCAGGCGCACATTTAGTGTGGTATTAACGTAAGCTACTTGACGTTACGTTCTGTTGTTGTTCGCTGTTATTTTCTTTGAAAATATTTATTTTTTTCTGTATCATTTGTGGTTAGCAGTTTATACTTTAGCAAGCAGAGCCAAAATGTGTCCACGCAAATAATCCCCACCATAAACAGGACCTGTTAAGTCATTCAGACTGGTGTATATGTATTATTGAAAGAGGTTATAACCATTCTAATATTTTATTAACAAAAGAAGTTTTTGCTATTGTTAGGATAAATGTACCGATCACGGTTGAACAGAAAGAAGCACGACGGCGACATTTGATGCTTCGCATCAATGCTCTCTTGTATATCAGACCTACTACCTCACAGTGTATGGCCTTGTTATGACTTGTATATTTATGCATCGCTTATCACGACAGACATTGTTCTTCTAGTACTACATTGTATGTCAATATAAACTATTGATGTAGACAAAAGATTCAATGAAGGCTGGCAGTGTCACATAGTTAATTGCCATTATCTATCTTATGTTTTATATAAAGAAAGAAGATACCAAGAAAGGTTATAAGTACTTTCATGCGAGTTCGGAATGGCTACGTGTGCTAAATAAGAAAGTAAGTAGATGAATTTATAAAGATGGCATTAAACAACATAATTGTATTATTAACAATCAACAATGCAGAATTTTATTATTTATTTTTATTAGTAAAAATTGTATTTTAAACATACACAGAACTATTTACAATGGGAAAAAGGTAAAAAAAAACATTGTGACTTAGCTATCCTACATGTTGAATGCGACTATATCGTCATGGTTATGGAATGCAATATTATTTGTTTTTGCTGTAGTGTAATCTGTCAACGTAACATGATTGTCTTGGGAGATGCCTTTTTACAGGAATGAATTATGTACTACACGAGATGTTCCAATAGTGGTCGAATCGTGTTTTAACTATTTAAGAGAGACAAAACAGTGGGATGAAAATGGAACACATTCTAGAATACATCATTCGTCTTCTGTATTATTTGTCACGACGTCACGTCTTGTCTATAAAAGAAGAATATTATGTCATTAATCTCGCAATATCAGTTGGTAAACAAAACCTGTCTAAACAGTAAGAGCTTAATCTTAAAAAGAACTTAAACAGTTAATCGGTTAAGGGTACAAATCGTTTATGGGATCTTTTTATTAAATATTCACAAATGAATAATTGGATGTGTTTGTCATCAATTTATGTTGGGAAGAATAAAAAGGAAAATGAGACAACATTCGGTAGTTTTAAGAAATTGCTCTTTCACATTTTAAGCAGACCAACGCACTGTTTAGTGATATGGTGGTGCCAAACCTATACATACTTTGTAATATAATTTAGTTAACGAGGTGCCAATTGTCCAATACTACCTCAATATATATTTTATTAATTTGTATGTATTTTAATTTCTATTGACTTTTCGATTTTATTACATGTAGTGTTGGTCACTGGCTTATGTGTCTGTATTTGTCTCTCCGTTATCTATTCAAAGAGATAGCTACTTACGGAAATATAACACACATAACATTAGTATTTGTGAAAGATTTATCTATTTATGAATGAGGTCATTGTGACCATGGTCTGTTTCAAGCAAGTGGCTATACAAATAGTGTTACGGGCCTGTCTAAATATGTCTTGTTGGCATTTGTGTCTTTACAGAGGTCGACAAATGATCCGATTCGTATTATTCTAGTAGTCTTTTATCAATTCAACGCTATTTGTTTATCTGGAACAACATCTCCTTACCCATATGTTTCACCTGACAATAATATTCGTTGGCAGGTTGCAGTTTGTAGCGTGCTCATGACATGCATTAAGCAGTCTCTGAAAATGTTCAGGGTGACATCTATTGGCATGCTCTAGACTGTAATATGGTGTTTTACGTATATATTTTCTTTTTTTTTCCTTTAATGCATACCGGATTATTTACAACGAATTAAATTAAAACTAAAACAGAGGATGTTTTAAGAATTATTATTCACTTATTGCAGCTACAAACACACTAGAGCTACAAATATTGTAAGGGAGCACTCATAACCATTTAGGCTACTGATGGCCACATACTTCTTGGGTTCGTGCCCCGTTCAAGCCTTACACTTTACATGTAATTTATGGGGCGAGGCGGTGGGTCTAATTAGAATTTTTTTTTCTGCGGTCTTTCTTCATAGAAAAAACTCAGCGTTGCTATGATGAATAATGATGCAATGTACAATAAAAAAAACACCATAACTGATTAACGTCTATACATTAAACAAAAACAGGTTTATTGAAATCGAAGGAAACAAAAGCATTTATCCTTCTCTACTTCTTCGACAGCAAAAATTCACAAGAACTTAAGCTTCCCTTCGTTGGTTATAATGTCTTTCTTTTACGTACATTTTTGTATTGTAAATATTTAACATTAAATTAATGAAGTTTAAACTTTGCAATCCGACAAATAAAATAAAATTAATTTCATGGATCATCCATTGTTTTCTCATTACTCGTTACTACAGTTCATAGAATGTACTGTACACTTTCGAAGTAATATTCCTTAAAATGTATTAAACAAATTAAAAGAGGGTTGACATGGACTAAAATGGTCGTTCAATCAACACCAAAGAACAACTAAGTATTAAAGCCTGAATGGACGTGGTTTGCCATTGCTTCAGTCAATACCGTAAACATTTAAATTGGTGATTTTAATAGATTTCCATCTCATCCAATACATCCAACAGAATTTAACGACCTCACATCCAATAATGCATTCAACAAATATACTCCCTCTCATCCAATACATCCAACAGATTGACAGTCCTCTCATCCAAAACAACCAACATATTTATCGACCTCATATCCAATAATACATCCAACAGATATACTACCCTCTCATCCAATACATCCAACAGATATACTCCCTCTCATTCAATACATCCAACAGATTTACTCCCTCTCATCCAATACATCCAACAGATATACTCCCTCTCATCCAATACATCCAACAGATATACTCCCTCTCATCCAATACATCCAACAGATTTACTACCCTCTCATCCAATACATCCAACAGATATACTCCCTCTCATCCAATACATCCAACAGATATACTCCCTCTCATCCAATACATCCAACAGATTTACTACCCTCTCATCCAATACATCCAACAGATATACTCCCTCTCATCCAATACATCCAACAGATATACTCCCTCTCATCCAATACATCCAACAGATATACTCCCTCATATCCAATACATCCAACAGATTTACTACCCTCTCAACCAATACATCCAAGAGATTTACTGTTATATTTTTATTAGGATAGTGCATAAAACATTCAGTGACTATATTGCAATCCAGTCGCATACATAACATGCACGTTTGATTTTTTATGTACATTCGCACAACAGCTTCCTTCAATAAAAGTAAAATATATCTTAAAATGGCTGTATCAATACATGTATACACGATTGGTGATGAGAACGTACTCGAAAACATTTTCTGATGTAAAATGATATAATTAACCAATTTACTGAAATGTTTTTAAATCTCCAAGATTTTACATAATAATAAATAAAAAAAATCACAACGATTTCTTCCCAAGCTTTATTACATGTACTGCTGTATTTACACCGAATGGCTCAAGTTTTCAGATGTATAATACATTTTATAGACAACCTTTCTACCTTGCACGTATATATATATATATATATATATATATATATATATATATATATATATATATATATATGTATATATATATATATACATTTATCCTATTTGCCTTTGTGTAGAGGTAGTTTAAATTTGAATATCTTTGGTAATTTTGCCAGCATATATGTGAAATTTCTAAAATAACTGTTAAGCTTAAAATATATTAAGGGTTTTTAAATGCAATAACTGTTATTTTCAGTTATTCCGGTAGATGTAACAATTTAACAGCTGCTGTGTTCAACTAGAGTTACGTCTCACAGGCAACTGGAATTATAGAAAAGTGACAGTTTAATTGCACATAAATGTACGTTGTGAAATATCAAGGTTGGTGTTATGTTTGATTTTTACATTCTAAATTGTACAGCTGGTGAACAATAACAAAATGTTACATGTTCGACAAAAGTTATTAGTAGAAAGAGACCGTCAGCTTTAATCGAAAAAATCGAAAGTACTAGTATATAACAATTTAAGACAACAAGTAGTTAAGAACTTGCTATTTGTTTAGTATTTAAAACCAAATTCCTGTTTATGTAACCTCAGATAGCAATAATAACAATATATGACAAAGTCCCATGAGCATTGCAACATATATCAAAATTTAAAAAGACACAGGACAAAGGTATTCACATATGCAAGCCAAATTTAAAAGTAAGACCAAATCAGTGATGAATCATTTAACAAAAAAGACCAAACCCAACAGTTACCGCCTTGTAACGGTAAGTCGACAAAGTCTGATCGTTCCAAGGCGGTAACTGCTATTTTTTTCTTTTTGTGTGTTATGTCTCGTCTCTGTGGGTTTTTTTCACATTTACATCTACCCTGTTTGCCTTTTTTTCAAGACGTAGTTTAGATTTAAATACCTGTGGAAAATTTGATGGGACCTTTTTTTATTTACCCTTACATATAACAGTAATTGTTGGCCTCCTTCAAGCAATATTTTGTCACCGAAGGTAATTATGGCTTTTGTTTGTTTGTTTGCTTATTGGAGTTATCGTCCCACCAGCAGTATTTCAGTTATTTCGAAACAGTGTACACTTGAGGAAGATAGTGCTGCCTTCACTGTGTAAAGCATGCCGTTAACGCCTGGTATGATACCACACCCAGTCACATTATCCTGGCACTGGACCAACCAGCCGTTGAACTACCCTTATATATGCCTGAGCGTTAGCAAAGGAGCAATACGACTGCCATTTTAACGACTTTGGTTTGTCGCGGCCCGGGATCGAACCCGGGGCTTTTCGTAACGGGAGCCGACGCTTTTCCGATAGCGCTACCAAGTCCGGTAATTGTGGCTTTTTGTTTGTTGAAAGACAAAATTTCATGCTATTGGATGCAAAGGTTCGGTTAAGTGAACGGTTGAGTACTAATTATGTTATTTAAAATTCGTTCAAGTCACAAAAAGCAAAACCATTGTGTTCTTGGCATTGAAAATAGAACTTTAAAGTTCACGTGAACAAACAACAAGAAGAACAACCAATATGCAGTTTTTCATGCTTTTATCAATGTTTATTTCGCTAGAATAATATCTGTAAAATACAGTTAGACATTGTTGGATCAATAAATTTAACAGCAAATTTGTATAAACCGCATTCGGAAGCATTACGCCAAAAGCAAGTAATATTAAAATTCCAAGAACGTGACAAGGGAGACAAAATGAAAAGGAGAGAACTTATAGAGACAAAGAGAGACGAGACAGAGAGACAATGGGGGACAAAGAGAGATACTTAGAGAACACAGCCAGCCAGAAAGATACTGAAAGACAATAGGAGACAGATGGAGAGTGCTTGACAGACAAATAAAGAGAAACAAACAGAGTAAGACAGGCAGACAGTGTGACAAAGAAACACAGTCTGAAACAAAAAAGATACAATGAAAGACAGAGAAATAAAAAAGATACAGGGCGAAAAACAGTTAACAGAAAAATATTTATCATTTGTGATTTTAATATATAATAGCAAAGGAAAAGGACGTTTGTCGTCATAAAGGGATGAATGTTTAAAGAACATGGATATTTTTATGCTTGCAAATGAAATGTTAATGACCCATAAAGAGTTTTCTTTATAAAATGATTTATGAAAAAAAATCATATTTAAATACATTTCAAGTACAGTTGAATGGACTCAAGACTGTGTCGCACGTCTATAATTCACCATGACTTTAAAGGTCTTCAACGCAACTAATGTCGACAAAATTTAATCAATATGCAATATATACAAGTTCAAATAATAAACAATTAAAAATGATTGCAGAACATCAAAGTCGCCGGAAAATAATGTATTAAATAAAATGTAAACAGAGCTTTCAACAAAAGAAAATGTTTTCACAATGCAGTTGTATATATTTTCACATGTTAATGACCAGCTATCTTATACCTCGAACCTACATTTTCATTATTAAATAACAGAATAACTCATTTAGTACCATCATCATCCAAATTAACCATCCATGAATTATTCTTAGTACACAATAATTTTCTCGAACTCTTGGTCTATGCCTGTCTTTGTTTGTCATTTTCGTTCATTACAATGTTAATTCGCACCGATATTGTTTCATAAAATGCCCACTGAGTTTGTATGTATTGATCCAAGTATGTACTTGAAAATATAGCAAAATCCACATTAAATGTTATCCCTCTGTTATCCATAGCACATTAATTTCAGTCGGAAACAAATTTAACTAGGTATCTATCTATAAATTCATATTGGCACATTTACATTAGCACCGCGTAACCGAGACCACATAAGTATATGGAAATTCAAAATAGATGGGAAAAGCTCAACTACAGTACAATATGATTGGGAATAAGCTTGTGTACCATCGCGAACTGTCAGCCAATTTCTGTATTAAGTGCTCGGGAAATAAACATGTACATTGTAGCTATAAAAAGTACAACCAAACAGTTTAAATCCTAGCAAAACTTGAATATCGAAACTTTTTCACACATTCATCTATTAAAATAATTATGCAG
This sequence comes from Sinonovacula constricta, assembly GCA_007844125.1. Classification (NCBI taxonomy): domain Eukaryota; kingdom Metazoa; phylum Mollusca; class Bivalvia; order Cardiida; family Solecurtidae; genus Sinonovacula; species Sinonovacula constricta. The sequence goes on from CM017563.1 coordinate 29,121,455, forward strand.
AAGTCTGTGATAATAAGTGCAGTCTGTCCTTACAGACGAATTAGTGCAGTCATGTAATATAAAAACAAGAATCAGCAAGTAATATTAGTAAGACTTTATTTGTGATTTTTGTCGCAGTTTTTAAATTTTTGTTTTAATTTTGGTTTTTTGTTTGTTGTTGTTGTTTTTTGTGTATATGTGTGTGTGTGGGGGGGGGGGGGGTTGTTATGTTGTTGTTGTATTTTGGATCTATTTTTTTGTTTTGTTGTGTTTTTGTTGTTTCTGTTTCTGATATATTTTTTTGTTTATTGTATTTTATTTTGTTGTTTATTGTGTTATTTTATTGTTGTCTTTTTTTGTTGTCGTTTTATTTTGTTTTGGTTTAAGAGGTAGTTGTTTAAAAAACCAAACGTTGTAATATGTGTATAACAGCGTGATCATTTTACTGCTGAAATAGCATAAACATAACCATTACAGTATACGATTGCATCTTAAAGCTGTAACGTCCCCCATAGAAGTTTCTGAAACCAATTATAAATACAAAGGTCGCCGTTCTCGATGATTCAATAATGTGTCTGCATTGCAACCATGTTTTACAATATTTAAACTTGTCCTAGTGTCATATTTTTTAAGTTTATATGTAGTACAAATGAAACGCGTATAAAATAACAAGTATAAATAAAACTGTATGAGCAAGAGAACCGCCTTTATTCCCTCCATTCAACAACGGTTATAGTGAAATTAATTTAAGCAGTTATGTGCATTACATTAATGCACATTTTTACGGCAAGACGAATAAGGGCAAGAAAAAATCTAGTTGTCATTTTTTATTAGGGAGACAGAATTTCACTTTTCTAGATGTTTAATCAAGCCATGTAGGTAGAGACAACATATTTTTCAAGTTGTAATAATTGGTAAACCATATACATCCTTGAAACGGCGCATTTGTGGACAATAAAATGAAAATATAACATAGGTAACTAGTACGTCAGTTTCAATGTTACTTGTACACTATTAATGAAGAGAACTTAAAACAAGATTATATACAAAATTAACTGAAAATTATCAGAAAAGATAATACGCAGTCGACGTGGGTTCTGGGCAAACATGATTTACTTAAGTTTCTAATCGAATAATACGGGTTCTTCTATCATAACAGAAGGTTCCAAAGCGCCTGTCTTCTATCGCACATACGTCAAATAACAATTGCATCAAGGTTATCTAGATAGACTGATTGCATGTATTGTTAGCAGTAATCTGTCATTTCTAATTTAATAGAACTCACGCAGAGTGATGGTATCCCTTGTTCTCATCCATAAATTTTAAATGTTGTTTTATGAAGACATGATTTTTGCTAAATACGTATATTTAAATCAGAGATGGATTTTTTACATTCAAGCGGTAAAAAAATAGTAAATTTCATTTGTGACATCACATCTTTCAATTCAATGTTCCACCTTACATTACGAGATTAAGAAATTAATATGTTTTAGTTTTGATAACATTTCAGGATATTGCAGATGAACTGTCTTCATTCAATCGCTCCACAGAGGAATACACAGTAAACTAACCAGAAGGTAGCATTGTGATTACTGCAAGCGAAACTGTCTTGTTTTATGTTATGTACAATTGTGTTCTTTATCTTGCCGAATCTCCAGTGTCATGACAAAGTAAATGTACTGTGTAAGCCAATAGTTTAACTGTAACTTCGCAAAACAATTATACAACACATCACAATTTTCACAATTTTCACAATTGTCTGTGATTGTTTATGAATACGCAATGTTCCGTTGCAGGCCGTGGTCAATATTGTTTGGCGTTGATAAGCAATGACAGTAAATAGCACTGAGGAAATGGTTAGTGGTTAAACATATTCATTGAAATCCAAACACCCCCGTTTCGAGTCTTTGTGTTTGCCAAAATGTTTTCATACAAAGTTGTTTGTATTCAAAGATATCTATAAATAAATAGAGATAATATTGTCTTCATGCAAAGAACATATTCTTGATACAATATTACAAATGTAAGAGGTATAAATATTTTATATATAAACTTATATGTAAAAAATCTTTCGTGACAACTCACTGAGCAAAGTGCTCAAATCGACTTGACCAAAAAAATACCCGCACATAAAATGTAAAAGTAAGACATACAAATACGTATACAAATTGTGTCTCAGTATTTTCGTTTGATAAAAATAATTTAATATGCCGAACCTCGAAGCAGCAGCTACATGTAAATACGTTTATTTTATATGTATAAACTAAGCTGACGATTGAGCAAGATGGTTCGCGTGAAATAGGTATGTAATACCTGTAACAGAATCTATAAATAGTATCGCCTAATGCCATCTGAGCTACTTAGTTTTAGACCAGAATATACTATGAGTACCAGGTAAATATCTATTTACCCTTCTCTTAATTCAAGTGTATGCTTTATTTTCAGAGGCTTTTATATAAAGGGAGGTTTAAAAATACCGGCGTATAGTCGCGGAGGCAATGACTGCGCATGCCTATGTAGTCACCAGTTCAGGCTTTTAATAACATCGCTTTCTGAAAAAAAATACATAAAGCAACGCTTATTTTTTAGAATACAAAACAACAAATGTCTCTCCCTATACACAATAGAAATTTTATGGGCCAAAGTGTACATCTAACTTTAAAAGAACAAATAAAGTCTAATAACAATTTCTTTTTTAATACAAGATGGTGAATATATGAGGTTTTCCTAATTTATATGATAATTTATCACATGTTTACTTCAAATACGTGTTTGTCTTAGCTGCTGAAACCCAATAGGAAGAAATATTTATCATCCCAGCATGTTGTTATTTGAGGCGAGTGCTACGTGCTTCATTGATTTAGGTATGTGGCTATTGCGTTTTATTGCACTTCAATAATGATTTGATTTCATAAACATTTCAGCAAAACTCGTTTGATTAAATCCACTGACTTTAATCATATGATTGAATTTCCCTTCAGGATTGTGTTACTTCCTAAAATCTTGGATAGTTGATATATGATACTACCAGTTCAGTAATTCTTGATTTAAGACAATGCCTTTGATGCATAACGATGATCTACACATGTTATATACAGGTTTGATAGTGTTTTGATAGTTCATCAACATAACGAATAACAGTCAATGGAAAACTGTCGAAATGAAAATACATTGCACAAACGTGCGTGTACATTGTATAATGGATACTAGTACGGGTGATACCAAACGGGACACTTGATGATAATATACTTTAAACATGCATTTTAGATATTTCATGAAAGGTAATTTGCTGGAAGCAATGCTTAAGCTAAAGTTAGTACCTTGTGATGTCTCATATTTAAATTATTCTGCGGATCAATTGTTATAAGGTTTTCTTTATTTTTATAATGGCAGATTGTCTTTGTAACGATGTTCATTTATATATTTTTTTAATAATTCATCGTGGTTAAAAAAACTAAATGCATTTAGTCATCAATGATTTAAATCTGTGAATAAATGCAATAACGGCTGTCAGTTGGCATATTGGCATTCCAGGGATGCAAATTCCTAAAAGATTTACTAGGCATTTTTGTTTCCTCTTACAAAGCAATGTGCTAAGATTAATTGATTTATAACTTCGGTTCCGGTATTTTTGAAAAACGGAATTTCCCGACTAAAATTCACTTATAGAAACTGAACCTTACCTGGTATTGTTATATGATAGCTGTCAAGACTTGAAAATCCATACGCATGTAATTTGCCTGTATTCCATTCATTTACACTGTAAGAAAACAAACAAGTGTTACATGAACAAGTTAAGGTTGGTTTGCCTGGTTTTATATGTTATAGGTCAACATTCAGTTTGCTTTGCAATGTGCATCATTTATCAACTGTTCTCAGTAGCTTAAAATGATTTCTTCAGTACAAAACATTGCCACTACCTTTTTGTTACATATAACATGGAAGCTGCATGTGACCTATTAGCAAATATTTGCAACAGATAATGACTTATCAATATCCCTTTTTTCTTCCTGTATCATTGGTGATGTATGTTAATCTCCGTAACTGTGACGTCATAAGCATGACATTGTATAATACCAGTCATATTTGTTGTTTGTGTTAAATCTTTTATCATGTAAATCAATTTTATGAAACTGACTTTTGTTGGAATTTTGTTAGCTTTATAAATACATGTTAACCCTCACCACGTTTTAATCTGTATATCTCAAATAAATGCCGATATTTTAAATAGAAGCACTCCTTATGCTGAAGGTGACATTCAAAATGTTTTTGAAAAGTTCAATAAGTTCTCTTGTTTGTTCCAGGCGAGTCACGGCAGCTCTTATTCACTTACCAGTCGCAATAGTTCAAGTGGCAGAGCGTCCGCTTGCGGATCGGGAGGTCGTGGGTTCAAACCCCAGCCGGGTCAAACCAAAGACTTTAAATTTGGTAGTAGTGGCTTCCCTCCTAACGCTCGGGGCTAAGAGGACAGCATTACGCCTGACTCGTCGGTGTTAGTATAATGTGCCGACCGGGTTCAGTCCCTGGCACCTCATAAGTAGCCTTGTGCTACAATGTTAGAAATTTCGCAGCACTGTATCGGCAAAAAATGCCGGCTTATCCCATCCCATCGCTCTTAGTCACTTTATCAGTTCTGTTTAGGATTTTTACTCAAGATTGAATCAATACGACGCATGGGATTGTTTGTGATACAGACAATATAAGAGACCGTATAAGGAGAATGAATGACCGCGTATGGCTTAAAGACGTCAGATGTCTGTGCAGAGGATATTGTAAATCTGTCGCTTTCATACATATACAACCAGTAACCATTTACATTGGTCAGTAAAGTGACTTTCTGCTTTAATTTGTAATCTAAGTGTTTATGAAAGGCGCAGTGTTTTGATGTGTAGATTGGTTGACCTTTCTCTAGAATCACTGCAACAACTTCTTTATTATTTGACTAAAGTGTATGCTAATTACATGTAACATAACTAAAGCGTATACCCAGTATCTTTAAAAACTGTTTAATATCAATTTATCGTATAAACTAACACATTGGCACTGATATTTTAAACTTTAAATATTACTTATGCCTTATATGCGTCAAAATAATCTGATGTTTTGACAGTAAACCTTCGACGAATCAAGCATCTGTTTGCGGAGAGTCATTCAGTGTAAACATCATTGTAAAGTTAGTAAAACACGCGCCTTGTATGTTTGATGACGTAACCTATGCTGTTGTTGTGTTTTGTTTGGATTTTATTTCAATGTCTGGACTAACATTTAAAGGGTGTGTTTTAAACAGTTTTTCTTGAATATATGTATACAAATTTATATCGTAACAGCTTTTCTCCTTAATTCGTGGTAATAACAAATAAATGGACTATTTTCCATGCTAGCTTCCTATTTAAGTACTTCTGTAAACCATGACAGTTACATGTAGCTGGCAAATAGATAGGGTGTTTTTAATTTTTATGACACACATAATAATACATGGACATGTAGTATTCATGACATCAACTTATACACTTACCCATTGAAATGAAGTTCAACTGCATATGACAGCACTTTGCGCCTGAAAGGCAATACTATAGCATAAAATATAAAACAAAAATAAAATTAACTTCTGAAAAAAATTTATATATTATCGCCTTGAGAATGATATGGACAATGTTACATGTAAGATGTTCTGCATTTAGTCGTGAAGACCTGCCGCTTTCGTTGCTTATATTTCGTAAATATTTGTTAATTATACTACATGCGATATTTTTCATCTTAACGAAGTAACTTTTATTTTTATAATAGTTTAAGTGCAACACATACAAATGTAACAGCACTGATGGAATCCTACTCATTTTGTATTTTTACTCTTACCTTATATCAAGTATTAAGATAAAGAACATCGGGCATATTATTAGAATAATTTGAGGTATGACCTAATGCTCTGGTTTTAACTTGCAATTAACTTGTTGCTTTGAGATAATAGAAGACGGTTTAGTCATAGAACCGTTTAGCGGATATTCGTGTCAGCTACCACATTAATTGAGACGATGGTATGTTCCGAAAAGACAGGGAATCAGTTATTTAATGTGCGTTCTTTTTAATTGTGCTATTCTATTCAGTCATTTAAAAATCAAATTAATCCAAATTTCCCAACGTGTTCGAGATGGCCAGACCAAAGTTAGACAGGTAAGACTTTCTTTGGGGAAATGGTGAATATCCCGTTGCACACAATGTTATAAAATCATTAACAAGAATGCATGGATGCAAAGCATTAAATTTCGCCGTCTAGCTACTGTTCAACAGTGGTACTTTATGCTTAATAAGAACCCATCCAGACAATAGCAAAACCTGGCTGTTATGAATATGATTTTAATTGCCGTCAAACTTATAAAGCATTGTCTGACGTGTGTTTGTTTGTTTGTTTGTCTACAAAGTAGTATACAATTCTACCGTCATAAACATGCATAGGTTTATTTGCATTTTAAATACGCGATTGTATATGTTATCTATAAGAAACTACCACTTGTCTGAATAGAAAAATACTTTTTTATTCTGGTAACTCATCAGATAAAGTATGTGTAAAGTCAACGTATGCCTATTCCTCAAAGTCCATCCTGTTTCTAACTACAAATGATAAAGGCTTAAATTTAAACTTCGTGACAAAAACAGCATTCAACAACAACAAAAAACTTTAAGAAACTAAAATTAATTCTTGGGTCTTAAAAGTATAAATAAGTGTTCATAATTAAGGTAATATGTTAACATAAAACAATAGAAATAGAGAAACAGTTTTAGCGTGTATACGCGGGTGTGCTTAAGATCCAATATTTAAAAGTGTAATTTTCCACGTGTAGCTTTATTTGATTCATATGCAGTATAACAGCACAACAGCAAAGAAATTGGATTCAATACCTTTATTGTATCAAATCGTTGATTATAGGTAATACCAAAATAATTCCACAGACAACCCCTCTCTCTGCCGCAACACTCTGCTACGATAAAGGCTTGGTGCCTGTCTGCTGCTTTGCTTTCATTTCGTAATAGCAAGCTGCATTGTAAATCCCGGCATACTCGGTTTCTTTTGTGAAACAGTAACTCGACAAATAACTCCGATTTCCTATTTATTAATGCTACCTTTTTTCAAGCTTTTCCTTGATATTGTAGACTACTCAGTTTAACGGGACATACTCGGTTTCTTTCAAGAATGTCTCACAGAACAGCTGCGATTTCTTGTTTATGCCTGCTACACAATTTTCCCCATAAAATGCACTTCTACGAATGTTTTTTTAGCATTCGAACATTTGGTAAACAAAATAAGATTCTTTTCCAAAGAAAAGTTTAACAAATTTCTTTCGACTAAACTGAAATCATACAAACACACACACACACATACACACATACACACACACACACACACACACAAACACACACACACACAAACACACACACACACACACACAAACACACACACACACACACATACACACAAACACACACACACACATACACACACAAACACACACACACACACATACACACAAACACACACACATATACACACACAAACACACACACACACACAAACACACACACACATGATTGATATGTGTCTATTTACAAAACAAATGGAATGGTTTCCAGCTTCTAAAATAAATACATTGTACCCGTCCCAGGTAACTGTCAGGATTTTTTTAGTTCGAAATACAAAAAAAAATATCAATAATGTGCCAAGGCACAGGACAGCGAACGCTACAAGCGAAGTAAACATTGTACATTATGAAAGAAAGTCTTATCCTTTATTAAATACATGTACTTATGAAGGAGTAAAATAGTGCGCATACCCGTATACCCATCCATATGGGAAACATCTTTGTATAGACATAACATGTGTATATACAAATAGATATTTTGAAGAAAACCTTTAACTGTATTGACATGTTTCTTTTGAGGCACAAACTATATATTTTACTCTTGAGAAAGACTCGACTGGTTGCAAATGTATACAATATAAACGAATACAATGATGGATATCTAGACACTTTTGCCAACAGATGCAGTCATGACAATCTGCTGCTTAAATGTTTTTTACAGTTGTACAACGTGTGCGTCACAAGATATCTTAATTGTATGATGTTATTTACTCCTTATACTTATATATAAGTTTAAAAGCAGTGTATAAATGTATTTTTATTACTTCTGAAACTGAAACAACAACTGAAAAACACATCTCTACTGATAAAGGGAATAATTTTTTGTTGCGATGTTTCTTCTACTGAAGTAAATATTTATTAATTCGTAAAATAACACATTTTTCATGCAAATTGACATTTTTTTTATATTTTCGAATTCTCGTTAACTTTCGTTAATCAAATATTTAAAATGCCTGGGAAAAACAAGTTCTATTTCTAATTAAAATTTATCGTGATTTTCATTCCGACGTTTACCAGACGATAAATATAGGTCAAGCAATGCAAATACGCCATTTTTTAGCTTTTCACATATAAAAACATGAATAAACGATAAAAGAAAATTGCCATCTCTGGCGAAATAATTGTTTGTTAAAGTAAGATATATATGTTAGATATATTGTTTATATTTACATTATCAAGACGTTTAAATGGTCTTTTAAAATGTATTCAAAGAACATTACTGGGCAGAATTTAGAAACGATAAAAAAATCTAGTCAAAAGAAGCATGAAGAAGAAAAAAATGTTTAAGTAGAAATAAAGTGCATGATATGTACAGTCCAATAATAGACACAGCGTCTTGCTTTGATTATACACAGATGTCAATCGCTAACGAGTGGTCAGTTCTCTGTGCAATTTATCACTTCCTTCAAATCGTTATGTGTCGATTATATTGTTTCACGATAGTCAGTAGGTCTATAGTTAATTGTTGATTTAATTTTATTATGCCAATGTAATAAACTATCACCCCTAATGAGCCTTTTATATCTACAGAAGCTGTAAAGAATGTATGCGGTAGATTGTAGTAGAGTCATGTTAAATACATGTATCATCTACATGCCGAATTATAGAGCTAAAATTTCCTTCGTAGATTTTGTGAAACCATGAATTTCCTTAAATCAGAAGCAGAACAAGCATTGTATTTCAACGAAAATAAGTTAAACAGAGGTTTAAACTCTCTCTCTCTCTCTCTCTCTCTCTCTCTCTCTCTCTCTCTCTCTCTCTCTCTCTCTCTCTCTCTCTATCTCCCTGCTCTCTCTCTCTCTCTCTCTCTCTCTCTCTCTCTCTCTCTCTCTCTCTCTCTCTCTCTCTCTCTCTCTCTCTCTCTCTCTCTTTCTCTCTCTTTATGTATCATTCTTTTTTCTTTTCCTCGCCAATGATCTTTGGCTCCTCTCTTTTTTTCTTCTTCTTTATGTCTTTTTTCTTTTTTTTTCTTTCATCTCTTCATCTTTAACTGTAGATGTAAACTTAATCATTATTATTTGATAGTAATTTTATGCAGCACATTTTGTTCGGAAAGTCATAAGAGCACATACATCATTCAGGTCAAAGTTCATGTTCATGGAGATACTAATCGATGCGCATGTACATAAATTACTTTATTTATTATTCATTTGAAATGATTTAATTTCATATTAACCAGATAAATTATTTAAATTTATTACAGAATACAGACGGAACTTCAGATTGATTTGCAAATGAAATTGTACTCTTGTCATATTTTCCAAATAAAGTTTTGCATCCAGTTTATGTTATGCCAGAAATTTAACACTTCTATCCCTTTGTTCTGAGAACTCTCGTATTCTCTGAGTATTTTCGTGATCATTGCATGCTAAGGGGTTTACCAAGATCTCATTAGTTAAATGCATTCTATCCCATTTGTTTTAAAGGAAAATCATCTATTTATACGGTTATACATTTGCTTTTATAATGTGTTATTCAAGTCAAGATTGAGAGTTTAAAGAAAACAACCCGCAATTAACGGTAGTGGTCTGTGCTGACTTAATTGAAAACATACTGACGTATGGTTAGTTTTATAGTTTAAAAATTTGATAGTTAAACAGTTTCTAATCCAATAGTTTATTTTATTAAGTAAACGTTTAACTTGTTTACAGTGCTTTGCACTTTTCAACGGCGTATCAACATATCTCCCATTAATTGATCCCGATGCTAAAATGCCGACCTAAATCGATTATTTTTTCTGGAGTAAGGTAATAATGATTGATTATCTGTGGGCAAGGCCAACTGAATAGAATATACCAGTTTATCCTCCTAATTTCGCCAGAGAACCATTATTATCAACGAAAATTGATGTGTTAAATAAAATAATACTGGAAATTGCTAGTATTTAAATACATTTCGTCAAATTATTTAATTTTGTTAAGAAGGAAGATCATTTAAATTATATTTGATATATTTGCGAAAGGTAGAAAACAAATAATTAGCTGGAATGAAACAGGATAGTTGTAATTTTCACAATTAATATTAATTCTTGTATAGTTGCACATTAATAAATGACCACAGTTCCTTGCATCTCAATATTGACAGTGTCAGTGACAGGAACATAAGATCCTATGTAGTCTGTAAGTATCCTACCCTCTATTTTCTTTTCCTATGACTAAACTATTTTACTAGTTGATTAAGAAAAAAACTAGAACGACCATATTTGTTGCATACACACATGTGGTTTACTTCACGCAAGCTAGTCAACGTGTGCTGAAACGAGACGAATATTACATAAAACAGACGCAGGATTATTTATGTGGTAGCACGGATACCAAGATCTGCTAGTTGTTATCGTATATGTTAGCGGTGCCTTGTTTAATCGAGTGAAAGTCAAAACAAATAAACAGACAATACGTGGGTTGGTGTAATACATCGAATTTTAGAAAGGGCTTTGTTGGAGAGACGGAAAGACGACTTGCCTCTAAGAACATATAAATCATTCGAGCTCAGCATTGTACGAACATTTCGATAAAATTGGTCACTACATATTACATGAAAACAAGCAAATCAAAACATCGGAAGACAAATACGTGTATATAGATAATCTAATAAGAAGTTATTACTTAAAAGCGGCGACGGGCAACACTTAACCGGGACAAGGGACTGTATTTCTTCCAGGTGAACAGATAACACTCTACTTTCGTCACGTACCTTAGATTGTTCACGTGACATTTAGTGAGTTAACAAACAGATCAATATAGACATTTCTACAATCGAAGATTTCCTCAGTATTATTATATGAATTGTAATTTTTTTCTATTTATCTTATCTTTATCCAATCAAACTAGTTTTCCTTTATTTGTCTATTTTTTTTATTTCTGTTAGTGTTTAAGTATATTCGCATTATATTTGTTTTAGAATAAATGTTCATATGTAGATATTACATGCTTTATTTCTTCTTGTGCTCTGGAACGAAGAAGGTAAAGTCAATAATGGATTGGTTTCTATGTAGGTCACATACAGATTTAGACTTCAAGTAGCCTTGGAATATTTTAGAAGCTTGGTTGTTTGACGTAGCCATTTTGATACCTTGTTTCTGCAATTATTTTACAATTTTTTGTGTTTTTAAGTACATACATTTGTTGTCATACAACTGCAGTTAGATCTCATACGTGTATTCATTCTTTTCATATGTGCAAACGTGTTTTCCTCGAACAATTGATGTATAATTTCAAGTTGCTAAAATCATAGTTTGTTCAGTTACACAGCTGATGTTTTTCTTCTATTTACTTGAACAAAAAAGGTAAGTCGTTGTATTTTGATGAATAATAAACATGATCCTTATTTATGGCCTGAAAATGCAAGCAATCAAAACTCATTGATATATTGACACCATTTCTGGGTTAAATATGTGAGAGTACGCATTTTTTTATTCAAATTGACCATATTCTGAATAATATAACTCTGGTCTTTGAGATTTTTACAATTCCTATTGCATATGTCTTTCATAAGAAAAGTATGCCTGTCCTACCTGTTTATTAATTTTATAAACTTAATGATCCGTTAGTTAAACATTCCAATCATGACTTCCAATCATGTTTGGTCGAAAAAAATGGTTTACATGTAATAGGTTCTGGTGATATTATATAAGTTATGAAAAATGATGATGTTTAATGTTCACATTAATTAATGCGTAAGGTACATTTTGTGTTTCTGCTGTTTGCTGTATAATATTTAAAGATCAGACTATCAAATATTTTGAAGGGCAATGCATGGTTTGATAAAGGAGTGACGAACTAATTGTATGTGCAGAAGATAATGTATGTAGATTATGAATTATATTTATTCACAGCTATCTGAAAATTGACTGTGTGTCTTTATAGATAAAACGATTTAGTCAAAATTGAACTAGAAAAATAGAGTTAAGTTAAGTTAACTGCCAGAATGGCCCGAATTTAAGTAACATTTGTCTAATGGTTTAGTTTCATTGTCTAATGGTTTAATTATGTATATTCTTTTATCTTTACAACGTGTGTTATATGCGCCCTATGAAGTTTAATTACGTGTTGCATCTTGTTCAAGATCAATAGTTTTACTGATCAAAATGTTGTTTGCATCCTTGCCGTAAACATACCAAGTATAATGTTTGCTTTATTTGTTTCACTTTGTTCTTTACCTATGCATGGATTTTGGGTGTTTTTATTTAACAAAAGATGGGATGTTGAACAACCTTTTAGAAAATGTTTATTGCATTAACTAATGTCATTTGACAGTAATATTTTTATTATTCTCTGAATTGTGATTAGCACTATCATAGTTTAACAAGAATTAAGAAAACAAGAATCCGTTTTCAATTGTTTAAAATGATTACAAGTATGAGTCGAACGTAACCGGATACGCGTTCTGTCAAGAAATCCTTTTTAACGATATAACTCTTAATCGTAAATGTGTTTAGAGATAACATTAATTCTCTTTCCAATCAACAGTAGTAAAGTGTTTACTTGTAAACGATATCAATGTTCATCTTACTATCTCATGTTTCAGCTTAAATGGATTGTCCGTTATTGTGGTTAAGCATATTTTTAACGTCAGCATTCAAGTAATCTGCCAACATGATAACATTTTTCTTGTTTGCTAATCGGGTGGTGTGAAAATTAGGATAACACATTTAGCTACGTGCAACACTTGAATGTACTATAATTCAAACAAAGTGGCGCCTTTTAAACAGATGCTAATGTGCATTCATGTAGAAAGACAACGGCTGATATAAAGAAAACACCCTTGATAATCAAGTGCATCTCTTTAAGTTAAAAGCTTTGAAAATAAATGTGGCATTTATGGGTTTAATGCCACTCCTCATTTATTCTTAATTATCTTATTTGCCAAATATATTTCTTTTTTCTGATTGCTCTTATATCTAAAGTTTCCTACTCCTTATTATTTAAGCTACATACCTTAAACAAGAATGGTTTATTTATATAAATTAATAAGTGTTAATTTGTTAACGGCACACAAACTTAAAAGTGCTTCATTTATAGACATATAATGTACTAATAGTTTAAATTTACACACGGTTATTTAAATAATAATTTCTTTTTACATTCATAGTTTATACCATATCTACAGATCTTTTTATCTTTTTTTCCACGACAAAGTGCTTGCGTCAATTGTTATTAATAGAACATAAGGTAATTTTTACTTTTAAAATGTCCTAAGAAAGCTCGATAGTTAACAATGAACTATGAGGCTTAAAGAAATATTTTTGGCTAAGTAATACTTCAAAAAATCTGTTTTAAATGGTAATGAATATTAAATATATTTTAATAGAACCAAGCGTCGTGACGCTTTTCTTTTTTCTTTCAGCCGCCTTCGCTCATTAACCTCCAAATGACGTAAGATACCTCATGTATAATGTTGATTGGTCCGATATGAAAACAATTGTTTAAATACATATTATGTATATGACTTTATGTTGAATGAACTTACACATTGCTTAAAACTGACTGTGTTCCTTTTTCTTTCGGTATATTTTTATAATAACTGTTTGTATATAGACAACACAAAAAGAAAAGTACACGTGTACATTATTAAGGATGATTATTTACAAAGCATTCCGACAATGAATGAAGCGAAGGATTTAAGATATAAAAATGACATCGACAAAGACCTGTCTGAAACGCATATTGTTAATAAAATGACAAATTGGAGATAAAGTATCTGCTAAACTTGACGATTTGACATTTGTATGCAAACACTGGCCAATTTTTAACAATGAATGGAAACTCTTTGTAAGTTACGGCATACATTACATGCACTTAATTTCGTTGTTTAGAAATACAGTCAAAATTAAGCGACACTTAGGTCCAGGGGATGAGATTTTGCGACACTTCGGTCCAGGGGATGAGATTTTACCCTTTAAATTTTTGCTGCGGATTATTTTCCCCATTAAAACCTGCTTTCTGTTAATCGTAATGCTGAAAAGGGTGTCTCTGTATTTCTTTTATACATTCCTACTTTACGGTTATTCCTTAATCATATAAAATTTAGTTACCAATACCTGTAAGGAACACATGTACACTCGTATATTTTAAAATCTTTACATTAATACTTTTAAACATATCTTCGTCATTTTCTTTCTCATTATATACGTAAGGCCTTAAAAGGGCTTGTTTCTGGTTACCCGACCGACCGTATCTTTTTAGCGCCGACAGTAACTTTTTTTACAGCCCTCCCAAAACAAATGCTACGAAAAGCCGACCGACCGGGTACGCGCGTAACGGAATTAATCCGAAATGTGAATTCGTCAATAATTTAGCCCTTGCCAATCGTCATGACAACAAAGCAGGCAATCTCGACGTTGCTCGCCATAAGAATAGATAGTTTCCATGTGATGTCATCGACACTAATAAGACAGTTTAAGGCAGCCATCTTTGTGGGCAGAAGCTAATGCAGGCCGAAATCGGGAAATATGTGCTGTATTAAACTCACCACTGTGTTTTTATTTTTCAGTCTATTTTCATGAATTTTATATCAAATTTTACAGCTTTTATAAAGTATTTAAAATATCAAACCTATATTTTGATAGTTAAAAGGTTCAAGAAATACAACCGAAACTGATACACTGTTCATTTTGTTTTAAGTATGAGCCAAAAGTTTTATTCATTTCTGTGTATTCTTTCTGTGTGCATTTATTAATTGTATAAATATTGTATTCTAAAAATATGAATTTCAAGAGCTTTCCAACGGTGTATAGCTTTAATTTTCGGACCACAAATGAAGAAATTACAAGAAAATAAAATTTACCCTTCTATACAATTCATATGGAAATCCCTTGAAGTTACCATCAAAGATGGCTGCCAAGATAAGTGATTTTCACTGATGTGGAAACTATCTATTGACAAATGTTCACACCATAAAGAAGAAATAAATGTGATTAAAGCTGTTACAAATAGCAGCACAGTGTACGAGGTATATGAATCATTTACCGGCGGAAAGACATTAGATTTTGAGGCAATATGTATGGTAAGTTAAAAGCGTCAAATCTGGTTAAAATTGTGACGTGATTTACACTTTCTAGTGGTAAAATCGGCGAATTGTTGTTGTTTTTTTTTCTTTATTTCCCGATCTCATGTTGTTTCATTGCATTGCTTTTCATTAAATAAGTTCTTCCTAAAATTCTGTTGTTTCGTTTTCAGAACCTTGGATTTAAAGTTATTTAAAACAGAGGACAACCCCCGCCCCCCACCCCACCCCTACACACACACACTGTAAATAATTGTCTAAATAAAAAAAATCGCTATTTTATTTTAATGACAGACCTACAACTGTTTGTTGTAGTTTGTTCTACAGTATTTTTCATAATGTTTATTTCAGACAACTTTACCAGCTGAAAGTTCATCTTCAAACAGAAATGGGTATTTGCCTGTGGATATTAAAGAATACATTGTAAAGTGTTTACAAAATCTTTATTTTTCATACTAGCTTTATTGATATTCATGATTGTTCTAGTATTTCTGCCTTGTATAAATAGCTGTGTCATTGTTCAGGATCTTGATTAACCTCTATTTCAAATTAGCTATTATAGATACTATAAAAGTTATATAAAGCATACTCGTCTCATAAACAAATACAAGTTTTTGATAATGAAGGTTGATAAGTGATGGCATTTCAAAATTCAAAGTGAAAGAAATATTCTTTATATTATAGCAAAACAATGCAACTTTAAGTTGAAACACTGGTTTATTAGTTTCAATGGAATTACAGTATAAAAGGCAGTAAGTTTTCCCTTTTCTACTCTTCATTACCTTTTGTTGTTAGATACAGCTTCTGCTGCTTAACACAGACATCGTCAGCCGAGTGCCCATCAGTCAACAGGTGTTTCGCCCCTTATCTCGGTACACCCTCGTGATGGCGGGGCAGCAGTGGTGATCAAGCACTGCTTGTCTGTGCTGGCTTCCACGTGGATTCATTGCGTCGGAGCCAGAGCCAACTGGACGCTCTTTCAGCTGCTCTACTGAGAGCTCGTACTGAGCTTTTCCTTGTTTTGCCCTTCATGCCTAGAGCTCCCAAGGCTTTCCAAACTGATTGGGCAGGAAAGCCCCTACATCCTACTTCCACAGGGAAGACCCAGGTAGAGAATCCTTTCTCCCTGCACAAGTCTGCCAGTTCTTGGTACTTCGACCGTTTCCTTTCATTTGCCTCATCCGTTCTTTCTTCCCAAGGGACTGTCAGTTCCATGAGTATCATCATCTTTGGAATTGTAGACCAGATGACTATGTCTGGGCGCAGACTTGTCTGTACGACATCTGGGAAGACCAACTTCTGTCGTAGGTCCACCTTCATCTCCCAATGTCTTGCCTCTTGTAGCAGGCCTGTTTTTTGGACACCCTTTGCCTTTTGTCCTGGTTTTACAAAGTTGATGAATCCTGGTCCCTTGGTCTTTATCTGTCTTTCTTGTCTTCTCTCTTTCTCCAGGATGTCTGCTAGTACAC
Source organism: Sinonovacula constricta (assembly GCA_007844125.1). Taxonomy (NCBI): domain Eukaryota; kingdom Metazoa; phylum Mollusca; class Bivalvia; order Cardiida; family Solecurtidae; genus Sinonovacula; species Sinonovacula constricta. Next base: position 29,138,322 of record CM017563.1, read on the forward strand.
GGAGGACTTGATCATGCCGCCATCTGTATCGACCCTGAGAGAGAGCTGTAGGGCAGGCTGTTAGGACATGTTGTAATGTTCCCCTCTGCTTGCACAGTGGACAGCTGGGGTCTTCGCTCAGCTTCCATCTCTCTAGGTTTGCTGGTGTTGGTAGCAGATCATACACCGATCTAAGCAGGAAGGAGAGCTGGAGGGGTTCATACTGCCAGAGCTCCTGCCATGTTAGCTTTCTCTCTGGCAAGTTCCACCGGTTCCAACTTCCTTGCTGGCCCATCTGGATGGATCTTGCTGATCGGTGCGCTTCTTCTGATTTTCTGATCTCCTGCTGTACCATATTGCATCTCTCCTGGCTATCTGCCTTATTCCATCGCGGTTGTTGCCCATGTCCTAGTCCTTCTCGACCTTTGTTGGTGGCTCCTACTATGACCTGGTGTTGTAGACTACTCTCAGCTTGTTCAACTGCCTTGGTTACTGACCACTTCCTCCCTGTTCTTACTTCTATTCCAGCCTTGCTGACCTTCTCATCTTCTGAGTCTCGAAGCGTCAAGTACAGTCTGGTCTTAGCTACTTTGTACTCTTCGACAAGCGAGGTGAGTGGGATCTGCAGCTTGGTGGACTTGCCATACAGCCCTATGGAGCTGAATGATGGGGGTAGGCCTAGCCATCTTCTTATGCGCTTGCTTACCGCCTGTTCTAGCTGCTCAACCAGGCTGACTGGTATTTCATTGACCATAAGTGGCCAAACAAGCCTTGGTAGTAGGCCATGCTGGTAAATCCAGGTTTTGAACTTCCCTGGGAGTTCGGATTTGTCGATTCTACGTAGGCCTTCTTCCAGTTGTTGCCTAAGTCTTCCTTTGCTTCTCTTGTCTGTGAGGGAAGAATCGAACCACTTGCCCAAGCACTTGATGGGGTTGTCAATCAATGATGGGATTTCTTCCCCTTGGATGAACATCTTGAACTGTCTGGTGACTTTTCCCTTCTTCACAACCAGACACCGTGACTTCTTTGGTTTGAACACCATCCTAGCCCATGTCACCGTCTCATCTAGGGTCTTCAGAATCCATCTAGCTTGTATGTGGGATTCCGTTGTGATGGTAAGGTCATCCATGAATCCCCTATTTGCTGGTAGACGGATTCCTGCGTTTGTCTGCGGACCTCTTGTCTCCTCCTCTGCTGCTTTGAGAATCAGGTTCATTCCCATCACAAAGAGGATCACCGAGATGGAGCAGCCTGTTACGATGCCCTTTCCCAGTGATATCCACGATGTGGTGTAGTTCTTGCAAGAGAACCTGGGGTGGATATTGCTGTAGTAGCTTCGAATGAGGCTTCTTGCTTGCTCCGGCACATGATAGTGCTTCAGTGCTTCTTGGATAAGCTGGTGTGGGATGGAGCCGTAGGCGTTGGCCAGGTCTAGCCACACAACAGTTAGGTTCTTGTGGTTGATTCTTGCCTCGTGTAGCAGTTGTGTGAGAGCACTTGTGTGTTCGACACACCCTGAGAACCCAGGGATGTCACCCTTCTGGACTGATGAGTCAATGTAGGTGTTGTCAGTCATGTATGTTGTGAGGCGTCTTGCCAAGATAGAGAAGAATATTTTCCCCTCGACACTAAGCAGTGAGATTGTTCGGAACTGCTTTATGTTCTCCGAGTGCTTCTCTTCTGGTACGAAGCACCCCTCTGCTGCCTGCCAGCAATCTGGAACAGTGCCACTCTTCCATACAGTTCTTAGGAGAAGCCAAAGTCTTCTAAGCAATTTTGGACAATTTTTATATACTTTGTATGGTATTCCACTTGGACCAGGTGCTGAACAGGCTCTTGCTTTTTTGACGACATCTCTAACTTCTTGGAGGGATGGTTCTTTCATGTTCAGTGAGAACTGGGGAGGGTCAACAGCCGATATCCTGTCACAGTCACCGAGAGGATGTTCCCTGCTTGGATCCGAGTGGACTTCTCTCAGGTACTTGACTACCTCCTCCTCACTACTTTGAAGGCTTCCTCCTCTCTCTTCTCCTAGGAGAGTCTTGGTAAACCTGTAGGGGTTTGCGATAAAGGCTGCCCTCTTTCTTGTTCGTTCTCTCCGTTTCCTTCTAAGTCGCTCAGTTGTCGTCAAGGTCTTCAGTCTTGATCGTAACTGCTCTCTTATCTCTGCCAGTCCCCTCTTTTCTTCTGCGCTGGCCTTCTTGAACCTCTTTCTCAGAGAGTTGAGTTCTTCCCTTAATTTCTTCCGCTCTCTTTCTCTTCTGCTTGGGATTGGTTCAGGTTTCTGTATCCTTTCCTTCCCCTCACATCCAAACCGTTCAAGTCCCATCGAGTAGACTATAGTAGTCAGGGTGTTGATCTTTCTTTCAACCCTTCCTTGGAGTGTAGACTGGAGAATAACTTCTAGGTCTTCATCAAACACATCCCACTTTTTGTCATGAGTTCTTGGCCATGCTACCTTCTGGCGCTTGGTAAAGTTGGTGCTTTCCTGCTTTCTGTAGCCGATACTGGTTCTGCCTTGTCTTGGTTAGGGATAACTTCTGGGTTGTCTCTGGCCCTGGGAGGGAATATTGGTGATGCCTCTGTTCTGTATTGGCCAAAGATCGGTGACTCTTCATTGGTTGTGGGAGTCAAAGACTGTTCACTGTTTGAACTTCCACCCTCAGTTGTTTGCGTCTCTATAATTGGTTCTAAGGACTGGAGTTCCTCACGCGAGCAACATCTTCCAGCTAGTGACAGAACTGGTGCTGAGAGACTGCTGGTACTATGGTTGGACACCGGACCAGTCTTCTCCCTCGTCTTATCAGGTAACCCTTTGCGTTGCCTCAGACTTTCAGTTCGCTGACAGCTGTTTCTCGCCTGGTGAATCTTCAGCCCTCGGAAGTTCTTGCAGACTTTCCCACATGGGCAGATTACTGTATTGGGCGTTGTCTGTTCTTCGTTCCGGGTTGTTTCCAATGTATCCATGTATCCATCCTGTTGGGTCTCTCATTCTTCCCCCCCCCCCCCTCTCGGGAGACCCAGGGGGTGTGTTCTTTCAGTTGTCGTAGCTTGCTGATGGTTGTTCCCTCACGGGACTGCTAAGTGGGGTGCCAGCCCACATAGCACATGTACTAGTCTTTCCTAGTTGCCATCTGTCTGTCCAGCGTCACCATTCTTTCGTGGTTGTCATCCAGTCTTTCCTGGAGGTCACTGGGGATTCCAGATAAACATGTTGTTAGATACAGCTTCTGCTGCTTAACACAGACATCGTCAGCCGAGTGCCCATCAGTCAACAGGTGTTTCGCCCCTTATCTCGGTACACCCTCGTGATGGCGGGGCAGCAGTGGTGATCAAGCACTGCTTGTCTGTGCTGGCTTCCACGTGGCTTCATTGCGTCGGAGCCAGAGCCAACTGGACGCTCTTTCAGCTGCTCTACTGAGAGCTCGTACTGAGCTTTTCCTTGTTTTGCCCTTCATGCCTAGAGCTCCCAAGGCTTTCCAAACTGATTGGGCAGGAAAGCCCCTACATCCTACTTCCACAGGGAAGACCCAGGTAGAGAATCCTTTCTCCCTGCACAAGTCTGCCAGTTCTTGGTACTTCGACCGTTTCCTTTCATTTGCCTCATCCGTTCTTTCTTCCCAAGGGACTGTCAGTTCCATGAGTATCATCATCTTTGGAATTGTAGACCAGATGACTATGTCTGGGCGCAGACTTGTCTGTACGACATCTGGGAAGACCAACTTCTGTCGTAGGTCCACCTTCATCTCCCAATGTCTTGCCTCTTGTAGCAGGCCTGTTTTCTGGACACCCTTTGCCTTTTGTCCTGGTTTTACAAAGTTGATGAATCCTGGTCCCTTGGTCTTTATCTGTCTTTCTTGTCTTCTCTCTTTCTCCAGGATGTCTGCTAGTACACGGAGGACTTGATCATGCCGCCTTCTGTATCGACCCTGAGAGAGAGCTGTAGGGCAGGCTGTTAGGACATGTTGTAATGTTCCCCTCTGCTTGCACAGTGGACAGCTGGGGTCTTCGCTCAGCTTCCATCTCTCTAGGTTTGCTGGTGTTGGTAGCAGATCATACACCGATCTAAAGATATCTGAAAAAAGATAGATACGAAAACAATGTTAATATTTGATGTACTTACAACTAAAAGGCAAATCAATAAGATGATATATACCTGACTTTGGTTCCTTCCTTTCCCCCGTAAAAAACAAAAAAACAAAAATAAAATTTAAAAAATGCCTACCTACCGACCCATTGTTTTTTCACAGGTGTAACCAGAAACAAACCTTTTTTTGGCCTAATACACTTGTTACGCAAAACGTACACATCAAACTGAAAAACTCGGCTTTGTCTTACTTATGGCTTACTTCTTTTTTAGAGCCGAATATCATTTAATGTACCTGTTTTATTCTATTATGTTTATGTAATTTATTATTTTCACTCTTCGCTTCATATTGTGTCATCTACCGAAATGGGTCCCCATCTTCCATAAAAGCCAGATTCAAGCTTGTATTATTATTTTTATTATCAAAGAATGCTCCATGACATACTTACTTGAAAGCAGTGTGTAAAAAATGAATATTCAAATCGTAATAATATAAGAATATTCGATTTTAGAATTGTTTTCATCAATGTTACACAGAAAGGTTTAATTGCCTACCGTTTTCAAGAAAGTAATTGCAAATATTTATCTTGGAGGGGAATATATGAGTACTAAAATCAGGTACTTAATTCTAGCAGTTTCAAACAGCTTTATTTTATAAGCAGGTTTATCGATGTTCTGCAATAAGTGCATACATGTATCTTATATGTAACTTCCGATATGTTGTATTCTAGTCTACATATAGAAAATATGCAGGAATATAAATTGAAAAATCTACACTAACAAGACTAAAAATATATGCACGTATATAGAGAACAGGGAAGTAATCCGCATTAGTCTTACGAATTTCCTTTCATAGACACACGCCTATTCATGTAAATGACTGTGTTGTCGATAGTTATATGTGGTAGGAAAGCACTGCGTTTGTGAGTTGAAGTAAATAGTTATAAAAATCAAAGCGCTCAGAAGCGCTGGTTGAACGGTGTCAATTTGACCCAGTACGCGGTTAATTCAAGGTTTAACTAGAATTTGCTCTAGGTCATCTCTCCTGATATGTTATTGTACAAGCTTTAACCGCTTGTTGTTTACATTTAGTCACGAACATTGACAAAATTTTATGAAACCTCTGCAAACGATAACGAAACATTAGAGAAAATAAGCAGCCTCAATTCAATACTTACTTATAATATGTAATTTTCCGAACGATTGAAGAACTTTGATTTAAAGAAAATTATGTGTGCGTTGATTTATAAGTAAGAAAGTCACTTTAGGTATTGTTAAATTAAAATATAAAAAGTATTTATTATCTAGAGTGGTCATGGTAGTCATGGTAATCATGTTAAATGCTACTCCATTTCATGCACTTTCTTAGAAAATACCAATTATATTTCCTTACATTCCATACTACTTAACTGCGCTGTTTAGAAAGGTCTTAATTAAAGAAAATTGTTGGATTGATTTAACTTAAGCCACACACAAAATACTAATAGGTTTATAATAGACGTCGCGTACAAACATACGTACATCACATTAATTAACGAAATGTGATTTACTGCATCTTATTGAAATGGAAACGATATATGCAAGGAATTCCTCAAAAATATGTGTGTACACTTTAATAGACTTAGACATTTATTTCAATGGCTCTTTTACGTCAATCCTCATATTTCCATTGTCTGTTTACTTAACGTCAAGTCTACGTTCGTCTCCATAACTTAGGTATAATCCGTTTAACATTCAGTTACACATTTGAACTACCGAACATTAATTAACGGAAATCTATCGCCCTAGTACATTGGACGAATGCGAACAAATAAATTTTAACCGTTGGTTTCTTACTGTGCTATTAAGCGCAATGTGGCCTAGGCTTATTAGTGTAACTTTGGGGTGCACAAAATTGTAATATTGTCTTTTCTCGTGGCTTAATTTTTTGTCGCAAAGTTCATTCTACATTGTTCTACCTTATTTCTACCCCTGTTCAATTTACAGGCACAAGTGCAAGAAAACCTGGGTCTGATTCCAGGTGAGACAATACCGAAAATTAATGTAGCTAATTAGCCAAAACTAAAACTAGTATATAAGAAGTTCAATTACTTATACATGTATGACCGCATTAATGATATATTTTTGTGTGATATCACATCATGTATTCACTGCATGCTATTCATAGATAAACCAACAATTGTATTGTTCAAGTGAAACATGTCGTAAAGAATTACAGTATTAGTTTAGGGTGGAAAGATAAATCTTCTGAAAATAACTTGTTCCTCATTACCTGACTTGATATATCTGTAGATTCTACCAAAAACTGTAACTTTTCCTTAAACAAAAGCCATTCCACAATTATATAGACAATTAATAAAATGGAAATGCTAAAAAACATTTTATCAAGTAATATATGACTATAATTTACTTTTCGTCAAAAAGATCTATAGTATGTTCAATTATCTGTTCTTTGCGTAATATAAATTTACCGACATGTTTACAATATCCCAAAAATACTAAGATGTTTATAATACCCCTAAATACTAAACATGTTTACAATATTCCTTTAATACTTGGATGTTTACAATATCCCCGAAATACTAAGATGTTTACAATATCCCTAAATACTGACATGTTTACAATATCCCCTAAAATTATTAAGACGATAACCATTTCTCCCGAAATACTAAGCTGTTTACAATATCCCCTAAATACTAAGCTGTTTACAATATCCGCTAAATACTAAGCTGTTTACAATATCCCCTAAATACTAAGCTGTTTACAATATCCCCTAAATACTAAGCTGTTTACAATATCCCTGAAATACTAAGCTGTTTACAATATCCCCTAAATATTAAGCTGTTTACAATATCCGCTAAATACTAAGCTATTTACAATATCCGCTAAATACTAAGCTGTTTACAATATCCGCTAAATACTTAGCTGTTTACAATATCCGCTAAATACTAAGCTGTTTACAATATCCCCTAAATACTAAGCTGTTTACAATATCCGCTAAATACTAAGCTGTTTACAATATCCCCTAAATACTAAGCTGTTTACAATATCCCCTAAATACTAAGCTGTTTACAATATCCCCTAAATACTAAGCTGTTCACAATATCCGCTAAATACTAAGCTGTTTACAATATCCCCTAAATACTAAGCTTTTTACAATATCCCCTAAATACTAAGCTGTTTACAAAATCCCCTAAATACTAAGCTGTTTACAATATCCCCTAAATACTATGCTGTTTACAATATCCCCTAAATACTAAGCTGTTTACAATATCCCCTAAATACTAAGCTGTTTACAATATCCCCTAAATACTAAGCTGTTTACAATATCCCCTAAATACTGACATGTTTACAATATCCCCTAAATACTAAGCTGTTTACAATATCCCCTAAATACTGACATGTTTACAATATCCCCTAAATACTGACATGTTTACAATATCCCTGAAATACTAAGACGGTAACCATTTCCCCCAAATACTAAGATGTTTACAGTATCCCTTAAATACTGACATGTGTACAATATCGCTTAAAGATAAGATTTCCCCGATAAACTGAGATGTCTACAATATCCCCTAAGTACTAAGATGTTTACAATATCCCCTTAACACCTAGATGTTTACAATGTCCCCGGAACACTGAGATGTTTACAAAATTCCATAAATGCTAAGAAGTTTACAATATCCCCTAAATACTGACATGTTTACAATACCCCCTAAATACTTGGATGTTTACAATATCCCCGAAATACTAAGTTATTTACAATATCCCTAAATACTGACATGTTTACAATATCCCTGAAATACTAAGACGGTAACCATTTCCCCCAAATACTAAGATGTTTACAGTATCCCTTAAATACTGACATGTGTACAATACCCCCTAAATACTTACATGTTTACAATATCCCCTAAATACTGACATGTTTACAATATCCCCTAAATACTTACATGTTTACAATACCCCCTAAATACTGACATGTTTACAATACCCCCTAAATACTGACATGTTTACAATACCCCCGAAATGCTGAGATGTTTACAATATCCGCTATAAACCTAGATGTTTACAATATCCGCTATATACCTAGATGTTTACAATATCCCCGAAATACATGTACTAAGATGCTTACAATATCCCCTACATAATAAAATTTTACAGTATCCTCTAAATACTAAATGTTTACAATATCCACCGAAATAATTATATGTTTACAGCATCCCTTAAATACTACGATGTTTACAATATACTTTCAATACTGACATGTTTTCAATATGCTCTAAGTCCAGAGATGTTCACAATATCCTCTAAATACTAAGATTTTCACAATATTCCTATAATACTAAGATGTTTACAACATCCCCGAAATAATACGATGGTTACAATATCCCTTTAATACTGACATGTTAACAATATCCCTTTATATACTGACATAATTATAAAACCTTTTAAATACTGACATGTTTACAATACCCTTTAAATGCTGACATGCTTTCAATATCCCTTATGTACTGAGATGCTGACAATATCCCTTATGTACTGAGATGCTGACAATATCCCTTATATACTGAGATGCTGACAATATCCCTTATGTACTGAGATGCTGACAATATCCCTTATGTACTGAGATGCTGACAATATCCTTTATGTACTGAGATGCTGACAATATCCCTTATGTACTGAGATTCTGACAATATCCTTTATGTACTGAGATGCTGACAATATCCTTTATGTACTGAGATGCTGACAATATCCCTTATATACTGAGATGCTGACAATATCCCTTATGTACTGAGATGCTGACAATATCCCTTATGTACCGAGATGCTGACAATATCCCTTATGTACTGAGATTCTGACAATATCCTTTATGTACTGAGATGCTGACAATATCCTTTATGTACTGAGATGCTGACAATATCCCTTATATACTGAGATGCTGACAATATCCCTTATGTACTGAGATGCTGACAATATCCCTTATGTACTGAGATGCTGACAATATCCCTTATGTACTGAGATTCTGACAATATCCTTTATGTACTGAGATGCTGACAATATCCTTTATGTACTGAGATGCTGACAATATCCCTTATATACTGAGATGCTGACAATATCCCTTATGTACTGAGATGCTGACAATATCCCTTATGTACTGAGATGCTGACAATATCCTTTATGTACTGAGATGCTGACAATATCCTTTATGTACTGAGATGCTGACAATATCCCTTATGTACTGAGATGCTGACAATATCCCTTATGTACTGAGATGCTGACAATATCCCTTATGTACTGAGATGCTGACAATATCCCTTATGTACTGAGATGCTGACAATATCCCTTATGTACTGAGATGCTGACAATATCCCTTATGTACTGAGATGCTTACAATATCCCTTATGTACTGAGATGCTGACAATATCCCTTATGTACTGAGATGCTGACAATATCCCTTATGTACTGAGATGCTGACAATATCCCTTATGTACTGAGATGCTGACAATATCCCTTATGTACTGAGATGCTGACAATATCCCTTAAGTACTGATATTTATTGTTGTGTTCATTTGAAAGTGAACTTATTAAAGTCGCTGCATTAACCAGCTTAGTAAGCCTTTCAATTGGTCAAGAGAAATACCTGTCTACAGCAATGCATTTCGTTCCAAACGAGAAGGTCCAATCGTCGTCTAATCGTGTTAAGGGATTAAATAAGATCAACAGAGTGAGATTTAAAAAACACTTCTTGACCGCATCGATTCTTTCATCTTTTATGTATGTTACGACGTCACAACTTGTCGGTAAAGGTCTTATATTTATGGATCAATTATATCTCAATATTAGTTCCAAACGAACTGTCTAAAAAGCTACAAGATCTTAGTGTTAAACTTAGAAAGAGAATCATATAAGTGTACCACTTAAATCTATGATATTATACTATATACTTTCGCTTAAAAAATTATCAATGGACAATTGGATTTGCTTGTCACTGATTTCTGTCAGGAGGAATATAATTGAAAATGAGACACAATACGGTGGTTTAAACAACTTCTACTATCACATCGGAAGCACACAGTCCCATAGTTTGGTGAATCAAAAGCTATGAAGATTGTGGGCTTTGATACAACTAGGTAGAAACATAACAACCAAATCGACCGACTCTTATGTATAAAAAATAGACGCCCGAATAAATTACTTCGGATAATTATACTTTGTAATATTGTGTATAGGAACAAAATGTACCTATAGAATGTATAGGTTGACATACTACATGAGTGTTTTCTTTAGTATCTGTTATATAATGTGTCACGTTAGAAACTTTGGCTACATTCGTTAATTGCATTGAGTTTAAATGTATTAAGTGTTCATTATTATTTAATAACTAAAGAACGATACGGACAAAACTGGTTCTGGTAATTTACCCATGCTTTAAAGAGCAGTTAGACATAATTGGAATAAACATACAATTTAAATTTGGCGGGCAGTACAATTAACTATATTAAAGCGATACTACCACGTAAAACTTAGAACCTGATTTAAATGTAGTTAACCGTAAAAATATGGAAAAATATACATAATCCGATTTCATGTAATGTAATGAATGTAAATGTTTGTGTATTTCACAGCCTAATATTAACCCCAAACTCACGTCATTTTTTAAATCATTAAGTGTATTGTTATTGTTTTAGTTTTAAGACTTCGGCCGATCTTATTCATTGGAAGAAACGAAAGGTGGGTTGGGATTGGTCGGCCTATGATTACCATCTTTTGATTTGTAAGAGAACAATGTTCTAAGAACAAGGGTCCTATAGAGTATTTACCATGATCCGATGACGATAACAGGCATTTTGCTAGGCGCCAAAATCTATGGTTCTGACCGTTTGATTAGTTTCTCGTATTGTAAAAATGACAAGGATTCAGAATATAAACATGTGCATTTCCTGCGTATTTTGTCTATTTATATCAGGTTTTAAAATAAAAGCGGTAGTATTGTTTAAAAGTGGTTTACACATGTATTGCCCGCCATATTTTATTTTAGCCAATAAAGTAGCGTTGTATATGTTTTTCATATGGTAAATGCTATATTAAGTAGGTAACTTAAGCTGATTTGGCTATTTCTGATGTATGCACTGGCAAGACTAGGAAAGTTGTTTCAATGAACAGAAAATGTTTTAAATTAATTCAATATAGTTAATTTTTTCTCCAGACAGGCGAAAATAAATTTCGTCATAATCTCTGCTTTTTCCGCAAGAAGACATTCAACGAAATAAATATATCCTGCGTTTATAAGATGACGTTTAATTAGCTCGTATTTCTGTTGCGTGCTGCCCATACTTGAATAGTACGTGATCAAATGTTTTTTCATTGTTAGAATATGGACAGTTTCTTGGATCTAGCCGTATGATATTTTCCTAGGTAGCTAGATCTTATTCTTAAACGCGTGTAGATCTTATCATATCTAGCGTTGTTTAAATATAGTTTGACCTTGGGATTATGTCCCATGTTCACAACTATGTATTATTTTGTATTCGTTTAATCTGTTATCCGTCTTCCTTTCTAGTGTACAATAACGTAGGAATATGCTTCCCCTCAGGCCTATATTAATCACTATGCCAGAGCTGCACCTTGTATTGCCAGACTATTTGCTTTGTAATTTCCTTGTATTCGTACATGTATATATTTTGTTATCCGAATTAAAAATTGATTGCCGAGTTGATAATCTGTTTCATATTTGTATTTTTAATCTATTTATTTCTCTGATTAGTCCTTGTCTATTCTTTCCGTCAACAGTCTGAAACGCGTGTAAAGAAACGAGAGAGTCGGGGTAAATATTTATTGTTGATTGACAATTTTGTTCTATTTTAAAACATTTTATTGGTTCTTTAATTGTCGTCACTAGTTCACATCTAAATATATAATGCTTACTGTCTAGTTTAATTTTGGTCTTGTTTATGATTCTTTTGATTTCCATTATAATTTCTCCTTCTCCTATGATATTTTTGCATCCTTGCTACCGTTGGTGTAGATGTAGATGTGAGTGCGGTATCTCAGTACTAAGGAGATAATATGTCATATCGATTACGTCCACTAAATGTGTTTTTAATGTTAATGGATTTGATTCCTACATGAAACGGATTAACTTTAGGTGTTAACTCGTCGACTGTTACATGTTGTCCCATTTTGTCTAATTATATAACGACCATTTGTGTGTACAGCTCTTTTAGTTGACTTGTCTACTGTCCTTTCCTTTTAAGTATGTCTTTAATTGTGCTTAATGGGTTTCTTAGTCTAATAAAGTTGGCCAAGTATTTTAAGCTGCATATTTGTATTTGGTATGTAATAAAATGTTCTCCTATATAGGTTTGTATGTATATAGCATGCATTTATTCTGTACGTGAGTAATTGTGTTTCCCTAATATTATTTAAATGGCTCTATTTTGTAATCGTTGTAGTTTGTCAAGCAATGTTTTTTTTTCAGTCGACCTATATACTATTAAAAGATATCGAATTTTTAATCAATATAGTGCTTGTTATAGTGTTGTGTATTATGGTATGTTTCCGATGTTATTTATTTTCTTGTAGCTAGCCCAGTCATGAAAGTTTTTCGGTACATGTACCTATAAATCAAGTTAGCTTTATAAGAACCATCACAAATTGCCACTTTTATGACACCATGTTTAGTCAGACAAGACGGGCAGTGTGAACGTATGTGGTCGCTTAGTGTACAACACTTGCATCCAGTCTCAAGACATGTCATAAGGAGATGACAGCATACATGTCCGGCATGAAATTTCACTTCATTAAAACGCAGAGACAGATGCGAGGAATAGGTATAGAAAATCGGAATATAGATAAAAGACTGGTGATAAGAATGTTAGTAACATATATATTTAACGAAATTTATCTTAGCATGGTTCATTTTTTACATTTGTTCAAAGTTTAACCAATGTATCATATTGGCTTTACTTATTTATTATTTGCCTACACATTTTACCGCTCAGACGAAAATAATTTTATTGTCTCATTTGTAAGGTGTGAAAACATTACCGCCTGCATGCGCGGGATGTGGATCGGTTATGGTAGGCCGATTTTGACTATGCCGGGTTCGTACAGTGTAAATAGGCCGACGTTTCAACATGCCGCATCGGTACGTTATTTTACTATCGTAACGCATACTGTGTATGGTATCGAACCGTAACGTATATGGTATCGTGTTAAACACGTACATGGTATCGTACATCGAATGTAATCGTACCGTACGCCAATGGAATCGTGTGACAACCCTTACTGTTCCAGAGCTGTAACACATATACATACACGTCTGGTCCCCTTCGTCGGTCATTGTGAAAGATTTTTATTCATGTTCTGGTACATTTGACCCACTGTCAATTCCAGCAATTTGCCATAAAACGTGTGAATATACAATTGCGGACGTGTATAAACTTGCCATTCCCCTTTTGCGTTTTACAATAGTTGAGAAAGGATCAGATTCTCATTATTTTAAAAGCTTGGATTTGACAAGATCATGTCAAGTCAATTCAAAGACGTTTGTTCCTTTGACACAAAATCCCGATACCAATATATATAATATCTGACAAAACTTAAGGTTGGCAATTTGCAGGCTGCTCATATGTTATGCCTCTAAAAGTGATCATAGTACCAACCACCGACATGCTCCCGTCTATTCAATGGTGTTCTATAGATAAAAGATGAAAGTATTAGAATAAGATATTATTTTTTTTCTATCCTTTAAAGCATGTCGGATGATACGAAAACAAATTACACGTGAAGCTAAAATGCTTAACAAAATATGCAGTCATCGGTTTTCAACGCTTATTCAAACAACAAACCGAGCCAATATTCATCAAATGGGTGAAAGCGTCCTATGCCACGTGGGGATAATTGTAATTCCTGTGACCCCATGGCCACCCACGTTAGGGTTTGAAATGGGGCGACAACTTTCTATATGGGAGGTACTCAAGCTATCCTTCAATACTCCAATGGCTCTATCCACACATTTTGTTTGCTGTCTTTCTGGTCGTCGCAATAATTGCTACGTCGTACTTGTGTCAAAACAAAATAAAAACATAATTGATGTGATCAAAGTATACATGTATATACTTAGCAAAAAAAATTTATCGAAGAACATAAACCTTTAATGCCTATCAAAAAACTCAAGCGAGTAAACAATCACTTCCGCAAATTCAAATACTTTACCACAATTTATAAACTTCTTTTTTGCTTTATTTGTTGTTGTTTTTTGTCTTTCTTCTATGTGCATAAATGATTTTTTCCAGAAGAACTTTCTTTTAAACAAGAATGCCAGAAAATCCACAAAAGGGACATGCAGTCGTAAACTCGCATATGTCTATATGAACATTAAAATTACTGAACACACATTCTCTCAGAGAACATATTTATACTTATTCTACAATTACATGAGACTCCGATCAGATCAAATTTAATTTGCATTAAATGCATTTATTTTCAAAGCCTATCATGTGATATACTGGGTAACAATTACATTTTACAAAACTTTATTTGTCATGCTTTATAGTTGACATAATTTTAATACAGTGATTAATTTATAAAACGAAGGTACCCCTGGCTACGTATTTCATGTTTTTATACTGATTATTCAATAACATTTTTAAGATAAACAGCACAATTTTCTTTGTATATTTATTAAAATCAATTTTTGGTTATTTCTTGTTGATCGTGTATAATTCAGTATTTACATTTTATCATTTAGCTTCTTGAAGGTTTGCAACAAACCCAAATAAAGTTAGTTTTATAATCGTTTAAATACCCATAGAAGCATCAAATAATCATTTGCGCCGGTCTGCATTTTAACTGCTTTCTATTTTACATTATGAAATACCATGACAATATTTCAATGATCGCCAATCACACATTTACGTTTATAAGTTTGAATGGACTTGATTTACAAATGCTACATTTTTACTACATGTATAAAATTTCAGTTGCTTGGCGCATACGATGCATATTATTAATGAGATTCTCTTGTTATCAACATATCGACTTGATTGACTGTTATAAATTGTATTAAGAAAGTTTGTTATACATGTTAAGTAATCAATTTGCAACTCTCTGGCAAGCATCTGTTTTGTTTAAATGTGTCTGTTTCCTTTACATTCGCACACATATAATAAAAGTGCCATGCTAACTTTAAAAAGCTGCATTAAAATACCATAGAAGAGTTACTAACTTTCTTCAAATATTCAATGTTCAATGATCTGGTCGCTGGTCTAGTTGTGTATATTGTACAAGCAAGCTACTGGCTAATGAGGTGTCAACTGTCCCAATATTATATTGTTTAATGTAAAAGCCAAAGTGCAACAAGCTGTATGTTGATACGGTGAAGGTGCATGTAAGCAGGTAGTTAGTAAGATCAAACAGGAAGATGGCACACCAATAAAATAAATATGTTCTATCAGATAACGTTGTTCTTTGTAATTGTGCGTGTGTGTTTTTTCTTTCTCACCTTTATTGGTTTATAAAATGATAGAGCCTAGTACGGCGGTACAATAACCAGCCATTTATCATTATTGTTTATAAAAACAGAAAGAAAAAAACTTAGTAATCTGAGTTAATTGTATCGTTTAAAAATCTCTTCATATATATATATATATATATATATATATATATATATATATATATATATATATATATATATATATATATATATATATATATATATATATATAAGAATGGAACGGTGGTAATAAGAAATTAACACCGTTCAGTTCTTTGTTAATTTGATTAGTATGCATAGCGTCACAAAGCTTTTAGGTAAGTCAATAAGCTCTATTGTTTCTTTTATAAAAAGCATGCATCGCACGTTAAAGCAAATGTTTATAAGTTATTGCTTTTTCAAATATTTCTTCACCATGATGCTGTTATAAACTAAGTCCATTGAATATGCTTTAAAAACATTTTAACACTTAAATATTTTGTGTCTATGCGCTTAAGAAAGTATAGATATAAATATCAAAATCAAAATGTAAAAATGTTGTGTTTTAATTAAAGGTTTCCCTTTTCACTTTTGTTCTGCAAAGTTAAGTTATATAAAAAGTATATAAACATATACTAGAAATGTCGTGAGGCTATGTGACGTTTTCTGAGGTATAAATTAAGCCTGTGTCTGTAAACGGCGTAGGATCAACGCAGGTCTGCTATGCAAACCTGTTAGGCAAGTGGGCGAAGAAATACGAGAAAAGCCTTAACAAATTAACTCAAAGATTGTGAAATTAATGATGATGCACATAGCATTTTAGATTTTATCTAAATTTGCTGATCACGTAAATGAGATATATTTTAATGGAGAAATGGGTGATTCCACTATTTGACAACATACTCAAAAATTTTTTGTCTAGTGGTACTTAAAATATATGACAACTTCGTCTACTGAGATAGTGTAATGTGAAACACAATAATTTACACTTCTTTTTTTTTTAATAATACGAAATTGACATATTCAATATCACAGCAATAAAATACAGTTTAGTACTAAAATCACCACTGATTTGATTTTTTCTTCATCTGTAGCTTTTATTTTGATAACCTCCTGTCATTCTGTCAAAGTATGGCTGACTTTCGTCACAGAACAATTTTACAATCTCTTGTCTCTGGAGAAATCATTTTCTTGATTCTAAATATGCATATGTAATGAAATAAAAGTTCTTCTTTTAAAATGAATATTGCATAAACATGTATCTAGCGTTCATTAAAACACAAACCTTTTTTTGTATTGTAATTATGTATTTCTTCAATGTACTTTTTTCAGTTTCACTATGGTTATTTCTTAGCTTATTTCAATGAAATATTTTGCTATTTTAGAGTTTGTAATGCGGCAGGTTTTATAAGTAAATTTATTGCAATGACTATGTTTTTTTTTTAATTTTTAATAATTATTATTAAAGAAACCTCAACTTAGCCATTTTGTGTAGTTTTTCAAATCGAAATAACAATTATTTTCTAAACACTATGTGGACATTATTTTTCAATGACGTCACTACTTTCGTCATAACTTATAGAAAATATCAGCGCTTGGACATTTTGTATTCAAAAAGATTTTTTTTCTTTTCATCGCTTGCATTTGAGAAACTCGTCAGGAAATGCGAGGTTAGAGCTCTGTAAACCCGGTTTAAGCACCCCAGTCGGTCCATATTGCCGACTGACCGTTCCAAGGCGGTAACTGTCGGGTTTTCTCTTTTCGTTAAAAGGCTCATCACAAATTTTTCGTACTTTTCGGTTTGCTTGCATGTGAAATACATTTGTTCCGTGCCTTTTCGGAGTTTGGAATATGCTGCAATGCTCATAGGACTTTGTTATATATTCTTATTAATAACTATTATTTCAAATAAGATGGCAAGATAAATTGGACAATAGGTAAGTAGCAGAGATGGACCTACTTTATCCGACTCTTAAATCACTATTTTCCAACACTGGCTGGATACACTATGGCCACATCTGCTATTAGCCTATTATTCCATAAAAGGATGGTCTGATGCTAGTTTGGACATCAAACAACAACGTTGGCTTTAAAGGGCATAAATATGTTCTCAAAATTGTACATCAAGTGTGTATTTCATTTCATTATATTTTATATTTTATTTTGCTACTTAAGTTAAACATGTTTTTACGTGACCTGACATTAACGAGTTGTTGTGCTTAAGTTCTGTTACATAATGTGATTACATATGCTACTCCGATGAGTTTATTTGTTTCCTGTTTTAGTGAGAAATCAAGATACTATCACATTCGCAACGTATATTGCTTATCAAAACATATAGATAACTTGTGCTCAATGAAATGTAACATTGCTTTCCATCCACCTTCATTTTTAAACCACTAATTTTACAAACATACTTTGTAGTGTAATATACATGCCATGTCATCACTGACTTTTTATCGCATTCATATTTGGTTTACGTCTTTTTAGTGTGAGTAAAAACAATTAAAATAAAAAGGCTAGGAACAGTTGAAACTGTTAGGCAAGGGAAAATAAATTCAACGGCTGACGAAAGATACTGTTTTTATGCTTTTTATTTGACAAATTTTCAAATATAGCTATGCTTTAATATATGTATTGTTATAAATATGTGACGGTCTTCATTTAACGTTTATTTTCAACATCAATTAAATACAATTCTTTTCAATTTTCTGTTTCCAGTTCACGCATGGAACTTTTTTCTGCTATTGTTTTTGAAGTAAACATGCCTTTGAACAATGTGTATGATGGTTTTGAAGTTGGATGGTTATATTATATAATGAAAATGAATGTAGGTATAATGATCTCTGATAGAGTTTTATAGCAGTTCGTGGCATGACACTTTGTTGTTTGTTTGGTTTTGTTCATTGGTTATCTCTCATGAGTACAGATAGGTTTAGGTTAATCATATTCACTATGTATTGACACTGGAAGCGAAAAAAAGGAACGTAGAACATCACCTTAAGGTATGAGAGGTCATATATAGATCCAGATGGTGGTAAACAAGGTCGAACAAGAGCACCACAAGGCAGAGCAGAACACGCCTGTCAATTGGGCAATTTGAAACAAACTGCTGTGCACTCTGGTGCAAGGCATTATGGCAAAGTTGTCTACTGCAATCCGGGTTATTGCAAAAAAAAATCGGAATAAAAGTGGAATAATATAAAAATCGACACTAAACAGGTCATACGGCGCCGAATACAAAGTTAAATGTGAACAGATCATAATCAGGTTAACCCAAATTGTTCCATCTATGAAAATTCAAGTCAATAGCTTTGTTAATGTAGAGCATGGCTCAGAAAAAGTTGATCTAAAGGGAATAACTCCAAAATCATAAAGTTTACACTGTTGTACACTGCACTCCATCTTAATAAGATCTTTCCAACTGTAAAGTTTGAGGTCAATTGCGTTGATAACGTAGGAGTTATGCTCCGGATAAGAAAATTAAACGAAGGGGCATAACTCCAAAATCATGAAGTATGGAGTAATGGTTCCTATGCACTGCTCTTTGTCTCAATAAGACCGATCTATGTATCAAGTTCCAAGACAATAGCTTTGATGATGTAGGAGTTATGCTCCGAAAAAGAAAATTAATCAAAGGGAAGTTACTCCAAAATCATGAGGAGCAGAGTGATGGCTCTTATGCACTTCACTCCATGTCAATGAGATCTGTCCACCTAGGAAGTTTCAATTCAATAGCTTTGATTATGTTGGAATGATGTATGGACAAGTAAATCAAACAAAGGGGAACAACTTCCTAAAGTGCATAGTGTTGGTTCTTGTGCAGTGCACACCGATTCAATGAAATCTATCCACTCTAGAAAATTTCAGTCAATAGCTTTGATAACGTAGGAGGAACAAGAAAATTCAACAAAGGGGAATATCTCCAAAATCATGAAGTGCATAGTGCTGATTCTTGACCAGTGCACACATGTTAAATGAGATCTATCTGCCTTTGAAGTTTCAAGTCAATAGCTTTCATAGTCTTGGAGTTATGACTCGGAAAGGAAAATTAAATAAAGGACAATAAATCTAACATCTTGAATTGCGGAGTGATTGTCCTTCTGTACTGCATTCCGCCTCAATGAGATCTATCCACATGAGGTCTTAAGTCAATAGCTTTGATAGCGTTTGAGTTATGCTACGGACAAACATCAGGACTCCGCTCAAACCTCCCGCCCTCCATGGGTGATCCCACAATCCCCTCTTCGACGGGCGTATAAAAATTAGAAATACAGCTACTTTACTAGCGCTCATACAAATACAGGTACAAATGGACTTCCATGGTGCGTAAGGTACAGTGTCAAGATAAAATGGCTAGTCGTATTCGTATGACATACTACACTGTAATTGTATGTGCATGCCATGCGCGCACGGCATCTTATTTGCAGTTAAGGCAGCAATTTGTCTGATTCAAGTAACCTACTTTACCAAAATACGAAAATTTTGTTTCTGGAAATCAACAAGAATTGTCTTAAACCCAAATTATAAAGGTGAAGCAATTTAACAAAACATTTGAAAATAATATTAATAAAATAACGTATATAAGATTATTTCTCGCAATGAGTATATGATCATGCCTACAAACAATGGCGATAACGAACATTTACATTACTTTTAAAGTAAGAATTTATTATTCTTGCCAAATAAAATGGATTGACTAAATAGCATTCAATTATCTTTCCTTACCTGTTTCCATTATGTAAGCACTATTCTCCATCAGTCTCACTAATGCTCACCATCTGTATATAAAGTCTATAAACCTAGCCGTTTGTTAATGGTATGATCTACTTTGCCACACCAGACAACCGCTAAGTCTAATAAATACAGTGTTAGTTAAGCGTGTACATGATCCCATGTGTTATGTATATAGTTAAGTCCAACAGCTAACTTCTCTGAGCCCTTTTAAAGATTCTTATGTTAAATATTACATAAGATAGCTTAACTGAAGTATCAATGACAATGACGTAGCGCCCTTAACAATATCAATAGCCATTAAACACCGTCCGGCCAGGCGACATATCTGAATCTTAATTTATCTCCTGTAATATATGTATATATATGTGTGTGTGTGTGTGTGTGTGTGTGTGTGTGTGTGTGTGTGTGTGTGTGTGTGTGTGTGTGTGTGTGTGTGTGCGTGTGCGTGTGCGTGTGTGTGTGCGCGTGTTTTCGTATGAAACTAAGTACAGTAGATTTCAGGATATATTTAAACGTGAACATTATTTCTCAGAAATCTGTTGTTAAACGTATTTTAGAGTAACCTTTCAAAAGTCAATTGGTTTTCATTATCATTTAAATGTCATTGTCCACCAACAGCCGACTGACTAATTTTAGAGCACCTAAAGTGAACAGACATATGCAGCCTAACAACATTAAAATATCAGTTGATTTCAAAACGTTAAGATAAAAACTTAACAAGTAAAATCTTGGAGTTTGTGTTTTGTTTTAGACAATCGACCTAAATGCTTATTACACACTTAGTTTTGTCCCAAAATATTTTCTGCATTTGCTGTGGGGGGTTTTCAAGCAAAAATGCGTGTATTCACCTATATTATGCACTATCATCTATCACAGTTCTATAATTTTGGTTTGACTGGCACTTTAACCGTTCTTTGTCCTTTGTGCTTACACTGAGGGAAAATATTCCCAAATAATAATTGCTGTCTACCAGTGAGGAGAACTTGACGAAATACGTTAAATGTACACGCTGATGCATTCATGACAGTTGCATAACACTTGTAAGAGTTGTGGTCGGTATTAAAAATCGTCTCATGTCAGCGTAAACTGTGTATATGGGTTTTAGTGAAAATAGGTCATCCTCCACGCCGACTGGTTGTAACTATAATATTCAACCGAGACTGACTGGCATTGGTCCCACAAGCTCTCCCTCAGGGAAAAACGGCGATTGTTGTTTTACTCCACCACAGAGTTCAGATATGTTCAAGAAAAACCGGAAATAATATATCAGAAAGCTAGGCATACTTAGCATAGTATCATTTAGCACCATTGCATTTGCTGATGTGGAATAAAAATGTTTCAAAGCAATTTGTATGTGTGAATGGCACTTTTTCATTTCTAGGGCAACACAACAACATCTGTGAATAACACATAATCAGCAAAAGCCATGCGAAATTTCCAAACAAATAATCGTGTAACGACTTTGATGTTGTACGAAGTTACCAGCATCATTACACGCATAAAAACACTTATATGACCTTTTTATTTCTTCGAAATATATCTCCAAAGGTGATATTCTTTAATACAAAAGTAAAACCATGAAGTTTAAATCTTAAACCTTGAATTTACACATATGTCTATCAATGTGTTCGAGCCAATGTGTTTCATAAGTAGTGCAGTCTGTCAAAATCTAAATCAAACACACCAGTTATTGGTGAAATGGTCACCCAGCCGTTTTTGCGCGATTCGCCCCAAAAAGCTTTCTGTTGGGTTGTACAAAAAGAGCAAAACTGCGATTAATTATTATAAAATTGAAAACAATGAAACTTTTATAAGAAAAAATCCATAACCAATAATATGGCACTAAATTAGTGCAGTCCTGCAATTTGAAAATAAAATATGAATATCGATATGTATAAAAGTTTATAGAGTAGTTCTGGGGTAGGAGAGACAACCAAAAAAGCAGAACACTTAAGTACAAATGTAACAATGTATTTTTTAACAGCTGAAATAGAATAACAATTCCCCTTTAAAAATGCGATCGATTCTTAAAAGCTGTGACGTCACCCCATGGGCATTTCCAAAACCAATTATAAATATAGGGTCGCCGTTTTCGGCGACACAATCAATTTAAAGTGGGACTCAGCATAAAAAAACTTAAAAAATCTGGACCAGGTCATCCGCAAAGAGCAATACAATTAATTACAAAATACATACATACATATGTTGCATTCTTAAGACCTTGGTTTATAATTTTTGAAAATACAAATCACGCCAATCATGGGAAAATGCCGCTTGCGGAAATGATTGTCGAATGTTATCAAATTTTAGCTTAAGTACCTTTGTTTGTTGGTCAATTAACCACGTTGTGAACAGTAAGTCATTTTAGCCTCTCAGTTTCTCACCGCGTGGGTTCAAATCCCTGTCGATGCGACAACGTTCATGTGGAAAGGCTTCCAGCTAACCTGTGGTGCACCGGTGGCTCTACACAGACTTAAGTCTTGGGTCTTCCTCCACCAATAACTAGCTGGACGTCGACAATATGACTATAATAGTGTCAGTGCGATGTAACAAAAAAGGCATTGTTATTAAGTGTATAGATTCAGATCGTCATTTGAGCTTTATTATATTCTTAAAGAAACGCATTGGGATATTATTAACGATCCCGTTACTTGTTGTCCAGATGTTTCCATTATATCTGATTGATTCCAAGGACAGCCCCTAACAAACAAGTAACATAGACACTCCTATCCCACAACGTTGGTTATTGTTAAAGGCCTCTAATTATATTGTCGTAACCTATATCCCGCGGTAATTTTGTAACCTGCTTTTCATCGACGACATTTTTCCACGCTACGAATGTCTACATGTCTTGTTGACAGACCGGACAGATTTATTTATAAATGTTATTTCAATGATATCGCCTTAAGATTCCGCTGTTCTGGAAAAAAACATGGCTAGATGCTACAACCCTGATCAATGGAAACAGGAATCATTGTTTGAGTTTATATGTGAAATATGTTTTAAGAATTTACAAGGAATATTCATGTCAATAAAATTACAATAAAATAGTCTGTTAAATTAATTATAGCATTTATATCAAGATTTGCAAAAAGATATACTTTGATTTATTCTTCTTACTACCTAACTGTCAATACCAGCTTTCAATGTTGCAATAATGCAACTATCTGCGTCTGGGCATAATAAAGAAACACCTATATGTAATTGCATTTGGACTTAGCCTATATCACATGCTGACCATTTGAAAAAGTGTAATTCGTTAGTAATACTGTTAATGATATAAATAAGGGATGTTTTAAACGTTCGGTTCGTGGAATAAATCACACGATGTATCCATTAACTTTAAATTAAAATTTTCTTATCGAACATAACAAAAACAGGCAACAATATAACCTAATGTTGTTTTTCATCTTTCTCCTCATTGTGAGTTTATTATAAATTGTTCAAAACAGAAAAAGGTCCATAGGTTACATTTATTTATTTATTTGATATATAACATTAATCTGTGGAATTTGGTTTGGAATTATGTCTTTAACCTCAGCTGGGATGATATTACATGAGACCAGGCATAAAGACAATAGTAAACAATTGCTTTGTGGCAGTGTAAAGCGCTCAATGGTAGTAACTCTAAAACTTGACATTTGTGGAACTACATTGAAATAAATGCATTTGTGAGATGACTTGTCAATAAACAGCGAGTCTAAGCTAAAGGAGGAGTTGATTGAAAAATGTCTGCAATATTAAAACATTATTTTTTTAACTGCTTCACACGTGTAGTAATTATGCTTATCCTTTTTTCAGCAAGACTCTTGTCCTGTTGCCATTGCAGACACATCTTCAGCCTGATGCTGTATCAAGACGCACCTATCACCACTACGTCCCACCCCATCACCATAACCTCCTTCTGTGAAGCCAGATAATGCCACATTCCTATTTCCAATCACATTAGGAAGTCAAATGTAATAAACAGTGTCGAAATGTACAAGGAATAGTCGCATGCTATTTTACAGTTTTCCGTATTTCCTCCAGAACATTCTTTTCATTAAAAAATAGCACAAACAATAAAAATGTACAAGATGCTTGTGAGAGCAAGGTACATGTCATTCTATATAAAAATGTAAAATTTATGAATATCTAGACTAGAAAATTTTACTCATGAAATTGCTAAAATCAGTTGTTGTATTTTTTTTCAATATTTTTTTTATAATTCTAATTATTAAGTATTTTTATTATTCGATCTTTTAATAATTTCTAAAAGAATATGTTACATTTTAATGAATACTATATAAAATCGTATCGTAAAACTTGTAAATATATGTAAAATTAAATAAACAGGTTGTATTAGCAATTTAAAAGAAAAAAGATATATGTCATGTTAAGTTTCGATTAATATGTGGAATGAAATAGGTTTACCGGAATTATTAATTGAGATATGCTTTAAGTTACTTTTTAATTTACTTATTTTAGCGGTTTGTGTACGTGCATTTGTATCCATTTAATGACATGAGTATAGTTATTTCTTTTAATATATAACGAGTGTTTAGGATTTTTTGTTCAGAATGTATTTTAGATATCAAACGTTCATCTTTTTTTATCCTAAATTTGACGTATGGAATAAAAAAAAGGTAACAAGTGAAAACTAGAGTGATAAGTGTTATTTAGATACACAGATAAACAAAGATTACTGATGTTAATTACAGTATGCGATAAATGGAAAGAATCCTGTTAGTAAATGAATCCGGTGAATCGTACAATCATTTAAAGTCCTTTTTAAGGACCCAAATCAGTGTAATTTAGAGAGTTTAATCAATTTTAATCTAGATGTTATATGTGTTTGACAAAACAGTTCAGTTTATATACTATCTAAAACATACGTGTTTGGTATGGTTGATATTATCATATACAAAGATGCAGGAAAAAAATGATTTGATCAATTTGATATTATATCAAAATGATATCTTATAAAAAGTCAAATGAGCTTAAATTTAGCTGGATGAAATTTCATAAAAAAAATCCATATTCCAATATTTTTATGAAATCACATGAATTTCTGAATTGTGTTGTTGTTAACTTTTGTTGTTTTCATGTGCGTGTTGTTTTTTATTTTGTTTTGTTTTCAGTTTTGTTTTTTTATAAAATGCCAAATATGAAGCTAAGCCTTTGATAGTGAAGGTGGCGTACTCCTATTTCACTAGAAAAACATGGATCCGATATTTTTGAAGCAGTTATAAATAAAGTGTTTCCAAGTCAGTGCAAAAGAATGTATTCAGAAAAATGTTAAGTTTTCAAGAGATGGATTTGTAGCGCATTGATCGACTTTAAAACATTAAATTGAACAACAGCTGATGTCCATATATCAAACGTTCAAATTGCAACAGTTTAATTGTGGCTATCCCTGCTGACAAATTGCCATGGTTGGGCATGAGAGGTTAAATTTTTAATATCTCAACGTCTTTTTTTGTCACTGTTGTAAATTTGATCTGCTTAATTCGTTCACGGCAACAGCGTGCATTTGTTATTATCGACCATACAAGTACACTATTCAATGAAGACTATTTTACAAACTTCAGAATAACTTTAAAAAAAAACTTTGCTTTTGTTTAATTAGAACCGAAAAATCAAGCGTGACTTATTCACAAGTCAATCAGGCATTAAATCTAATAGAAAATAAACAGGAAAGAGAAACTATGTTATTTCTTTCTGGCTTAGGTTTTAAACAAGATCAATGCAAAATCTAGATGAAAGGATGAGTTGGAATTTGTGTGCAAAATAAACGAAATTTGCTTCTCGCTCATTTACAACCTCTTCAAAATTAAATTTGATTTTGCCAATGCTTTATTTAAGTAGCATCGTACAATCTGAGGAATCGTGATTTCAATGTCATTTGTCTGTCATTTTTGTGGTATACACGTATGTATGGTGTCTTGCAAAGCGTTATTTTACATACAAAAAGAAATACTGTAATAATGTCAGTGCAATTGAGGATTAGGTGCTTAATTATGCGCATCAGACATCGACGAAAATACATTAAACCCCATACCTGGTACCATGATGGTGAAATAACAACACGTTTTTGCGGTTTTACTAAAACATCTATATGAAAGATAAATCGTAGTATTGAAATCACAAGTATACGAATAATTACCTAGATTTAAATTGGTTAACATTTTCTAGAATTTATGTTGTTTTACCATTTCAAACGAGGTAAAATTATATCCTTGAGGTTTCAAAAAGAAAATTGTCAGTTTTGCCTGAACCTATAAAATATTTTCCGGTTATTTGTCAGTCTCATTTCATGAACCTCCCTAAATACGCATCATCTCAAAGAAGTCCATGACATTGTATACAAACCTTGTAGTTTTTCAGGAATATATAGGACCACACCAGAAGCGCAATTAGGCTACCGTTTATATATGCGTGCTCGATGTAATAAATATGATGCCTTGTATAATAGGGCATATGTTCATAATAAGTCATTTGTTAAAGATCAATATGATGTTTTCTGATAACATGAGATAGTCCAAACCTCATACTACTCACAAGCACTTAATGTCATTATCAATATTGATTTTGCGCCGTCTGGTCAGGCGACGTATCCAAATCTTAATCTAGTGTATAAGATGTTTTAAACATACTTCCAATATTATAATGTTTGATCATATATATGGGTTTTTTGTCCCAATTATGGCCAAAACATTATTACTGATACTGTGCTGTACATCATTTGCGAAATCAAGCCAAGATCTAAATGTCCTAGATAAGTATTTTGTAAGATGGATTTTCGCATATGCCTGATTGTCCATCTGTATATATTTTAGATATATTATTAACCGCTAAGCAATCATACGTTGCGCTATACTGTAGCTTTTTATGCAGAATATTAGCATATCGAGTAAAGTGCAATACAGTTTTAAATATTATATGTTTTGCAGGATTTAAATCCAGATATTTTAGGCATATTCATGGTGCATGTTATTTTATTTAAAAGAATAAACCTCACAAACAAGTAAACGTAGATTTTAACCCTCTACTTGTTATTTACAGGGTCAATACGGCGCTTTTTAGTTGTTTGGTAACATTAGGGGTCATTGTTTTATTGTGTTTTCTGGTTCGAATGAACATTGTTTCTAAATGGTTTGTACCGAAAGTAGTGTTCAGTGGAGTATTGATATTAATAAAAAGCCTATTAGTTTACAAATCATTTAACGCACGACAGTAGAAACCACTAATAGCTCCATTAAGTATAAACTAATGGCTCAGCAATCAGAGATTACTAGAAGTTTGAGGAGTAGCTATTTAACGCTGACTAATTTTTTGTTGTTGCTGTGAACCAATCCTAGTAATAAAAATAACAGTAAGGAAAGAATGAGAAACATTACAATCAGATAAAAGTAAAATTAAATAAATGAGACTTAAATTAAATTGTTCTCAAGAGAAACCTAATTTCATTGTTTCTGCTTCTAATTTTTTGCACGGGTCCACTTTCAATTAAGTTGCTTTAAAATAACTCTCTTGTTTACATTACAATCTTAGCGAAATATGTTTAAATTTTCTACCCTTCCCTGTCTTTAATGACGTGTCTATTAATTTCAATTTGCATATGCACATTTTTGGTTAACAGTAAAGCTGTGAAAACCTTGAAATTTGTTAAACTGTTAAAGGACTTCTATATCAATACACCAGTAGTGGAAATAAAGGCCGTTTAAACGCGTGTTATAAATAGGGACTCTTCAAAGAAGACGTGTTTAAAATGTGTGTGTTTTTTCTACAGGAATTTTTTCGCTAGTCATAATAAGGTTTATTAATGTTCTCTCGTGATTCCATCAACATATTTAAAAAACATTAGGCACTTAATGTCCTACCATTATCTTATAGCTCCTTCCGGTCACGAGTCATATTTGAATCGAAATGACGTTTAACTTAATGCAAGTTAATGGTTAATGTTAGAAACTTAGATAAAGGTATCTTAAGCCATCGATGTTGCCCCGATAAAAACATAAATGCAATATGTATCTGTCAAGCACATTTCCGCTTCCTAGAGGTATTTAAGATTTAAATATCTGTGGAAATTTTGATAGGACCATGTTCAATACAAAATGAACCAGTGCGCGCTCTTTGCAGGGCGGGAAAAGATGCCTTTGTGTTGCTCGATAGAATGTCAAAGTTTCCTGAAAATACCGGTGCATACAGGTCATCCTTACTTCCAGATACGGATATGCAGGCATTTGAATGTACATGTAAGCGGTTGGAGTTCAGAATGTTTGGGGTTTTTTCGACGCACTGGGGCTATTCCCCTGGACGCCTTATTCGGCGGTTTTCAGACGTGCTGTGGTGTTTGTAAGTCAACTTTGACAAAAGTGAAGCACGTCTGAAAGGAGTACAGGAGAACTGTCATAGTTAGTTCAACATTGGGGACCGGTAAACTACATCAAGATTATTCCGTGTGTGTATTCTGTGTAAGCCTCTAGTGAGTGAATACGCATGTGACCA
This sequence comes from Sinonovacula constricta, assembly GCA_007844125.1. NCBI lineage: Eukaryota > Metazoa > Mollusca > Bivalvia > Cardiida > Solecurtidae > Sinonovacula > Sinonovacula constricta. Next base: position 29,167,091 of record CM017563.1, read on the forward strand.
TGCGAGAGAAGTCTTTATGAGAGCCAGTTCAAGTCATGTGTGCAATAGGAGGAGTGTCATGAAGTGTAGTTTGCTGTAACTTGATTTTCTCTGGTGAACGGGTTATATTGGGGACATAGTACATGTATGAACTTTAATGAAAATACATGTTCAAGAAGTTAATGTGCTTTATTCTTGATTAAATCATTGGTATGAGCATATATTGGTTAAATATGTTACACATTACAATACAATGGTCTGGCGTGTCTACCTGAAAGTATACGTATTACGGATTCATTTATGCCAGATACCCGAGTGCTCCTTTGATAGGCTTGCATGAAGCACGGCTATCTGGTTTTATTCATACATCAAAAAACAGATATATTTTGTTTTGTTTTTGTTTTTTGAAATACATCTCAGCGATTATTATAATCATTATAGCGGCGTCTAGCTAATTTGGTGGCGGACGACCCATGCATATAGTATGGGTAGAACCAACTGATTACCGCATGTCAGCTGGAAGACTTTCCCACATTAAGTCATTTGCCAGGAACTGGACTCCAACCCACGTAGTGGGGTGAACTACACGTCGGCGATTCTAATACTACGCCACTGGCACACCAAAGTAAAAATAAATGTAATTCAAAGCCAAATGGATTAACCATGAGAATGTCAGACACTACCTCTGAAATTAACCTGTTTAAGGTGTTTTATTATATGTTATAGAATCCGAATCTGAATACATTCTGAGTGACACCACTTTGTACATATAGCGCTCTTTAAAATAGTTTAAATTCGATTAAAATATGTTATTTGTCTGTCGCGTCTTTAATAAATCTCTCCAAATACGCACAATCTCAAAGATTGTAAACAAATCTGGTAGTTGTTCAGGAATATATAGGACCACACCGGAAGCGCAATAAGGCCACTGTTTATTTATGCGTGCTCGCTGTAATAAATATGGCTTCCTTGTAAAAAGCACATGTTCATAAAAGTCATTTTTATAGATAATTATGATGCTTTCTGATAACATAAGATAGTCCAAACCTCATACCACTCACAAGCAATTAAGGTTACTATCAATATTGATTTTGCGCCGCCTGGTCAAGAGACGTATCCAAATGATAATCTTGCATATAAGATGCTTTAAACATACTGCCAATATAACAATGTTTGATCATATAGATGGGTTATTTTGTCCTAATTATGGCCAAAGTATTATTTTTGATACTGTGCTGTACATCATTTGGGCAATCAAGTCAAGTCCGCAATTTCCTAGATAAAGTTTTTGCAAGATAGGTTTTTTGCATCTGCCTTATTGTTCATTTATATATATTTTAGATATATTATTAACCGCTAAGCAATCATACGTTGCGATATATTGTAGCTTGTTATGCAGAGTAATGGTATTTTAAGTTCGAACGTGTAAAACATTTTTAAAGACCATATGATAAAATATGACTTACTCTAGAAATTTTCAGCTTAAGTCAAACATTTATACTTACATCTGTAAAAGGGTTGACTTATGAACTTTAACGTGCAAACAAAGTGACGTCACTATGACAAATTCAAATTTATTACTCTGTACTACAGTAGTGTCCTCGTTTCCAAAGGGAAACAATATTTTAATCTATAATGTAAGCCTATGCATTTTGTTTTGTATTTATATTTATCCAATTCAAATTCAAGCCAAATGTTCCATCCTCTCATTTTTTAATATCTGTTATGGAGTAGTAATTTCAGTATTTTTGTATGACGTCATACAATATGCGGCAGGTTGGTGTCGTTTTAACAATTCAAACAAATGCTAAACTATGTTGGCTGTTACTGTCGCTTTGCTGAATGTTCTCAGAGTATATAATATATAAGTTTAACATTTAGGCAAATATACAGAAAATCAGATCAGGAGCACATGCTCATATGTAATTTAGATTACATGAAGTTTTACGCGGAACTGGAAAGGTAAGTAATCTGTTAAAGCCCAAAACATCACGAAAATGAGGAATAACTCTCGCAATAATAGTCCGATCGTAATGAAAGTCTGATACGCAAAGACATGATGTAAAGGACTGCCATCTTTCAATATTGGTTAAAAACGGAAACATTATCGTATACCAAAAGGTTTAGGCAGATACATCAGGACAGTGGGTAAGAACTTTTGAAAAAAACATCTAGAAAAGGAAATATAACACTAATCATCACGAACAACAGCAATTCTTTCCGCATTATTAGTAAACTGTAATGAATGTTAGAATTTACAAGATCGCATGATAGCAAGAATGGAAACATGTCAAAAGGGTTCATGCTAAACTGTGGACATAGCACAAAGACATTGTATAAAGTCTGAAACAACACGAAAATAGATAATAACTCCACCGATAGTAGCAGAATTAAAATGAATGTTACAGATGGGCAGGAACCTATTGAAGGAAAGATATATTAAAACTTTTAGGAATACTGATGCGAAGTACTTTCTTCTTCGGAAATATTTGAGACTTAATTATAACCACACTATTTAAAAAAGAGACACAATCTTCTATGGGCCATAAAAGAGTTCTTGAAGCATATGATGCCACGGTAAAAATGACAACAACCTTCCATCAAGATACAGCATTGTAAAAGTAGGTTTAGAGTCTGAAATATCGTTGGAAATGAACACTTCTTTAACACTTGAAATAGCAATAACCAATGATCAATAACAACAATCTGGACTTTTAAGAGTATGTTAGTTTAAGAGCAATGTACAATTTTAAGCTAAAACAAAAATATATATTTGCTCACCAAATCCATATAATGGCAAAGGACGATGACGCGTGTTACATCAATAATTGCCTGCTGCTGCAGGAATTGCTGCTGCTTCTTGAGTTTCTGCCGGAATTGCTGCTGGAATTGCCGGTGTTGCTAGATTTGTTGCTGCTGAAATAGCTGCTGCTGGAATTGCTACTGCTGCTGATTCTATCCGTGCTTAGTTTTCATGTGTCGTCTCAAATATTGAACCCGTGTGTATGTTTTGTCGCACTTTAAACAACATCCTTGTATGTTGGTATTTTATTACTTCTATGATGCCGGCGATAAATGTAATTGCATTCTCCAGCAGAAAATATGTATGAAAACTGTATTGAGAAAGCCTTTTTGTCTGTGAGGTTATAACAATGATGACATCTTTAATGGCGAGTAACTGGATATATTTGACCGGCAAGCGCTTGACTTGGTTTCAGGAAGTACACAGTCGGTGCGTATATCATATCAAAGCTTAGGCGATCAATTTTTTCCACTAGTTAAAAGCCTAATGAATAATGTGTTAATTTTATAGATATATTTGGAATATCATATGTTCACTGTATTAAGTAAATTATGTACACGTGTATTTTTAAGATATTGGAAGGAGCGAATAAGCAAACGATTAATAAAATACGTGGTTGTTTTTATACCTAATATCGCGCCTCGTTTTAAATATAGAAACTATTTAATGTAATGTTGCTTTATTAAAAGATGCGTATAAACATCGACGCGTGACTGCGTGACTTCAATACTCTCCTGAGGTTGTAGTTAAGGTATAGATTACTTGAATAAATGTTGTTGCATTATATCACAATATTAGTGTCAACATTGGAAATACGTCTGGACATAATTGACGCGTCTAGACAACTTCGACATACATTTTTGTTTCTGTACTCGCACTATTCTTCCAGGCCGTGAGTAGTAAAGGCCGTGTAGGGTAATCTTTCGTGCCACCAAAATCCAGCTTTTTCATAGCTCTTGCCAGAGATACTCCGAAAATATATTGTCCTTTTAATTTCCAGCTACCTTAATACGAATAAAGAGTTGGATTAGATAAATAATATTTTTCGAGACTTAATACTTATAAGATTACTTTTCAATAATCGATCAATAAATTTCAAAAATGAAAAACTCTTGAGCGTCGCTTATCTTATTTAAAGATATTTTTGTTCCTCTTCATATTTGATCAATTCACTCTCTTCATAACTTAACTGAGTACAGAGCTCTAAGATATCTAGAAGAAACCCATTAATTTTCCGGTTTAATGGGGTTGGTGTCAGCGAAACAAATTTATCCCACACAATTAATTATTATGTTTCTGGTTATTGCAAGCTATAATGGACAAAAAGAAAGACAATCCAATAATTGCAACTTAATTTTTATGTATATGGACCCGTGGAGTGAGCGGTTAGTGTCGGCGATATGTAACTCCTTAATCCGCGTGGGTTCGAGTGTCCCGTCAGGTCGAGAACTTTCGTGTAGGGAGGTTTTCTAGCTAACCTGCTTTGCGCTTGGTGGTTCTACCCAGATATAGGTCTGGGATATTCCACCACCAAAAATCAGCCAGCATAACCATAATACACTCGATGCGTGACAAAAACAATTGTGTTGCTTTCATGGGTTTGTTATATACGTATCTGGCCTTTTACGAACATTTTTTATAAAAGTTACTTTAATACCTTGTTGTAAACATCTACACATAAAATTGCTACTAGTGCAACCATTGAAATGTCCAATAGAGTCTCACAATCGTCTTTAATGTAACATTTTACATTAATGTCCACACATTGGTGTAAATAGTTAGTCATTTAGCATGTTTAAAATGTCGTGGTACAGCAAGAAACGCACACCCGTCTTTTATAATATTAAACACTGAAAAAAGGAGTCCTGAAAAAAAACAGTGAATTTACTGCTTAGTGTTACCTGATAGTTTATATATTTTTCTATTTTTTACATGCGTAGTTTGGTTTTAACCTGATTACGCTTTATTCACATTTAACTTTGTATTCGGCGCCTTATGACCTATTAAGTGTCGGTGTGCCGTAAAACCCAAATAAATAAATAAATAAAAACTGCTTAGTGTTTGAACAAGCGTTAAAACGTCGATGGTTTTTCCCAACATACCTCTGATAAAAATGTGAAATTTCTGATGTACGAAAACATTGTGAGTTTAAATTAAATAAATTTCGGGGAACCTACGACATGTTAAGTGATATTCTTGAATATATGTTAAATACATATCACGTGATTTTGGAAATACGACGAACAGCATTCGCGAAGTATAACTGAATTGACGCATCAAATTTGTGGATACGATGTGTTCTATTCTCCTTTATTTGTCCAAATGTCGGACACGTAGAAACGGAGTATGGAACAATCCGGTGCCTGTTTTAATTGCATAAACATAAGTCGTATGATATATTGTTACAAATCTATGTGCACAGAATAGCCTCCGGATAACTTCTAAGACAAGAATAAATGCGATAAACTTTTACACTTGTCGACATTGATGGATAGGATTGTCAATGTAACATCTAAGTGGCTATCTCCGTGAACATATAGTCAACCCCTGTTTGGATGACATACTGGTACAATCTACTATACAATATACTCTTTTAGACGTAATAATCTATTTATAACCAGTTATAGCCCCTCCAAACAAACTGTTTCATGTTTATATAAAAATAAATTATAAAATCGTTTTAATCTAAAAGAGTACACAATTTTCCATATATTAAGGAGCTGCAAATATGCTTGCTAATAAATAAATGAAGAAACAGATAAAACTGTATTAGAAGAATAAATAGAAATGCTATTTGTTTGCAGGATTTAAATCCAGATACTTTTAGGCATATATATGGTGCATGTTATTTTATTTAAAAGGATTACCCCACAAATAAGTAAATACAGATTTTACCCCTCTTCTTGTTATTTACAGGGTCAATACGGAGCTTTTTAGTTGTTTGGTAACATTAGGGGTCATTGTTTTATTGTGTTTTCTGGTTCGAATGAACAATGTTTCTAAATGATTTGTACCGAAAGTAGTGTTCAGTGGAGTATTGATATTAATAAAAAGCCTATTAGTTTACAAATCATTTAACGTACGACAGTAGAAACCACTAATAGCTCCATTAAGTATAAAATAATGGCTCAGCAATTAGAGATTACTAGCAGATCGAGGAGTCAGCTGTTCAACGCTGACTAAATTACAGTTTTCTGACAATACAGTGTTGCTGTGAACCAATCCTAGTAATAAAAAAAAACAATAAGGAAAACAATAAGGAAAGAAAAAGAAACATTACAATCAGATAAAAGTAATTTATTCCAAATAATTAAAAAAAAACACGTGTGGCTGAAATTTATAATATAGAAACACACTGCCAAACAGCGGCCTTACATGCATGAATGACACATTGTCATAGTTTCTAGACTCAACCTATCAAATGGTTTACTTTAGAAGATAAATGGAATCACCTCTTATAGACAGTGACAAACTGACTCAAATATTGCTGGAAACAGGAACGATTGCTTGTTTGAAAAAAAAAATATATACAAATATTGACTGGTTAGATATTGCAAGGTAGTTTTATCCATGAAGTAATATTGTATCATTTAGCGCTTGCCAGTAAGTTCTGCTACCTACACGAAGTCTCGTAAGTAAACTTTAACGGTTGTACATTGCGATGTGTATCCTACATTTCAAAAACACAAAAAATGCCAATGCGGGCACATAATATTCATATATTATATGCTGATGCATAAAAACATGTATGTGTATCAGTTAATGGTAACGTTAAAAGTACATAATTCTATGTGAAGAAAGAACAACACAGCAACAATACGTTGTTTAATTTTTAGCAAACCATGGGTGACTGATATCTTGTCGATATAGCATCCCTTGTTTATGACATCAATCCAACCTATAAACACTTGTTAACACTAGAATTAAATAACGTGTCTATTAACTTTAATTTACATGTACATGTACATTGTCGGTTGACAGTAAAGCTGTGAAAACCTTGAAATGTGGTAGACTGTTAAAGGACTACTATATCATTACACCAAAGTGGAATTAAAGGTCGTTTGTATGCGTGTTCATTCAAAAAAAATGGGAGTCTTGAAAGAAGACGTGTTAAAAATGTTGTTGTTTTTTCACGGGAATTGTGCGATAGATAGATAGATAGATAGATAGATAGATAGATAGATAGATAGATAGATAGATAGATAGATAGATAGATAGATAGATAGATGGATGGATGGATGGATGGATGGATGGATGGATGGATGGATGGATGGATGGATGGATGGATGGATGGATGGATGGATGGATGGATGGATGGATGGATGGATGGATGGATGGATGGATGGATGGATGGAAGGACGGACGGACGGACGGACGGACGGACGGACGGACGGACGGACGGACGGACGGACGGACAGACAGACAGACAGACAGACAGACAGACAGACAGACAGACAGACAGACAGACAGACAGACAGACAGACAGACAGACAGACAGACAGACAGACAGACAGACAGACAGACAGACAGACAGACAGACAGATAGATAGATAGATAGATAGATAGATAGATAGATAGATAGATAGATAGATAGATAGATAGATAGATAGATAGATAGATAGATAGATAGATAGATTATGATAATCATTATAGCTAGTTTGGTGGCGGACGACTCATACATATTGTATGGAAATAACCAACTGATTACCAACTGATTACCTCATATCGTCTGGAAGACCTTCCCAAATTAAGCCATTGGCCAGGAACAGGACTTGAACCCACGTGGTGTGGTGGGCTACAAGTCGGCCATTCTACTACTACGCCACCGGTGCATCAAAGTAAAAATATGTGTTATTCAAACCCAAATGGATTAACCATGAGAATGACAGACAGTACCTCTGAAATTAACCTGTTTAGTATTTTAAATAGTTTTCTTCATATGCATTTATAGAAATCCTACACTTAGCCAATTACAGGTATCCGGCACAAACGTAATTACGTAAAACTTATATTGAAAATACATTTATTTGCTTGTTAATGGTTGTTTTCTCATACAGTAGTTTTCAATAATTTAGTTACAAGCATGACTAATCAAGGTTTTATTGCAAAGGCGCTATTATTTGTTTAAATAGGAAATTGCATGCTAAAAGATCTAATTCTGTTTATTTAAACGCGTATGCACTTTCCTTAATAGGGTTTCAAAGGCATTAGAGCATTTGGATGCAAAATGTTTATGAATCTGCGATAAATTTCGTCTGAGAAGCAGCAATATTTATGTTGAAAACCTCTTTTGCTAACTCACGATAAGTCAGTAGATACTGACCTATTAACTCAACATACGACGCTGAAATCGATTCAGTCTCAAAGAATTCTAGAAGTCTCATGCGACTAATTATCCCTACATCCCTTTCTTTCGCTTTATTATTCCTATCTTTATAGAGTGTTTCGTGAGTAAGTTTTCCGTTTGCACTTCTCCCTTTAAAACTAGACTTTATTAAACAACTGCCACTGTTATGTGAATAAGAAAATACCTTTTTATTTTAATTTGAAGTGTGTCATTACATTACCATATGTCAGGTCTTAAATTTGCTTGAAATGAAATAGGAATGTTATGATATTCAAAGTGTTTGAGCAAGATTAACCTTCAATGATAAAAGTCGATGAAAATAGGACACACATTTTTTCTGCATTCAACCCAGACAAGATTTCAAAGCTTTATTGTTCTATTTTTATGCTATCGATGTTGACTTGCTAAATACTTAACTGCAATCTATTTGTCAAGCACATTTCCTCTTCAGCTATTAGTTCTCAAGCTGTCGCGATAAATGAGCTGTCCTAAAGGAAGCAGAAGACAAATAAATCACATGTATATTGGATATTTTTAGTGCGATGCCTAGTTGATAAGTTATTTCGGAACATTGAAAATCCATTTTGGTCACATATTAAAGGTCGTTTTATAAACTGAATTTTTTCCTACGCCATTGCAGCTACATATAAGGCAAACTTTAATTATTCATAGAATTCTATAGTTTGTGCATGTGTTGTTGTTGTTTGTTGTTTTTTAAAGAAAATATCCCAATGATTTGATAGCCTTCTTTGCTTGCTAAGAATTGTGTTTATTTCTTAACCTGTTGTGAAAATATAATACATGTTAGCAATACTACTTGATTTGTTCTTACGTTTATGAATCAATTTAAAGTGTATTAAGCATTTAACTTATAAGCATTGTCTTCAAGTCCGTTAATTGGTACGGTTATCTGCGCAGAAATGATAAAGCAGCATGATAAATCAAAATGATAAAAAGTAAAAGATTTTGCTTGTTTCAAATTTTAAATTAACAGACTTATTTTACAAGTGATAATATCCATCATAATTACTGCGCCATAAGTAATGTGTTTAAACAGACTATCCTGGAAAAGGGAACAGTTTTTCCATTGTTATGTTGTCTCATGGTACCATAGAAGACCATAGCAGTACCGAGATACTCAAATGGTATTTAACTTTTACCAAATCGATTATAAAACAATACTTTGTCTAATTAAGTCTCTAATTTTATCCATTGTGTACACACTTTAACTATTTATGAATGGTTCTTTATATTTAACATTTTTATTGCAAACGTAATCATTATAATAATAAAAGAATACATGTATCAATCAGTCATAAAGGTTGATTTGCCGGATTGGCTTCATTAAAACAACAATTAAAAGCACAAATGCACGGTATAGAACACATCAAGCAGAACATCGTTATGGCAATATTAATATATGAATATAAGTGCATGGCAATATAAATGTACATGTATTAGTTTCGTATTGGTAAAATGATGATGATGATGATGATGATGATGATAATAATAATAATAATAATAATAATAATAATAATAATAATAATAATAATATAAGTAGGGTGACCCAGAAAAATTTTATATAGTCTGTCACAAACATTGTTCTAAGAAATGTTAATGTGGTTAAATAAATGTCAAACTAAACGGTATAATGGGGCAAAACAAAATGACCCTACGTTGACAATTTAAGAAAATATAATTTTCCTACAACCATTGAATTACACTACCCAAAATCATTGTTTTTCCGCTATGGTTTATTGTTCAACTCGTCGAGTAACATGTTCAGTATCTTTTCTTTTTTTGCAGACATTACTTCAAAAAAGATTTAACGTGTTCCTCTATGGAGTTATGCCGTCACTTCTGATGCGGCAGTGTAGTTATATATAGGAAGCAAACACTGGCAAAAAATGCTGTATAATTTTCATCTTATGAACAATTTTGTGTTTGTAACATATTTTTGCGGATTATGTTAGTGCTTAATTGAGCGAAGACGCAATGCATAAGTTCTTAAATCTAAAATGATACACAACAATATATTATACTCTACCCAAGTCTTTATATGTCAAATATCTATCAGCCAGATTGTGCGATTTTTTTGTGTATGATATTTATTTTTGGACAAAAATGCAGCACCTGCTTTAGGATCGCATGCCTGAAGAGATGTGATTCTTTGAGTATTTCAAACCCTGTTAAACTGATTGTCTATGTTTAAGTTATGCACTTCAGCATACATGTTGTACTTAAAAGAAAGGTAGTATTGACAATGTGTTTGTAGCAAGCCAATATGATAAAAGATCTACAACTAGACTAAAATGCAAAATGCTACTAATAAATGTTATGCCGTCTTTTGTTCATTTATTTAATCTTTCTCAGGTATTGCAATTAAACAAACAATAGTTCACTATACTTCAATTAAACATGAAACATACAACCTTAAAGCAGACTTTGTATCGTGCAACTTAAATGTTGTATAAGGGATTTTTCTTTCATTTTGTTGTAGAAAGAAATAAGGAAAACAAAACTCGGAATCAAGAAAGACTATGTATTATTTTGTTAAGGATTTATAACAAAATATGATAATCTATCAATATAGAACATATTTAATTCCTTCTGTTCCCTAGATCATATTGAACTCAAAGAGTTTAAATACTTTGGAAAATAGTCTTTGTTTTAGTCCTACTAGGGACAATGTAAAAAAAAACACTCTTCTCCTCTTAATATTTATTTCATATATGAGTTGTAAACGGCAAAATATATTATTAATCAATTCTTTTACCAAAATACTAAATACCTACGATACCAACAAGAACATATGCTGTAAATTCACCAAACGGCTGCAGGTTAATAAAGCGTTTGACTGTATGTGCTTGGTTTTGTGAGTTTGTTTATTGGATTGTTGTTGTTCATATTGTTTGTATATACATGCAATAGACAGATATGCTGACAGACAGACACACACAGACAGACATTTGTTACGACGTATAAGTCAATGGTTAAAGAGTTGTTGTTGGCGGTGATGGAGATGCAACTATCCCTTGTAAGAGTAATTCGTTTGTACACATGGATGAATAAATCATGTCATAGGAAATCAATTATGAAAAGATAAGTAAGTAAGAGGTAGTACATTCGTTGTAATCAACTATTCGTCCTGTGTTTAAATTTGCTGAATATATCCTTTCAAAATATGCGATTTCGGGCTGATCATATGACATGGTGTATTGTAAACGAGGCATTATGTGATAGGTTAAGTTTACACTGAAGCGACTTACTACGTTCACATTCCTTTTACCGCAGTAGTCTATGATATTCAAACCAACAAATTCTTTTCGTATATTTACAAGTATAAAAACATAATCATTCCTTAATTTTAAGTGTTACTTTTCCGAGAAAAAATGCGTTATTTACGTTAAAATGTTACACCTCGGTCTTATACAAGGATATAAACCGCATTAGAAAATTGACTAATAAGGGAATTTCTTCCGCCTGGACAAATTAAAGGAAGAGAATAACCAGTCTTATATTTATATTTTGAAAGTACTTTTACTTCAGACTTTCATATGTGCGTTCGCGAAAGTTTTAGTGCGATAGGACAATTAAACAGCGTTACATCCTTGACAGTAATTGCATCTTTCAGGTACAAGCGCTCTAGAACGGTGTTTCTACATATATCCCATGCAAGTACTTTTTACCAATGCTGTTTTTATAACAAGTTTAATCTACCAGCCTTTGCAATGTAAAATTATATCATCGATTTTAATATCATATAGAATAAGGTAAGACGCCCAGATATCTGTGTGTAAGTCCATTCCGACACGGATATTCAATTTAAATCAATTCCACACTATTACAAACGCACTAATAACAATTGATGAAACAATACTACAATGTTACAAAGGTACTGATAACAATTGATAAACCAATGTAAAACAATACTACAATGTTACAAAGGTACTGATAATAATTGATAAACCAATGTAAAACAATACTACAATGTTACAAAGGTACTGATAACAATTGATAAACCAATGTAAAACAATACTACAATGTTACAAAGGTACTGATAACAATTGATAAACCAATGTAAAACAATACTACAATGCTACACACGCATTAACAATTGGTTAAGCATTCGTACAATGTAACAAACGCACTAATAAAAATCGATAACACAATCTCGCGTTATTATATGTAGAAATCACTGGCTATGGTATAATTAAATATATGGAAATCTAAATTGTTGTATTTGAGACTTTAACATGCTATAAGAGTATAATATAGTTACGCATAAAAACTTTACTAAAAACATTTTCAGTTACATATTTCATAATAGCATTGAATGTGAAGTCAGATGTAACCAACCCTCGTGTGTCACTTTTTAATGGAAAATCGCGTATGACTCATTTTTGTTAATTAACCTATAAATTGGAATGTTACATAGAGTGCTATGATATACATGTGTTCTGTTAATCTAAACATACCAGCATTAGTTTGATAAATTGCAATACATGTATGTACTAGTTATTTACAATGATTAGCGACCATTCTTGGACAATTGAAACCAATTAATGTGTTTTCCAATGTTATTTCAATCAACTTTATGGATGTAGATGATGACTTTTAAGTGTTAAGAGTAAATTTCTCTTTTAAGCACATTTCCTAAGCTGTGATTCGTTTAATGTATAAAGCCGTTTAATCAGTTAGTGTAAAATTCAAACGAATTAATTTATATTCTGCATAAATGCTTTGTATGAAACGTAACGCCATTACCTAGTGTTTGAGGTTTAGGTTGAGTTGTTTTTTTCAAATAAGGAGAATAATAAAATGTCGATATGAGAACAAATGTTAACAATTGAACTAGCGCTAGTCAGAAAGATACATATCGTTAAAGTGGCAAAACACAGAAAAGAGACATTACACAAATCAAGAAAATCCTACAATTTGGAACAGTCAGTCGGCAACTGGATAGCTTAAACCTGGTTTGTTGAGTGACTGGTTTTCTCACAAACAGTATATATAAAATATCCCATCCAAGATGAAGACCAGCATACACTTGCATCGACAATTAAAAACTGGCAAAATAATACTATATACCAGCAAATTATATTTCATAATGAAGTATCAACATATTTCCAATATGTACAGGAGATGAAAGACTCGGCAACCAAACAGTTCCCAACACGATAGTGAAATAAAATAGCCCAATATAAGACATATAATAATTAAAATGCAGTGATGTCAATGTTAAAATTCAATGTGAAATCTTTAAAGACACGAAGAAAATCATCGAATTTTAGAAAATGATCCAAACCCATTAAACATAATGTAGCAGTGTAAAACGATTATAGGAAATGAGATCCTATGTAATTATAAGAAGCCGAGCATTAACCCGCAAGTGACATACATTACATTACTAAAGCAAACAAAGCTCAAAGTAATACCTTCTGTGCAATCTCACGTATACGGCATGGGGACTGCTCAAGTTGTCGCACATATGTAGTGTAATAGAGGAGAGATGAAGAGACAAAGTTCTAACAGTGACTGTCCAAATTATGTCTTTAAGTTACCGTATTCATGTAGTCTGAAATACCTGTCTGGTCAATTGCAAACACTGTGGTACAACGGAGGGATCACGGGTTGTAACCATCAGTAATAAATTGTCCTGATAAGTGCCGTAAAGAAGCCTGAAAGGTTATTGAGACATTTGAATGCAGGCTGGTTTATGCTTTGCTTTGCTACACAAGTGTTTTCATACTGCTATTATATTAAGTTGTTCTGTGCATGTTCTCTAATTCATTCCAATCATGTTTTGCAAGCAGGTATATCTAATTGTCTGCCAGCAGTAAAAACATTCTACTTTTCTTTTGAAAATAATTGCCATTCTGTTTTATTTATCATTTCTCAAAATATTTCAAATCACCTTTTGCGTGTTACTTACTTGTGAGGCGCGAAAGGTGGTTCTGTTCAAAACAGAAAGTTAGGTCTCGAGGTGTTGTTTTAATTACACACGAAGCAAGATTCCCCTAATTCAAATGCCAGCAATTTCACACCACAATAAAGTTAAGACAATTGGCTTGATTTGCACTTTGAATGTTTCATCTTTTTGTTACTTACATGTACGTGCCGTGGTTTCTTCCGTCAATGCCGAATTTCATGGATGTATATAAGACTGTAGTGCTGCAAGGTATGCACACTGAGCACGGAGTACGTACGGACATTTCTTGCTCAGCCATTGATTATTTTCATAAAAAAACATCAACTGAGCACTGCATTCCTGTTTTGTTTATGTAATTAATAATGTTATTCAAAATTCCTATGGTAAAAATAGGGCTCTTATAAAGCAATTTTTACAGGCTACCGTCTAGTCGGAAAATTTACATTTTTATATATCCTTTTAATTGTGAGCTATTCATACCTGAGAGGTGTTTGATTATTCTGAAAGAGTATATTAAACTGTGTATTAAAACTTGTTATATAAATGTAGGTAAAATAGTGTTGAATTAATTCGAGTTTTATGGTTGTTTCCATTTGAATAAATTTGCAGCGTCAATTTCTGTTCTATTCAGCTATCAAACTGACTTTAAAGTAATCGAACATTTAATTTGATATTGGGTTTGAAACACTTGTTTATGGTAACAATAATAATGCAAAGTACATGTAAGTGTAATGTATTTGTCTGCATTCTGTGATTAGTAAAACATATGACCATGACAAAACAATCGAAAATATATTAATAATAAAGCTGCAATTTCTGTTTGTGGGCATTCTGTTGTGGCATTTACTTTACTACTGTTAAACACTATCTATAAGAAGAAAGGCTACAATAAATATGCACTGAAAGTTAGTTTGACAGAAAAATAGCCAACTTAATTGCTGCTTCCAGACACAAGTTTCTACATTTGAAACTTAATTTATTATTTTAAGCGGGTAATATTCAACTTCACAATAAAACTTATATAATTGAGCCCCATTAAAATTCACTTTCTTCAATCCTGCTATTGCTTTGTAATATGATGCTTTACTTATACCAATGACTTTTTAACCTGTCTTTATAAGCTCAAAACAAAAAGTAGAAAAAACTCAGCTTTGTACTTTTTTACAAAGCAAATACAAATTTCTATACAAACATATTTTCCATTCACGTTCCTGAACAAAAAGAACTAGTCAAGAGGGAGATGTCATTCTGAACATCAGACAAATTTCGCCGAAAACTCAACACTATTCTTCAAGGAAGGCCAGATTAACAAGTGAAAAAATATAATAAATATATGTTCGGCAACTGCCTTTGTACCTCCTGGCCGTTAACGATAGCACAATTCAAAACACGAATATTATTACCTCGGTCCACCTCCTTATAATGCAAAAGACCCAAACACAACCCATAATTTTGACTAATGTACTGAAAGAAAGGACAACATTGCGGTAAGAGACTAGATACAGTAGACAGAAATGCATGTAATCCTCAGAAACCTTCGACATGAACATTTAACAGAATTAAACAATTCGTCAAATATATGGAACTGTCATTAAGACTATATAAAAAACAATATAGAAAAATACTTAATAACACGCTTGCATTATTAAAATTTGCAAATCACTTAGAATTAGAATATTGTTATTTAGACCTGTCTCTTCCTTATATTGCTAATGTCCTTCGTAAAGAACAGAAATACGATTTACTTCCTCGAAACCCGGGAATTGAACGAAGTTAATGGTACAATAAATAACACGATTGCGACACTTCGTGCCAGGAACTGTGAAGAAATACTGAAAGTAAATTGAAGTGATGTTTAAAGTCCTATAAACATCGGGATAAAACACTTCAAAAATTCGTGAAATCAGAATAAATATTTTATCTGACAATAAGGGACTTCTTAATAATATTTAAATAGTAAAAAAGGCACCCAAGTCGTCATTTCTGCACAATTTTTATTTTAATCAGGATTACATTATTTATACAGTTTAACAATGTGCTTTTTCTGTACATATAAACTTTATTAGGCAGTGAATGTCAATAACACCGATGTGGCATTTATCTTATTGGGATCTTAAAAAAATAAGATGTCACAGGAAAAAAGAGAACGGATTACTCTAAAATTAATGTTTGCCCTTTGTGTTATTATAGACTTCCATTGGACGAGATCCTCAAAAGACACAAGTAGAAAATAAAACAGACTGAAAAACTAAATTTTATTGATGTACATATCGAGTAATGTAGCTTTTATTCAAGCTTACAAACTCCCAAAACTTCATGAGACAGCATTGTTATTCATAGAAAAAAATATAAGATTTATCTCGTTGCTAACCACAACTTCCACCACTTCCAAAGGCGTGATAAATACACATAATCATGCGTGTTTCGTTTTATTTATTTGTTTCTATGTCCATAAATTATGAGTCGCATTATAATTGTCGATAATAAACGATTAATGAATTTTCTTGTGTTTTTTCAATTTTGCTTAAAGATGCATGTACTTAATAAAAACACACAGCAACTGACAGTAGAAACGGTTTCTTCTCAAACAATATATCACTTGAAATGTTTCTTAAGCGAGTTATGTATATTATATGTATAATGGTAATATATATTTTTACATTATTGCCGATAAATATTTTATGTATTGACAACTGCTTTATAAAAAATAAAATGAGCTGTAATGTTATCTTCAATACGAAACGTATCCCAAGTGAAAGAGATGACTGCATAAGATACTTATGGATATAAGAGGAACGCTTGATTCATACAATTACAAATATTAAAACATTAATTGATCCCCTTACAACTTTGAAAACAGTTGTCATATCAGATTACGACAATTAATTAATACATTCAATCAGACATTACAAAACATGTATAAAGAGTGTTTTCAGGACAATGTAATTGCTTACATTGTGATTTTATATAATTTCTAAAGCAATATAAATGATCGCCTTCACAAATACCAATGTCTTTTAGATTCTGTATATATGTTCCTTATATATGTATTTAGAAAGCAGCATTAAAGACATGTTTACGACTGTGACGTCAGTAGCATATGTAATTGCGATTTCTTTAATCTTATTTTTCTAAAAGCCTTTCTTCAATTTGGAGTTCCATTTACTTGAAAGATATTTTCAGGTGGTAAACATGTCTACTGCAGGTTTTATCTAAATCTACAAAATGCCTGCTATGCACGCTGCATAAAGGTTCATACTGCCATCATTGCTCTTTTTAACATTTGTTTCAATATTGGAAAAAAATAATGTTTATTTTAACGCTGAACTATTGCTAAAGTAATCACTATATTTCTCTTTTATATCAGCATGCCAAATTTCTTCATTTCGATGTTTCAATGCAATGCAATTATTGCTTAAATATAGCGTGTCTTTATTATAATGTTGTTAGTTTACTGTTCAATCAAGTTCCCAAGTCGATGCATATTATCCTTATCCTGATATGTTTATTTTAGGTATGTATTATTTTCTGTGAACATTTGTCTTCTTAAGATTAAATGTTTTCGTAATTGATTGCTCAGCCGAACCTCAATGTCTCAGATATTACCAAATAGTTGAAAGATTTAACAAAGTTACAGTCAACCCATTCAGTTTTACATGAAAAACCCGTTTTGTTTCAGTGTGTTTGTTACCATTTTAATACTTTCACTTCTGTGACGTTAACTTTATATTAACTAAATTAAAATCCAAAATTGTTCAAGAAACTGCATTAAAATTGCATGAAAAGTAATGAGATTACGAAATAGCAACATTTATAGTTTTCAGTAGTTGACTGTATAGAAATACGATGTTACTTCTTTCCTGGCAGGCAGTGTTTTATTATTTGACTTTGATGTATTATGTAAGATTGAAGGAGGGCATGATTTATATAATAATAATATTAATAATAATAATAATAATAATAATAATAATAATAATAATAATAATAATAATATTAATAATAATAATAACAATAATAATAATAATATGATAATAATAATAAATATTAATAATAATAACAATTGTGGTGATAATAATAGCAATAATAATAATAATAATAAATAATAATAATAACAGAATACTAGAAAGGCTTGGAAAGTTTGTTGTACATAGCTCTGGTGCTGAAGTGAGATAATAAATCTCTGGTGTTAAGAATAAGAGTCTCGCTCCAGAGTAAATAAGACATAAAACAGTGTCGTTGTTTCTTAATTATCATCATTTTTTATAAGATACTTAAATGGCCATACTATTACGACAATGAGAACAATCAGTGCGTTAAATTTAAATTACTTTTTCATTAAGAGAATGTCCTTTTGATCTTTCTTCATAACGTTTCTCCTTAAAATGACCAAAGCTGACAGGGTAAAATTGTAGATTTGTAAATTTGTATGCTTGAAAAGAAATACACACAACATTTGTGTATTTCTCTTGATACAGTTTCAGCAATTAAAATACAGTAAATATAATTTCAAATTTCTGGAAATTAACATAACTTCTATCATTAAAGACGGATATTCCTGGCTTTATTATAATTGTATATATATTTTTTATAACGAAGTACATGTGTATTTATTATGCTTTCATTAGCATGTTTTTATTGAATTTCCTGCAAGTTTGAGTATGATTTTGTTTAAATACGACATATCACCATCATTAGAATACCGACGCAACAACAAAAATCGGACTTTTAGTGTTATGAATCGTCCATATACACGAAATGTTTTCAATGTCATTTGAGGCTTAAACATTGTAGAGCTTTTAAATTTAGAGCGTCTCAACGCAGATCAACATTATTTTGTATAAGCTTAATGTTTATTTATATATTTAAAGATTTCCATATTTCCAAAGCCAATCAGTGAAATCAACACGAGGAATTTTGCGATGAGCCGAAGCCTCCGTTTCTCAGAGAACAAATACATGCAGTTCGGTAAGTATGGGAATTAAAAGATTTGGGGAAATAAATGCTCTTGACACGTGCTTCATGCGACACCAGGTCACCAAAAGCAAAACGACGGAAAACGAGTTCAATATCCGACATTTCACATTGTAAACTTGAAAGAGATATGTCAATAGAATGGATCCGTTAATAATGGCTTTTATTTTATTAAAATTCTTGTTTTCGTTTTAGACATATTAGGTATGAATTTGTGTACTACTTTATTATTTGCTATGGTAAGCCGTTTATTTTTTTCAACTGTTGTTTTAATTGTTGCAAAACGTGGTAAGCTTTTTCTCTTTCTGGAAAGACCGGCTCACGTGCACAGAAAGGCCCTTGCACTTTTCTTTTATTGTTGATGTCGTTTTGTGTGTGTATGTGTGTTCTTGTTGTTGTTATTTTAGTCAAATCGCTCTATTTCGTAATTTAGAGACCTGTATCGAACAAACAAGGAATTGTTATTTAACGTTAAAACCTGTCGTAAGTAAGTATGATCAAATTTACGAAAATTAGTGGCAGCTGGTCATGTAAGTTTGTTTTACGAAACATTCACGTTAATTTCATGTTTTGGGGCAAAAAATGTGAGACATACCTGTGAAGGAAACCCTCATCATTTTACTCTGGCCGATAATGATATGATTCTGTTATAATATTTTATCCTGATTCCCAAGTGAGGTAATTAGTAATTAATTGGGGAATCGTAAAAACAGCTGATTAAAATACATTTTGAAGACCAAATAAGCATGAAATTAAAAATCGATTTCAGTGTATGGTCATATTTTACTTCACTTGTGATCTGTAGGTTCATACACAGAAATCAACATTTTCATCGGTATCTACAGTCTGTTGATCATTTTCTTATAAAATACGACTGCAAGCTAGCATGTTTCTACAGTGTCTAAAACTGCGGCATTTCCCGCTGTATAAAGACAATAAAAAAGGCACACGATATCTTAAGCGGTGATGGCACATAGTGCACTCGAAACAGTTCCACAACTTCTCAAAATACAATATAGATAAAGAGCACCACAATGTTCCGCATTTTAATCGATAGTTATTGCTATTTTATGCAGCATGAGGAGAGTTTTACAATAAAAATGACTTTAATTCGTGCAAAAACGACTAGCTTAAAACGAGATTCATTCTGACGTGTCACGTGCATTTGTCCCGCATGCTTGGTCTGCGATCTTTAAATACCGTTTCTCTCCAAACACCTCGACTTAAATAACATGCGGTTACTCCCCAATGTGTTACATGTACCTATAGAATGCGAGAACTTGTTTTTTATGCCTTATCGTCGGAGGTCCATGGATAGCCTATGTCATATCAACAAGCGGTCTGGCGTTGATAATACTTGTACATGTAAACAGCAAAGTCATGTGACTTCCGTTGAAAAAGCGTCACGTGTTTGTTGTCTGGTTTTATGGATAATAAAAAGTATTATAAGATCGTGTTTAGGAACTATCGAATAAATTGTCTGTTATTATAATAAGTAAATGAGGAAGTCGTCGGTATAAAATGTCGCCAGGAACAAGAGCATTGTCGTGTGATTTTGTTAGAGCAATGAACTGCAGCCCTGCAATGTAATGTTGTTTTGTACGATTCCACATGAAAAAACTAATTAAGTTTTGAAATATATTCTCACCACGGAGGTCTTAAATTATTTTTTGTTGCTGATGCTTTTGATTTAAGTCGGGAAAGTAACGGTTGGATAATTAATTCTTTGAAAGGAATCTGCAAATTACATGTATCTTATAGTTGTTGCTGTAATTTTAAATACTTATGACTATATAACTGATATAAGCTTGGACTTATTTTAACTATGTTTTAACCAACTTCCAAACCTTCTTTATTAAAATGTTTTTTAATTATTTTTTCTCTGAAGTTCTTCGATATTTTATTCTCTTTACATGCAATCATTTTATTTGATAGTGCTTGTTCTTTGGGAGACTGAAATTAAATTTTCTTAACACACTGTCCTTGTCAAAACCTTACAGCATTAAGGCGGCTTCGTACTACCTCTTACGGATGTATTTCACGGCTGTTCTGGCGCGTCAAGTATTTTAGGACACATATTTGCTGAAAATGTTACATTACCAAATTAAAGTTATATCAAAACATTTACAATTTTAAAAATCATAATGGATATCCAGACACACAAGTAGATCGCGGATACACACAATAGTTTTATTGTTGTTGTTATTTGAATTGTAGAGCATATTTTCGCAAAAATGCCTTTGCTTGCTATTTTAAACCAAATTTTATCATGTATGATCGACTCAATTTATTTCAGTTATTTTAAATCACTGGCCTTTTTCAGGTGGCATGTAATGCAGGGATTGTTTGTTTAAACAAGTGTCAGCATAAGTGCTTCCTAGCTGTAATTACCTGCAAGAAAATTATGAGTGCATAACACCTAAACGCCGCAAGGTGTCATCTAGAGATATAAACTATACAATGAATATTACTCAAAATTCAAGTCAAAATAACAATCTTTCTTAAACACACCTACACAAATATTATTTTTAATTCATAAACGTACACATATTAAACAGAGCGGCATACTTTTCTTCTTTTTCCGAATAAATGTGTTTAAATATACACGTGGGAAACAAATATTTACACTTTACAAAAATACGATGCATATTTAGATGTTTACTTTTACAAAGTTTGTTTGTTTATTGGGTTTATCGTCCCACCAACAGTACTTTTACGAAGTATTTTCAAAAATAATTATGCATTTTATTGTGTTTTCGTTGTAATAATTCTAATAATTTGTGTAATTCCATGCCGATCACGCCGTGTCTGTTTTTGTTGCTTTTATTTATGTTTCAATTAATTTGAATGCTTATTCCGGTTATTGCCGGCTTGTTTTTCTTTTCCTCGCGAACGTGAACTGTTCTAAAAGGAGGCCGAGCTTTCCAGAGTGGCCGACAATGGCGTTCCTTACCAGAGACACAATGCACAAGCTTTGAGATGTACATTTTATAATACATGTACTACTTGCAGTGATGTATTTCGGTCTTGTCAGGATAGCGCCACTAATAGGCAAAGATATCAACTTTTGTCAGGTGAAAGAACTAGCCGATAAAATTTCGCTGTTTAAAGCAATCCCAAGGTATTGATTAGTTATTCTTATTTGTCCCAATTGCGAAATGTTTACAGCATAATGCTAATTTTATTGTCTGTAAAAATGCACAATTGAAACAGTAACCTAAAGTCACTTGTTTTCTTTTGCTTTAAACGGATAAATTCTTATTTAAGTTCTGGTTAATAAAAAAGAAACAGAACCAACTGTTTTATCGTCAATATTATTGTAAGTTCAACAATTAGAAAATTTAATGAAATTATTTGCCTTTTTCTTCACGATATGTAGGTAACTTGATGCCACTACATAAAATGAAAATAGCTGGACCGTTTCAATTAATAAATATTATGCTTTAAATAAGAAAATGTCTAAACAAAATC